>OX422221.1:332966215-333566215 GCA_949130495.1 Sambucus nigra | reverse complement strand
CTCGTAAATACCTTGCATCGGGAAAAGAGAAAAGAAATGATTATGGAGAAAGACGATTGCGTTTCCGGTGATTAAATCATGAGAAAGGAGCAAATATCGGGAAAAGAGAAAAAAATGATTACCAAGAAAGACGATTGCGTTTTCGACGATTAAATCATAAGAAAGGCGCAGAGATCGAAGCGACGGTTAAAAATTCAAAATATTTACAAGTTTGCCATTACACGCTCAAATGCAAAGAAATACAATAAAAATGTCCCAAGTGTTGGAGATCTATAATCTAGGCAAAATGTTCCACACTTTCTTATTTAACTTCAACTGTGAAACATTGGGCGCTTCTGTTGATACAAAAATTAGTCAGCTGACATGGGCCAATTAGATAAAGACATGTGTCAACCTACGTGGCAAATACATACTGTCACCGAGCTACTCAAGCGTACCGAGCGACTCAAGCGTATCGAGCTACTCAAGCGTACCAAGTAACTCAGGCGGTCCGAGCTACTTAGCGTGCAGAGCAACTAACCAAGAAAACCAAAAGGCAACTACACATTCAATGAACGTGAGATTTAATGCGCATTATTATTGTACAGATGTATATGTCTACTAGAAGACAACACATTACCTTTTCATATGTACAGCCTCAAGGCTATAAATACATTGTAACCCAGTCGTAAAAGGGGACTTTTGGATCTCTTGGTAAACCCATGATCGAGATTCAAGGCAAACTATCAGCAATACAAGAATAGTGGACGTAGGCCATTTTGATAGCCGAACCACTTTAAAAATCCATTGTCTTATTTATTTATTCATTTTTATCTGTGATTAATTAATTAGTTTGCATCTAGTTTTTTACATCAACAGTCCATAAGATAGATAAAAAGGTAAAATGAGTGGGTAAATGGGTGGTTAAGCAACCTAATGGTTAAACACATATTTAACACAAGAATGTGTTGTAAAAATATTTTTAAATATTAAATAAATATTTTCTACAGGATGGCTACGTGTGTTGAAAGAGTGAGTTTCAACGAGAATACTAAAGTATATTAAAGTAAATAAAAAGAGTAATTTCGATAAAGGAATGGGTTCGGATAAACCAAACATAATGTTTTCAAGTGTTGAACGGGTTGTGTTAAACAAAGTGAGAAATGATAATTGTGAGTAAAGAAAGTCTTAAATAAGATTAAGGTAAATAAAACTGGACAAGTAAGGTTTTCGAAAGTAAAACGGTTATTACGTTGGAACATGCATTTTTAAGGGTATACATATGAGAATATATACATATTTTCTCTTGCATGTGATTGTAGCGTGTGAATATCCTTTATGCCGTTTGTTTCTATATTGCTTTGTTTAATCCCACTAGGCAAAGGCTCACATCCTCGCTTTTTTACGACAAGATGGGAGAAATATCGTATTTTAAGGGAGTTATACAGGTAAGTATATTTTATTTATGTTTACATTAGTATCTTTTTTTACCTGGACTTTGGGGTGCTCCCCATGGGTCCTTCACGTAATTTATCTTGAAATTGGAATCGCATACTAAACAATTGAAATGTTAACTAAAATAAAACTGGACTATAAATATTACATAGGTTGTTCCATTACACTTCACATCTAAGGCTCCGGTCGGATAGGGTTGACTCACGGGTAACCCATAAATCTAGGTCGGGGCGTTAAACTTTCTTTTCCCCTCACTAACCTTATTATACTCTTCATTATCCTTTTCAGCTATAGTAGCGCTAGTCACGACGTGCATATATGATGTCAACTTCAGGATGGAAATTCGACTACGAATATTCAACCTTAACCCACGTTCAAACTTCTTGGCTTTTAAAACATTAATTATCACAATATGAGGTGAAAAATGGGATAACTCAGTAAACTTTGCCTCGTATTGACTAACCATCATATTTCCTTGAACCAGACTCGTGAAGTCAACAGCTTTTTGGTCTTGCACCATTTCAGGAAAGTATTTCTCAGTGAAGATCAGTAAGAAGTCATTCCAAATTATTGGATTATTCCTTTCCTTGTGTATTCTCTTAGTCATTCTCCACCAATGTTCGACTTCACCTTCTAACACGAACGTTCCAAATGAAACCCTTTGTTCATTTGTACACTTAAGAACATCAAATATATTTTCCATTTGCATCACCCGACTTTCTGCTTCAGTGGGATTAGGAGTACCTTTAAAAGATGGGGGATTAAACTTCTTGAACTTTTCAATAGTACATCTACTTAGTTCAGGATTTCTTGGTGCTCTATTATTCACCTGATGCTCCATAATCTTTTCTAGACTTTCAATCACCTTGTATGCACCTTCCATTCCTTCCACCCTTGATCCACTAGTTCTCGTAGTTGGTCTTATCTTGGTCATTTTCTAAAGTTATAGCCAAACGTAAGATATATTATACTATCTTAAGATTGAAAATTAGAGGAACAATTATATATAATGTAAGACATGTGGAGAGTTACACATAAGTCGGATATTTAATCCTATATCCTATGTATGAAAACTTAAAATCTAGAACGTTCGAAACTTATGTTCAGTAGTTTAAGAGTTCATAACATATGCTCTGATGACACATCTGTCACGATCTCGTCCCCAAATTAGTAGGGAACGAGTGCATTGACATGCCACTAAGGCATTCAATATTTTGGCTTTAAATTATTTCTTAAAATAAATGCAACGACAATACATTCACGTGGTCAAGAATCGTAAACTATTGAAATTGAAGGAATTACGTCATCAGAGCTTTCTAAAAGGAAACTTCATATATATTAAAATTATCATTGAGTTACAACTTGAGATAAAATAAAACCTATTAGTTGAAAGCCAAACATGCTCTATCTTATAAAATAAACATTTTACTTAAAATAACAAAAAGAGCTCCACAAGATAAATCTTCAACATAGCCCTTCAACGTTCCATATGCGAGCCTAATTATTTCCTAAAAAATTGTTATTTATACAACATCAGATAAAAGCCAAATAAGGTTCAGTCTCCTAACATTCCAAGGTTTTTCATTAAATATATACCTATTCAAGTAAGAACATAAGGCATATAGGACATGACCTTGTAGTTATATATTTATATGTGAATGACAGTATATAGAAATGAACAACTCAGAATAGAACGAATGTGACAAATCAAATGCAATATTTTTTTCTTTCAATTATATCATTTTGATGGCCAAGTACACTATAATATTGTATTCTTATACCGTATTATTTCCAGGTAGTTTAGGGTCAATTGAACTTGTTCGTCATAACGCCTTATTTAGGTCACACCAGCGATAACCCAACTGGGAAGGTCAATCTGTAAAGAGGTCCCTCAAGTTGAATTATATTTTCAATATTCAATGTACTTTTCAATACTCATTTTAATATATATGTCTATATGGACAAATATAAACATATCACAATTAATCAATCATCAATATCAGATGAATTTGAGAATAAAAAAAGTTCACAAAATATATCTAGTTTGCATAATATCATATAATTTAAATGCGCAAGGAATGTCATAGAGTACTCACCTAAAATAGAGGTTCGAAATTACAAATATGGTGTCTTGGATCACTCAATAATCATAAGATAAAACTTCTTCTTAAACTTTCCCACACTTTTTTTCTCACTATTTGTCAAGGAATTGGTGTGAGTTCAAATGATCCTAAAGGCCCCATTTATAATTTTCCAAAGATATTTCGTTCTTGACATGTGTCTAGGTGACCAAGTTTTTATTTTGGTAAGTTGACGTCGAGGTGTGTCGTAACAGAGGGGTCTTGTAGTCTTATTTCACCAAACGACGACGTGTTATAGCTTTCTCTCCAAATACAACACGTGTTTAAGCTTTATCTGTATGGACGACATGCGTAAGGTGGTGGTGGCAAAATAAAGCACGAAGTGGAAAGTTATTAAGGGTATACGGGTCATTTTACATATAAAGGGTATTCTGGTAATTTCACACTATATATTTTTAATATTTCTTAGAGGTCCCTGAAAGTATTTTATTTTCAAAAATTTCATTTTGTTAATTTTTCATTTTAGTCCCTTCAACTTTCTTTATTAAAACCAAGTCCGTAAAGTTTTATAAAATTATATTTTCTATCCCGAAACATATCATTTAGCTTAGGATATGCCATAAGACTTGGATTTAACCCCATTTACATTTGATTATTCATATTTAAAAATATATATTTTCATATTAAGAACCATTATATCACAAATGTCATAATATAACATTATTAGATAGTAAGTGAGAAGCAATTATAAAAATAAACTATATGAGAGTATACGAAAGTAAGGTCACTACAGATAAGGGTAGTTCGAACCAAATTATTGTTTCATTCGCATGAAGATAGGTGGTTTGAATGAGTTATAGTCTATTCGAAGAAGAGATCGAACGAGGATCAAATGAGGTGCCACTTCTGAATTTGTTAGAAGGTTGTTCAAACGAGGCCAATTTCTCGTTCGAATGAGGTCTCATTTTCGTTCGAACGAGGTTGCCCAAATTTTTTAATTCGGGTTGCCCTTGTGTGCTATCACTTTTTGGGCCATTGGATTGATGACGTGTCAAGTTCTGGTGAAGCCAAATTGAGAAAAAAAAATGGGATTTTAATGTTAGGGTGTGTTTTATAAGGGTTTGTTTAGGTTATTTGTGGGTTTATTAAACTGTGAAGAAGAGAGAGAGTAGGGGGTGAGTCTCCCCACTATTTTTAGATTTCTTCTCTCTCGCTCTCTAACTCTTGAGGGATCCACCACCCTCACCCATCACCATAAATTACCATACACCACCATGTATTCACCTTATGCCACCGCATTTTAGAATAATTCCACCATATTTGAGCCTAATACACCCATTTTCACCATTATTGGTTAAAGCTACGAATTTTAGAGGTTTTGTAGGTGGTTTTGGAGAATATGAAGATGGAATATTTATAGAGTTTGAAGGTGGTTTTGCTTGAAATTTTTATCGAGGCAAGCTTTGTGGAGCTAGGCAACCTCTTTGAGGCCACCTTAGGAGATGGGAGGTTGCCATCATCTTCTCTTTCATCCAACCATTTTGGAGCTCCATTTAAGATAAAAAAAACTCTACTCTTAGTTTTAGACTCTATTTATATATTAGTAGTCTTGTAACTAGAATTGTTAGAGTAAGATGCATACATGAGTAAGAAGATGATTTCTTAAGGTTTAGTATAAATGGTTTCAAAGGTTTTGAGAAAAATACTATGATTTAAGAATGTTGAATAAATGGTGTGTTTTAAGAAAATTGATATAAAAACTTTATGGACTAAAATGTCTGAAAATAATAGTTATCTTGCTAAAGATATTTTAGGTGAACTATGTTTTAAAGTTTCTTGCAAAAGTGAAGATTTTACAAAATTACACATTTGTTGAAGTTTTGAAGAATAAAAATATCCTTCAGTCTTGAAAAAATATTTTTTCACAAGTATTATGAAATTTCTAGATTAAATCACATGTTAGACCCATTGACAAGATTTTTGGACTTAAAATCCATCTTCTCATAAACATAACTTGTAGTATTTTGAAGTTGAACATATAAATAAGTTTAAATGAGGGTTTTATTGGGTTTAAATGTGAAATAAAGAAATTATAAGTTTCATCCCTAAAGGTGTGTGAAAAAGGTGTTCAAAAGTTGATAAGTGTATGGTTTTAAAACTACATGAATTAATAAAGAGAATGGTATCTTTCTTGTAAAGTTGTCTTATATGTTCAATGATTTCTTGGAAAAGAAAGTAATGAAATATAGATATTTCTAACTTGAAAGGAATATTTTTCCAAAATGTTAAAGAAGTGTTAATGAGTTAAAAATACTTAATAAGTTAATATGGATAACTTAATGGTGTTTTGGAAAATAAGACTTGTGAAAATGAAAAAAAAGGACAAGTTTGGAAATAAATGGATAAAATGGTAATTTGACGTAAAGTGAAATACTTTCATGAAATAAAAATGTTGGAAAAATATGTTACACTAAATGGTCCTAAATGAACATGATTTGGGATAAAATTAATGTTGGAGTAAAAAGGACAAGAAAGGATAATTTTTAAAGTGTAACACGAATTGGGGTGAAACCTCAAGTTTTGGCTTCAACTGTGAAAAAGAAAAAGTGGAACAATGTGTACATTTACAAAATATTAAAAAACATTAATAAAAACTCGAATGACATCGAGAACAGTTAAAGAGGTCCTGGAGCCTTAGGATGAAAGACCTAAAATCACTCATATGTTAGCATAGCTGACGGTGTGGATCCCATTAAAGTATGCAGATGTTGAAAGATTCTGAGAAAGGATAATAAAAATGGAACATGTCAAGAAATGGATTGTGTTGTGAATATCTGAAAAGATAACCTAACTTGAATGAATTAATAAATGTTCTGGTATAGGATAAGTGGACAAGTAAATGCAAAAGTTGATTAATGTTCTTAAAGTAAATGAATGGTAATGTGAAGTGGCTAAATGGGTAGTTAAGCAACCTAAAGAGATTTAACCCATAATTAATACTAGGGTGCATTTGTGAAAGGGTTTCAAAGGAAAAATAAGTATTTTCTAACACGGCTTTGCGTGTGTTGAAAAGGTGATTTTAAATGAAAATATTAACGTGGATTAGTATGAAGAAATTGGGTAATTTGGGTGAAAGAAATGATTTTCCTTGAACAAAGTGTATTTGTTTAAATTGTTTAACCGAGTGTGTTAAATCATGTAATAAATGTCAAGTTAAGAAGAATGAAATTATTTTTAAGATTAAGGTAAATTAATCGGGGTAAACAACGTTTTTGGAATAAAAATGGTTTCATACATATATATATATATATATATATATATATATATATATTTGGTAGTTGCATGTGCACGTAGATATAATGTGTTAGAGTCTCCTTTCTGTACTTCGATTATGTATTGTATTGTTTTAATTTTTCACTGGGCATTCGGCTCATTCCATCCTCTTTGTTACGGTAGGTTGGGTGCAGTTTCATAATTTGAGGGCGTTCTACGGGAAAGTATCCTTCTAATTTGCGTTAGCAGCTTTGTATGCTTGGGTTCTGAGAATGCTTATAACGGGTCCCTCACGTAGCTTGATTTGAAATGGAAATCTCAGGCTAAACAAATGAAATGTTAATTAAATAAAACTAGACTAGCAACATTATGTAGGTAATTTCATTGCACTTCACACTTGACGCTCGGGTCGGACCGAGTTTTCCACGAGTAACCCATAAATACGGGTAACGACGTTACATGCCTCGTTTGACCTAAGACAGTAAAATTGCTCTCATACAATAATAATTGACCATAAATGATCATGTTCATCTCTAACAACTAATATAGCCTAAGATGGCTAAGATCGAACAATTATGGCCCTATTTGACCCAATTTGCTCAAATTGATCTCTTATGATCAAAATTGACTATAAATGCTCAAGTTAGTCTACGATGACTAACATTAGCCTAAGATGGCTAAAATTAGCCTATGATGGTCTCATTAGACCCAATATGGGCAAATTAACCCTTTATAATTATAATCGACCATAAAGGGTCAATAAATCGAATGAACCGAACCGGACCACCCTTTTTTTTTTACTGATTTTTAGTTTTAATCGGTCCGGTCCATTTTTTTTTGACAGACCGGTCTAATCGGTCCGGTCTTCGGTCCCCCTTATTAAATACTCGGTCTGGACCGACCCAGTCCGTTTACTATTAATATATATGTATTTAATATTTAATTATATATCTGAGAAACAAACACACCAATCTCATTCAATCTCGGGGGTACGCTCATCATAAAAAAGAAGAAGAAAAGAACCCTAATCTATCTGAGAAACAAACAGGCACACAAGTTCACACCATTCTCATTCTTCCACCATTCTCTTTCTCACGACGATCTCCCCGAGAAACAAAGCCACCATTTTTGGCCTCTCCGTCTGCGCCGCAGTAAGATACTCTTTGCGTCACTGCCTTATGTCGTGAGATACTCTGTGCACTGTTGCTCTTGTGCCGCTCCCTTGTAAATATGGGTTTAAATGGTAATATTTGATGACTTAAGTGATGAATTGTAAGTAAAACTTTAAAGGGGTAATTTACATAATGAACTCCAAAGAGGATGAAATTGTCATTTTTCCCCTAACGTGGTAATTCGTGATAAGAGGAGACTTTGTTGCATAAGATTTTAAATGAACATTAAATGATGAAAATGGTCCTTAAACATGAAAATGGAATAAGAATTTGTAAAAGTAAATATGTTGGTATTAAATAAAAAATGTGTAATAAGGAGAAAACAGTAAAACGTGTCCAAGTGTATTAAAAGGATGACGATATGGTATTTATCCTGGGTTTTGGCGTCCGGGGCGGGTAAAACGGTTAAAGTAACATAAAGGATTAGAGAGTACACTTAAGAAAGTTGTCCATAATGATGTAACAAGTGAAAAGATACTCAAAGCAACTAGGAAAATTTACGAAGGGCCCAGAGCCCTAGGGTGCGGCTTTGGCTTAGACCAAAATTACTGGTTAGGAAAGAATATTGCGGTAATTATGGAAGTCAATGAAAGTGCATGAACAAAAATGGGATTTGGTGAACTCCGATTAAGAAAGTGAAAAGATTGTTTAGAGCATGAGGCTCCTTAAAGGCTAAAAACAGTAAATGTGTAAGTGAAATAATTGACGAACCATGGCATATAATTTAAAAAATATAATAAGTAACATAATAATGTGTTAGTAAAATTAAGGTAAAATGAAATGAAGTAACAAGGATTGAAATCGGGTGTCCAAATAATCTATAGTGATTACGACCCCCAATTGGCATATAAGTTTAAAGGAATCCTCTTTAAACACCGGGTGCATGTGTGAAATAATATTTTTAATTGTTGCCATGGAATTGGAGGTTTAAATATCCAACTGTTGATTTCAATACAAACAAGACAAATGGCAAAGGAGTAACTAAGGAATATATTTTCCTACAGATTAACTGTGTAGATTAATGGGTAAATGGAATGGTCTCATAATGAAACGATAAAGTATGTAAAATAAATGTTAATGAATTTTAACCAAAATTAAAGGAAGTGTTTTAATTGAATTAAACATGATTAATGCATACATTGTTTAGTTGTTGTATGTTCGATGTTGCATCCTTCCTTTATGAGGTTTATTTATATACTGCATTGTTGTTGGGAACCCCACTGGGCATTGGCTAATTTGTTCTTTTTTATGGCAAGTTAAGTGACATTCCATATTTTGAAAGCATTTTGTAAGTAAGTGATCCTCACTGTTTATGTTAGTAGCTCTGATTATACGAACCCGAGGGAATTTCGTAAAGGATTCCACACTTGTTATTATTTAATTTATATGCCTAGAAAATAAAATTGTAAACTCACTCTGCTAAAGTAATTTAGTCAAATGGACTAGAAACATTAGTTAGGTTGTTTCACATTACTCCACATTACCGATTCGGGTTGACCCACGGGTGACCCATAAATCCAGGTCCAGGCATTACAACTTTTTTATAAAAGAAAATTTTATACTCAGATAAAATGATACTCTAATAAATTGAATCCACTATATAAAATTTTCTTTTATAAAAAAGTTGTAATGCCTGGACCTGGATTTATGGGTCACCCGTGGGTCAACCCGAATCGGTAATGTGGAGTAATGTGAAACAACCTAACTAATGTTTCTAGTCCATTTGACTAAATTACTTTAGCAGAGTGAGTTTACAATTTTATTTTCTAGGCATATAAATTAAATAATAACAAGTGTGGAATCCTTTACGAAATTCCCTCGGGTTCGTATAATCAGAGCTACTAACATAAACAGTGAGGATCACTTACTTACAAAATGTTTTTAAAATATGGAATGTCACTTAACTTGCCATAAAAAAGAACAAATTAGCCAATGCCCAGTGGGGTTCCCAACAACAATGCAGTATATAAATAAACCTCATAAAGGAAGGATGCAACATCGAACATACAACAACTAAACAATGTATGCATTAATCATGTTTAATTCAATTAAAACACTTCCTTTAATTTTGGTTAAAATACATTAACATTTATTTTACATACTTTATCGTTTCATTATGAGACCATTCCATTTACCCATTAATCTACACAGTTAATCTGTAGGAAAATATATTCCTTAGTTACTCCTTTGCCATTTGTCTTGTTTGTATTGAAATCAACAGTTGGATATTTAAACCTCCAATTCCATGGCAACAATTAAAAATATTATTTCACACATGTACCCGGTGTTTAAAGAGGATTCCTTTAAACTTATATGCCAATTGGGGGTCGTAACCGCTATAGATTATTTGGACACCCGATTTCAATCCTTGTTACTTCATTTCATTTGACCTTAATTTTACTAACACATTATTATGTTACTTATTATATTTTTTAAATTATATGCCATGGTTCGTCAATTATTTCACTTACACATTTACTGTTTTTAGCCTTTAAGGAGCCTCATGCTCTAAACAATCTTTTCACTTTCTTAATCGGAGTTCACCAAATCCCATTTTTGTTCATGAACTTTCATTGACTTCCATAATTACCGCAATATTCTTTCCTAACCAGTAATTTCGGTCTAAGCCAAAGCCGCACCCTAGGGCTCTGGGCCCTTCGTAAATTTTCCTAGTTGCTTTGAGTATCTTTTCACTTGTTACATCATTATGGACAACTTTCTTAAGTGTACTCTCTAATCCTTTATGTTACTTTAACCGTTTTACCCGCCCCGGACGCCAAAACCCAGGATAAATACCATATCGTCATCCTTTTAATACACTTGGACACGTTTTACTGTTTTCTCCTTATTACACATTTTTTATTTAATACCAACATATTTACTTTTACAAATTCTTATTCCATTTTCATGTTTAAGGACCATTTTCATCATTTAATGTTCATTTAAAATCTTATGCAACAAAGTCTCCTCTTATCACGAATTACCACGTTAGGGGAAAAATGACAATTTCATCCTCTTTGGAGTTCATTATGTAAATTACCCCTTTAAAGTTTTACTTACAATTCATCACTTAAGTCATCAAATATTACCATTTAAACCCATATTTACTACACTCCACTTTATGCCCCTTAAAATGTTTAACAATGTTTTTATACTTTCTTTCACTTTAAAATCACATTTTTTATTCAACACAATATTTAAAAAATGTTACCCGAATACTGTCATGTATATAAATCTTTAAACTAGGGGTGTTCAGAAAATCGAATGAACCGAACCGGACCACCCTTTTTTTTTACTGATTTTTAGTTTTAATCGGTCCGGTCCATTTTTTTTTGACAGACCGGTCTAATCGGTCCGGTCTTCGGTCCCCCTTATTAAATACCCGGTCTGGACCGACCCAGTCCATTTACTATTAATATATATGTATTTAATATTTAATTATATATCTGAGAAACAAACACACCAATCTCATTCAATCTCGGGGGTACGCTCATCATAAAAAAGAAGAAGAAAAGAACCCTAATCTATCTGAGAAACAAACAGGCACACAAGTTCACACCATTCTCATTCTTCCACCATTCTCTTTCTCACGACGATCTCCCCGAGAAACAAAGCCACCATTTTTGGCCTCTCCGTCTGCGCCGCAGTAATATACTCTTTGCGTCGCTGCCTTATGTCGTGAGATACTCTGTGCACTCTTGCTCTTGTGCCGCTCCCTTGCGCCGCTTCCTAGTAGGAATTTCCTGCCATCTGGTCCGTGAGAAACAACACAGAGGTAATCTTTTTTTTTTCTCAGATTCAAATACAAATACATCTATTACTAGTTTACTTACTCATAATGATAATACATCTGTTATTGTTAGTTACTCTAGTACTCAAAAACTAAAACTATGAAACTAAAAAAAACATTTTTTTAGTTGCCAAGGCCCACGGTACCCATTTCAGATTGTTTGCTATCCAAAAAAATAGATTTTAAAATAGTACTGTTGTAATTTGGGTTATATGGAATCCATGGATGCTTGTTATCTCATCTTTGCAAATTCATGTAGACTACTATTTTTATCTATTGAATGGTCACTGTTTTTTTACCCACCGATTTATATACATCACTCTGATGATAGTGATTTTAGAACACCCCTAATTTTTGTAGTTAACACTAGCAAAAATATTTTAATAAGATTAGGACCGATAAGTTAGATCGGACCGATTCTACAAAAAATGGACCGACTAGGCCCGAAAGACCGATACAATCGGTCCGATCTTGGTACCCTTTTTTAGGACGGGTTTAATCGGTCCGGTCCGTAAAAATCTCAAAAATTGGATCGGACCGGACCGCGAATACCCCGACTTTAAACATGATCACCTTAAGTCCAAAGTGACCAGATGTGACTTTTCACACATAAAGTATCAACCCTTTTATCTATTATTTCTTTTCATGAAAAAATATGTTTGTAAACTATTTTTGCTCAACACTTTCATAATTTAAAAATTATCCAAAGCATTCCAGTCCGACATTTTCATGAAAACATTATTTTTTAATATATTAGTAGTATTTTAATTTCATAAAAATCAATACTTTTTATTATGAAACTTTGGAACTTGAAACTATATTCAATACATTTTTTGTATTTCATTTTCCCTGAAATTATTCCTTGAAATTTTCCAATTATATTCTAAAAATTTGATACTTGAAAATCATGTGTTAAACCCATTTTTTTAGAATTTATTTCACATGAAATTATACCATAAATTTCATAAGTAGCATGTATATCACTATTTACATATATAATCACAAATATGTATACCTAGCTTGCATAATATATTTTCAGAATATAAATATCCCATAAAATAAAAATCCACCTCTACTGAAGAAATCCTCCAAAAGTTGTGTGAAAAAGTTCTCCAAGACTCTAAGTAAAATACTCTATGAAATGGTCCAAAATTAGTCAAATTCCAAAACTCCAGTAGAAATACCCTCATTAATACCACCAAACCACACATCAAACTTTACAAAAATACATAAGTTTTATCCTCCAAAAATCTTAGCTTGTAACCCATTTTTAATCATTCAAAACATAACTTTTGGTGTTAATGTATGTGAGGTATTTGTCTACTAAATGTGTGGGTTATGTCTTAAAAATGTTGGACTTGGTTAAAATGGTGGATATGTTTCTCATTTTCATTTTCTTTCTTTTTTTGAGTACAAATGAAAGTGGATTTGTAGAAGAAGAATGGTTTGCTTTCAAATAGGTTTTTACATTCAAAATCAAATGCAGAATGCCTTCTTTTAACTCCCTTAGTCAGCCAAATATAAAGAATGGAGAGAGAGGGATCATTGTATATAAATTTATACCAATAACACATCAACCTCGCGCTAATTAAATTATGAAAGATGTCACATTTGTACCATCTAAAACCATTAGCCTTAGAGTTGGTCTGTTGTCCCGTTTGATAAGGCTTTAGCCCTTAAGTAGTTGACACGCATGGGCTATACAATACCCATTGTAAACCTAAGAGACCAAATGTTCCATTAATCTTTAACATGCATGCTAATAGTTTTTTTCAAGATACATTTCTCCTTTTTTGATGTCCCTCTCTAATAACATTTTCTTATACGTACATACGTACATACATACATTCATACATATATATATTTGGCCAAAACCCAATGCCCACCAAACCTTCAATTCTTCTAATGTTATACACCTACAAGCGAGCGCGCGCGCGCGCACACACACATATATAGATAGATATTTGTATAAACCAATATATTTCCAATCATTTATGCTTTGACACAATGCCATAGACCTTTATAAAAGTATACCTATATTATTTTTCCACAAAATAATTTATTGTCCCAAATATTTTCTTATAAAAAATATGACTTTACTAAAATAAGGTTTGTACCCCGTGTATAAAAATAACCTTAAAAATATGACTGCGATACTTATTATATGTTATTGTCACAATACGAGTGATTCATCCACTTTTATTTTGTCGTTTAAGGTATATAATCATTTATTCCCATTCAATATACTTTTTATTCATGTGTGTCATGAATTCACCAAGATAAGCCCAAATAAGAAATGAAATTTCGTATTTGTTAAATTAAACCATGTATACTACACATAAATTTTTGCATGCAAACTTTTACATCGAACGTTTGCGTAAAACATAAATTATTATTTTCTCACCTATTCTGTGCAACACATGTAACTGTTTTATGTAAAACTTTTACGTGACCCAGATATTTAAGAATTAATTTATTTATTAAAAATCAAGGGTATTACATTATTCCCTCGGGAAATTTCGTCCTCTTAATTTCTTCCTTTATTAATAACCATGAATACATCACATATCCGCTTTCTCTCATAGGTCACACACAATCATTAATCCTTGCATTTTCCCATTCAAGTGTTACAAGCCTCAATGCTTCCTGTTCTGTGAGTATGATTCGTAATAATCACCCAAAATCTCAATGGATCAATACACAACCATTTATTGCTTCGTCAATGCATCTCCTAAAACCTGACGTATTAAGTAACCTTTAAAATTTATACGCCTATGTGGCCATTTTCCTTCACATGCATATTTCATGCATTCCTACCCTTGCCTTTAGGTTTCGCAATCTATATATCATATATTTGGTGCTACGCCAACCCGCAACACATGATAGTGCACATACTTATGTTCTCAAAGGAGTTCGTTCCCTAATTCGATGACTCTGCTTCCACCCTAAAGTAAAAACCTTTTGATATCCTTGAATTAACCTTTAAATTACAAAGAATCGTACCCACGAACTTGACCATATCCTATGCCCTACTGACCACAAATAACGGACCACTAAGCCCACACAAATTAAACAATCCCATGTAATTGATATTAATTACCCGTGCAACTATGCATACACATACCAGGAAGCTCATGCAAACCTAAACATATGATCATATGGAAGGCTCCCTTAGCTATCATCATGCATCAGTCATGCTAGGCCTAATATCTACCATCACTAAATCAAATCGTGTGACACCTAGATAACCACCGAGTAACAATGTTTCAACCATTGGAAGCAAATGAAATGCAATCAGAATATGACGAGCCATTTGAACACACCTTCCCGAAACTCAAAGAATTTCCACATATATATGATGAATCTTGTCTTCCTAATTATGGACTCATTAGTACACATCACTAGAAATAACGTTGAGTTTTCTTACCACTGATCGATGTTTTGCTTGTCTAGCCATGCATCCTGGACTAAAATGTCACACTATAACTAGGATGACTAATGAATTCATCGTACTTATGAAAAAGTTTATCAGTGTGTTATCATTATGGAGCTACAAATATAAACTTCACTTCTTAGGAAAGATGCCCACCCCTTTTGTTCATTCTAATGAAGATAATATTCCGAGGATAACCATTAAAACATTAACAACCTTCTTTAGATGCCATACGCGATATTCTCCATTAATCATTGCAAACGCATCACACCTTGACTTGAACCTCAAGAATAAAATTAACTAATTGCATCTCAATCATGAATTTTGTAAGCGCGGAAGCCCAAAATTTAAACTTTAAATAATGAACTAGTTCAATGATATACCAAATTTTAATTTTTTAAAAATTATTTGATTTTCTTTACTTTCAAAGCACAATCAAAACATGAAAAATCAAATTAAACATAAAAGTGAAATTAAACTACACCAACATTTTAATTTCAACTTAAACAAACATTAATCCAATCCAAGTTAAAATTTTATTTTATCAAGATAAATTAATCTACACTTGAATTAAATTAATTAAACAATTACCCAAACTTAATTAGAACCAAAATAAACAATATGTGATTTAAACCGAATTTTATGTTGATTAAACCTAAGCATGCGTTCTAGGTGAGTTCAACAAGATAAAAGAAACAATCTCACTACACGGCGATGTACGAGGAAAACCCAAATGGGAAAAACCTCGGACGACCCTGGACTAACAAATTCACTAGATACGGTTTTACAGTTACAAGATGACGCGACTTAAAATGTGTCTCAAAAGTGCGTTCACTCTAGGCTCAAGTGCAAGCCTGTCGCTCAAGTAGTAATACCAGTAAGTCGGGAATCGATCCTCGGGGAAAAAGGACAACGGAGTTGTGACGACGGGGAAAGATGAAGGAATCCTAACTTTGACTCTAAAAAGAAAAGGAAAAATGATTTGGTTTTTGAGATTGATTACAGCTAAATGCGATTATGAAATTATGAAGAAATGAAACTACACTAATCTACCTAAATTATGAATGAAAAATAATCTGAAACTTTTTGTTTAAATGATGAGAAAAATAGGACGGGAATACAATCCCCCAACCCTAGTGTAGTGCAGTTATAATATTAATCTTAAATTTTTCTGATTGATTTGACCCGGAATTTAGTACTCCCAAGCATTATGTATATGAGGTTCAAGCCCGCGTCATACCTAATTTGAGGATGAGTAAATCAGTATTGCGATAGTAGCACTCGAATTGCACTCTAAATCATCACGAGTACCCAGAGGCAAATGAGATATAAAGATCTACAAATGTTGTGTAACTACGCAATACGGTCCTAATCAATCACTAAATTCAACGGATTAATTTTATACACACGCACTAACACATGAGGCTGGGTTCATGTACCCCGACCTTAGAAAATCTAGCCTATCATGATTAAAGTGATGGAAACAATGATTACTGTGCAGGTGTTCATGATTACTCTAAATAAAATAGTAATTAGATGTAGAAAAGAATTAGAATTAAGAATTACTCACAAAAATTACCCAATCAATAAGTGAAACAAAGAATGAAACCGATACTCACAAAAATCATTGAATAAACCTTCAATCTTTGAGTTAAAACTGCAATTGTTGGCTAAACTAGGGTTTTTGGAAAAAGAGAGGAAAATCCTCCTAATTCCCCGTCCTAATAACAATAATAAATCGGGTTTTTATACCCTACAACAATTTTGGAGGTCAGCTTCACTAGGAGTCTTTTTAGGAAGAGATAGGATTTGCAAATCTCGAAGCCCGGACCTGTCCGGGCCTTGGGCCGACCGGTCTGCCCCCAAGGCGGATCGGTTCTTTTTATTTTGGGGAAGACCGGTCCGGGGTCGGATCAGTTCCTTTTATTTTTGCCTTCTTCGGTTTGCATGCGATCCGGGGTCTTCTGGAGTTTGGAAAAGCGGACCGATCCGGGCCTTAGGCGGACCGGTCCGGCTATATGACTTTTAGGCCTAACTTTGACTGCTCATAACTTTTGTTTCGGGATTCCGATTGAGGTGCCGTTTCTTCCTATGTGCTCGTGAATGTGGTATCTTCAACTTCTCTTAGGTACCTCACCCGAATTTCGGGTGGAAATGACACTTTTTCCCTTTTGACTTTTCCTTCTTTCTTTCTTGATTCTTTCGATTTCCTTCTTTCGTTTCTTGACATCAAATACCTGTAGAATCACTACAAAATACCAGAACCTCGGTGTACTCATTAGGATCAGTCAGTAGTAAGATTATGAGATAAAGTCAACTCAATTACGTTGTTCGAGGTGCTAAAAGTAACTACATCAAGGGATAAATTAGGAAGAATTTATGCCTAATCAAACCCCCCTAACTTAGAACTTTGCGCGTCCCGAGCAATGTAAAAGAATCCTAGCAAGGCTCAACTCTTGAAAAAAACTTTATTGGGATAGAATACCTTTTTCGCGGGCAAGTGATTGCATTTAGCGTATGCAACAAGCCGTTAAACCCCTAGTTTACCCTAGTAGGACGAGTGTTGTCTCGTGAGGGTTTGCAGAGAATATACCCACAAAATTTGACTCAAAGAAAATTCAAAATATGCAAAAATTGTGCAATTCAAACTTTTCCAGAAAATAGTCATCATCAAGTCATGTTCAATAGTCTCAAATCATAGTGCGTGTGTGCGGAGCCGAAAATATAACCGCCAATTTTTACCGATTGATCATTATGCTACTTATCCAAAAATTTGTTTTGATTTCAAGTTCTCACGGGATGCTCTCACAAACGAACATCTCAGATTATGGCTATTCTCTTGGTATGCGTGATATGAAGAGTAAGTGTAATGGAAGTAAAATAATGCATACAATTAGAAAGGCAAAAAATTTATGGTGAAAGGATCTCATCAAAGGATTACGGTTTTAAAAACGGGAACATTGCCTCTATTTCGCGCACTTAATCTCCTTTATTATCTTTTGGTGTTTTAGCTCTCCACGCGGTAGTCAATTTTCGCAATATGGACTCGGTTAGGACTTTTTCGGGTTTTTAGGGTATATTGGGTAAAATGAAGGAGGTAGGGAAGGTTGGAATTGAAAAAGTCATTAATGATGTCCATTTGTGCTTTTTTCGGGCTATTGCTCATTTTTTTATACTTTTTTTTGTTTTTCACTTCTTTTCTTTTCTATTTTTGTTGAGCATATTTAATTTTTTTTTGCCCCTTTATACGCACTTTCCGGACTTAAATTCTGAATTTTTCCATTTTTCATAATTTCGGGCTATTTGGGTTTTTTGGGTTACCAAACGAAAGGAAAAATATTTTATTCGGCTCAATTTGGGTTGCAAAAGGGGTGATTTTTTTTTCGCATCTTTTTCTGGCCAATATTTTTGGGTGACAAACGAGGGCCTACTTCATTGTCCAACATGCCAATTGCGTTACCATATGCATTTCTAGATGAATTTACGTTTAGAGATTAATTTGGCACGTTTTTCAAGGCAATATTACACACATTTTTCAAAACCGATCAAAATGAAAGGATTGAGATCCTCGATAACTTTTTAGGCGCTGAAAAGAACTTTAAGTTAACAATTAACTCGAATTGATTTAAAAACTCGCAAAAAGTGATAGGTTCGAATCTCACCGGGTTTGTTAATCTCCACACTTATTCGTTAAGTCGTCAATTTTCGCTCAATTTCCATCTTTGGTCCATTTCGGCTTTGTGTATGTTGAATTTTTACAACTTGAAACTTCAAACCGACTTTTAATGATATTTTTGAAAAATTTGAATTCCAATTTTTATTTATTTTGAACAAAAATATTTTTGGATTTTTCAAAATTTTATGATTTTTTTGGAAATTTCTGGGCATTTTTGAAAATTTGTGAAGTTTTAGAAATACGCACTTGTGACCCCCCTAACTTAGACTTTTGCATTGTTCTCAAGCAAAAAGGACTAAAATCTAAATAAGGCAAAATAATAAGTGCGATAAATAAAACAAACAAATGGTGAAAATGCAGTTTTTATTACAACAGGACTGTGTTACATATGCAGGGAAAAAACATACAATTGTGAACAGGAAAAACAACTAAAAAGCTGCCAACACCATATAGAGCTTCACCGGGGTGGGGGATGGGAGGAACCGGGCGTGGTGGGATCATAGGGGTTATGGTAGTAGGAAGGTAGTGGCTCATTCGGATCCCCTATGCGCCGATAGATGTCCGCTTGGAAGCGGAGAACGATGCTCATGTCGCGCTCGTAGTTGGTCTGAAAGGTGTTGAAATTTGTTTCAAGTGCTGACATACGCGCGGATAGGTCCGTGCCCGCCCACTCGAAATATGGGTCATCCTCCTCGTCCGCCGACTCTTCGTCTGGACCGATATCCCCCATCTCGACGTCCTCACCGGCTGCCTCTGCTTCCTCCTCGCTCTCGCTCGAGGCAGCCTCTTCTTCAACATCATCACCCCTTCTAGCCCGGAGGACAGCTAGCTGTTTAGCACTTTTGGTACGCGTCCCTTGTTCGAAAGGACCGAGGAGGCGCGTATGGTCCCTTGGCGCCGCTATGCCAGCATCCTTAAGGATGTAAGTGATCAATCGGGCATAAGGAAGTGGGGCGATGCCCTTCTCATCCAAGGACGCGTTAATGATGTCCGCGTATAAGGTGCGGCCCAAATGGATGGAAGTTTGGGGGTCGAAGAGATGATATGTCAAAGTAGTTTGTCGAGGCTGCATGGCGGAATCGTTGGACATTTGCAATAAGTTGGCGTACACAATCTGAAATGTGAGGCGCGCCTTTTCGTTTAGGCGTCCAACGGCGACGGTTTGCCCCGTCCAAGCCACGTTCGGTGCCATTCGGGCCATGATAATGTCCTTATCGACCGGGGGGACGTTTTGGGGATATGTAAATTCTTGGACGTCGGGGACGTCAAACTTGGCCAACTTGGCCGTGAGACAAGCCAAGGAAAATGGAATGGGAGTCCCATCCACGAAAGCTTCGGCCTCGAATTGGCCCGTTCGGACGAGTGTACCATAGAATGAGCGGACTTCGGTTGCCCAAACCGCTTCGTGAGGTTGGTTGAGGAATCGACACCAGCTCCGAGCCATGAATAGGGCGGTGACGGAGTTGGGCAGGGCTTCCCATTGGACATCGCGCTCCATATGGAGTTTGCGGCCCAAACCGAAGTATTGAGTGCACCACCGCTCCTCTTGGCGGGAGCAGAATTCGCCGTGACCGGGGGGTTGGATCACGGTGGAGTCGTATTTGGTGGGTGCAACACGGGGGGCCATGGAAACAATAGGGGTTTATTGCTTAAAACATAAGAGAGGAAGAAATGAGTATTTGGTTTGAAGGTGTGAGGAGAAGGGGAGGGTTTGGGTTGTATTTATAGTGGAAAGGGTGAGGGGAGGGGTTGGTTTTGGAGGGAAGGGGTTTGGAGGGAAAAGGGGATGGATTTGGGAGGGAAAGGTTGGGGTTGGGAAGAGGGAAAATGGATTGGAGGGAATGAATGGGATTGGAGGGAAAGGGGGGTGAATCTTGGGAAGGGGAGAAGACAGATCTGCAGAAGGCGGACCGGTCCGGGGTTGGGGCGGACCGATCCGGCCTTTTGATTTTTTAAACCCTCGACAGGCGGACCGATTCTTTTAAAAATAAAAGGAACCGGTCCGGGGTCGGACCGGTCCGCCTTAAAAAGGAATCAATCCGCCCAGGGCTTTTGATATGGAATTCTCCTAATTCGGTTTCGAGCTCTCTTCTTCAAAAAAATTTCACTTTCCCGATATACTCTCTATCCAATTGGACTACAAACCCTCTCGATTTCACTGGTTAACATCCTTTGACTCAAAATTCCCAAAACACACAAATACTTCTCCCGAACGAAACCTAGTCCTAACGACTATCAAAACACACATTACTCTCAAACACACGACTCTCACCCCATACGCGTCGGGGGTGCGACGACCTCACTTCAACAGCTCATTCAACCCCATAAACGGGGTCCGACAACCAGACGGTGTCGACTTCTTCTGCACACGCCTCTAGATATGGCTTTAGGCGTTGTCCATTCACTTTGAATGTATTTCCCCCTTTTAAATCGTCCAATTCAACAGCTCCATGGGGGAAAATATTCGTCACAACGAACGGGCCAGACCATCGTGACCAAACGTACCAAAAGGGCAAGTGAAGGTCGTCTTCTCTTGGTCAAGTACATCTACCTCAATTTGGTTATATCCGGAATAACCATCAAGAAAGCAATAGTAAGGGTGGTCTGCCACTCTTTCAAGCATTTGATCAATAAATGGCAAGGGGAAATGGTCTTTCCTAGTTCCCGCATTGAGTTTTCGATAATCAATGGAAACGCGCCACCCGGTAGTGGTACGTTGGGGGACTAGCTCTCCCTTGGAATTCTCAATCACAGTCATACCCGACTTCTTCGGGACGACTTGAATAGGGCTTACCCATTTTCTACCCGAGATTGGGTAGATGATCTCGGTATCCAATAATTTGATGATCTCGGTTCTCACAACTTATTTCATGTTGAGATTCAGTCTTCTTTGCATTTCTCTAGAGGGTTTGACATCCTCTTCGAGATAGATCTTGTGAGTGAAAATCAAAGGACTTATCCCCTTCAAATCAGCAATGCACCAACCAAAAGCACTTTGGTACTTCCTCAGAATTTTCAATAATTTACCCTCCTGCCCTTCGTCTAGGCTAGAGGAGATAACAATAGGGAATGTCTCATCCTCTCCTAGGTATGCATATTTAATATGGGAGGGGAGTTTCTTTAATTCGAGGGTTGGAAATTTTTCACTGGAGGGAACCATGTGTGTGTCCCTCGGAGGTGATTCCTCGATTCTAGAAACCCAATTAACCTCTCTCACGTCCTCATCCGACGCACTCTCATCGAGTAGCTCTCTCAACTCCCCAACTTTCCTCTCGAAGTCGGTGTACGTTCCCTCACCCTCGTGTTTCGCCGATAAACAGGACTCTAAAGCATCGCCACAGTAATTCTCCTCAAAATACTCCTCTACTATCTCATCTATGAGGCTCACCGCGTGAAGATCATCCTCCCCCCTGCATTTTGGGCTATATGGAAGATGTTGGTTTCCAAGGTCATGTTCCCAAAGGTGAGTTGCATTCGTCCATTCCTAGTATTGATGATTGCATTAGCCGTAGCTAGGAAAGGACGCCCAAGGATGATGGGAACATGGTTACTTGAGTTGAAGGAGGGTTTCATGTCCCAAATGACAAAGTCTACCGGGAAGTAGAAAGTGTCAACTTGGACGATCACATCCTCGACTATGCCTCGTGGAATCTTCACTGTTCGATCCGCTAATTGGAGAGTGACATTTGTGGGCTTGAGGTCGCCCAAATCTAGTTGCCTATAGATGGAGTAAGGGAGGATATTAACGCTTGCTCCCAAGTCAAGTAAGGCTTTTTCGATTTTATTTTCTCCAATAATGCAGGATATGGTGGGTGCACCGGGATCTTTGAATTTAGGCGGGAGATCATTTAGTAGAATGGAGCTCACGTTCTGGGCTAGAAAGACATTCTTCTTTACCTTCATCTTCCTTTTTACCGTCAACAAATCTTTGATGACTTTGCCATAAGCTGGAATTTGCTTAATGGCATCAAGAAAAGGAAAATTCAGCTTGACCTGCTTTAGTACTTCTAGAACGTCTTCACATGGGTTTCCTCTACGGGAGGGAATCAACCTTTGAGGAAACGGTGCTGCGGAGGGCGGTTTCACTACTACCTCTGGCCCACTAGCATCTTCTTGGTCACTCTCATTCAAGGGGACATCTTCGGCCTCTTTCGTGCCGGGTGAAATCTCCTTATCTTTCGTTGTGTCGTGTGGGGGAGGTGATAAATCAACGACCCTCCCACTACGAAGAGTGGTCACAGCTTGACATTGCTCCTGATGTTCAGTGGAGGTGGAGCTAACACTAGTTTAACATTGTGGAGGTCTTTGGCCTTGGGCAGGAAACTTGCCCTTCTCTTGAACACTCAATGAGGTTTGTATTTTTGACAGATTTGCATTTATGTCACTAATCAGACGATCATATTTGGCATTAGTTGCGGTCTAGCTTGCGATGAATTGATTCATGGTATCCTCGAGAGTTCTCCACTGTGGTGGGATATAATTTCCTTGAGGTGGTGGTGCTTGCACATGTCCTTGCATGTGTGGAGCTTGTTGGAAGTGTTGTGGTGGATGAGGGCAACATGCGAAGGAGGGTTCATTACGGCATGTTGTTGCCCATAGCTAAAACCGGGATGGATTTTCCATGAAGGGTTGTATGAATTCCCGTGTGGGGCACCGAAATTACCCTTAAAGCCTCCTATAACACCAACTTGCTCCTGAAGCATTACTTTGTAGGCGGGTATTATCGGGCATTCCTCAGTTGAATGGCCCACCTCATAAATGACACAAACCTTCTCAACGGGGTTCGGTATGGATCCAGTTATTCCTCTCCCACATATCCCTCGTAGGTCTCGCATCTATATCTCAAGTATATCAATCCGACTGTCCGCTATAGAATTCTTTTCTACATGATATAGGCCGGACGCTGACGGAGTGGTGGTCACTTGACGATTTTGATTTTGAGCATTAGGATCGGAGGTGTCCCAGGATTGGGTAGTCTCGGCGACATACCTCAAATGAAGCTCAGCATCTTGTGCGTCTAAGTCGACAAAGGGACCACTTCCCATGGTTTCAACAAGTTGCTTGGAGTTGAGATTCAGCCCATTATAGAGAAAAGATAGGATTTGTGCCGCATCAAATCCGTGATGGGGGCATGAAGTAACTAACTCATTGAAACGCTCATGACATCGATGAAATGGCTCATTTTCAGATTGTCTGAACGATTGAATTTGAGCCTTTACGGAAATTGTTCAATGTGGCGGGAAGAAGTTCTTGAGAAATCTCGATTGTAACTCGTTCCAAGATGGAATCGAGCTCGGAGGTAAAGACCATATCCAGGTCTTAGCTTTATCTTTGAGCGAGAAAGGGAAGATTTTGAGGCGGATCACCTCTTGGGTGCAGGTTTGATCATTGAGCGTATTGCACACATCCTCAAATTCCCTAATATGGAGGAATGGTTTTTCAGAATCCATACCGTGGTAATGTGGTAGCATCTGGATCATTCCATTTTTGAAACGGAATTGCCCGGCATTATACGGGAGTATAATGCATCCCGGAGTGACAGTGCGCTCGAGATATAGAAATTCTCTCAGCGGGCGGTATGGGGGCTCTTCCTCACCGGTGGATGCATTACTGTGTTGCGACATCTCTCTCTCACATAACGACTCGGTGCTCTCACTGGGTGTGCTCGAAGTGTGCTCGGACGTGTGTCCTAAGAAGGTAAACGGAGTGTTATTGGAGATTGAGTGTGACGGTGTGGGAGGCGGGATCCAGAACTGTGGGGCGTTTGGAGTGTGGGGACTATCTGGGTTATACTCAACTATTGGATTTTCGTGAATGCTGGTTGGAGTATTATGAGGAGTGGGATTTTGCATTAAAAGCTTGTGAGAGATGGTGGTGGATCTTTTTGTGCTTTTTTTTGAATTTTTTTTATATGTTTTTGGATTTTTGGAAATTTTTGGTCAAAGCTTTGGATTGACTAAATCTAATCCTAAGTCTACCTAAGTCCCCGGCAACGGCGCCAAAAACTTGACGCGACTGAAAATGTGTCTCAGAAGTGCGTTCACTCTAGGCTCAAGTGCAAGCCTGTCGCTCAAGTAGTAATCCCAGTAAGTCGGGTATCGATCCTCGGGGAAAAAGGACAACGGAGTTGTGACGACGGGGAAAGACGGAGGAATCCTAACTTTGACTCTAAAAAGAAAAGGAAAAATGATTTGGTTTTTGAGATTGATTACAGCTAAATGCGATTATGAAATTATGAAGAAATGCAACTACACTAATCTACCTAAATTATGAATGAAAAATAATCTGAAACTTTTTGTTTAAATGATGAGAAAAATAGGACGGGAATATAATCCCCCAACCCTAGTGTAGTGCAGTTATAATATTAATCTTAAATTTATCTGATTGATTTGACCCAGAATTTAGTACTCCCAAGCATTATGTATATGAGGTTCAAGCCCGCGTCATACCTAATCTGAGGATGAGTAAATCAGTATTGCGATAGTATCACTCGAATTGCACTCTAAATCATCACGAGTACCCAGAGGCAAACGAGATATAAAGATCTACAACTATTGTGTAACTACGCAATACGGTCCTAATCAATCACTAAATTCAGCGGATTAATTTTATACACACGCACTAACACATCAGGTTGGGTTCATGTACCCCGGCCTTAGAAAATCTAGCCTATCATGATTAAAGTGACGGAAATAATGATTACTGTGCAGGTGTTCATTATTACTCTAAATAAAATAGTAATTAGATGTAGAAAAGAATTAGAATTAAGAATTACTCACTTAAATTACCCAAGCAATAAGTGAAATAAGGAATGAAACTGATACTCACAAAAATCACTGAATAAACCTTCAATCTTTGAGTTAAAACTGCAATTGTTGGCTAAACTAGGGTTTTTGGAAAAAGAGAGGAAAATCCTCCTAATTCCCCATCCTAATAACAATAATAAATCGGGTTTTTATACCCTACAACAATTTCGGAGGTCAGCTGCACTAGGAGTCTTTTTAGGAAGAGATAGGATTTGCAAATCTCGAAGCCCGGATCGGTCCGGGCCTTAGGCGGACCGGTCTGCCCCCAAGGCGGATCGGTTCTTTTTATTTTGGGGTGGGCCGGTCCGGGGTCGGACCGGTTACTTTTATTTTTGCCTTCTTCGGGTTACATGCGATCCGGGGTCTTCTGGAGTTTGGCAAAGCGGACCAGTCCGGGCCTTAGGCGGACCGGTCCGGCTATTTGACTTTTAGGCCCAACTTTGACTGCTTATAACTTTTGTTCCGGGATTCCGATTGAGGTGCCGTTTCTTCCTATGTGCTCGTGAATGTGATATCTGCAACTTCTCTTTAGGTACCTCATCCGAATTCCTGGCGAAAATGACACTTTTGCCTTTTTGACTTTTTCTTCTTTCTTTCTTGATTCTTCCGGTTTCCTTCTTTCGTTTCTTGACATCAAATACCTGTAGAATCACTACAAAATACCAGAAACTCGGTGTACTCATTAGGATCAGTCAGTAGTAAGATTATGAGATAAAGTCAACTCAATTACATTGTTCGAGGTGCTAAAAGTAACTAAATCAAGGGATAAATTAGGAAGAATTTATGCCTAATCACAAGACAAAAGACTTACTACACTCGACTTGACTCCCTTCAAGACCCGATGCTTCTTCTTGCAAATACCTCCCTTTAGCAAATAACTCTGAAGTCCGCCGGAATTTTTAATTCCACCAATGGAGGCACGACCCATTGTCAATCACACATGGTGCCTTTCACCATGTGAGAACACTGCCGCGAAACATATGTCTTCCTTTTGAGGGTAGTGAAGAAACCCAAACAATATCCTTCAAATGATTGAGAATAAAACAGGTGCCAAACTATCTCCAAACAAAGATATATATAGAGAGAACTTGGATAGAAATTGAACAAATATTTTGGGTGTAAAACACTTGGTTTTTTTCTAAAGATTAAGCATTTTTAATAAAAACCAAGGGAACTTTTTTCTTGGAAGAATTAGGCTCTAAAAAACTCTCTAGAGATGGAAAAAGTTCTTAAAAAAAACTTGTTCCCGCACTTCTTAAAATATGGCAAAACAAAGTGGGGAAGTTGGTGGTTGAAAAATAAAACTGACGAAAAACCGACGAAACTGAAATTTCGTTTGAAGATTCGTTCGAACGACATTTCGAATGAGAATTCAGAAAAAAATCTAAAATCTCGTTTGAAATCTCGGCTCGAACGTGGTCGTTCGAACGACCGTTCTAACGAGATTTCAGGGCATGGTTCTGGACAATTTCGATACGAACGCGTGGCCGCTGTTTCGTATTTTTTTGATTTTTTTGGATTTGATATGATTTTTCTACGGAAAGGTGTCCGAGAACAAAATCTTGAGAACTATGAATTCAAAAAAATTAACAAAAAAATACTAACACCCAAATTAAATTTCCAAGCTCCTATATATATATATATACTAGTGTATGCCCGTGTCAGAGGGCACGACGGTAAATTTTCCCTCGTGATAAAACTCAATCCATAATAACCCGTTTTTTTTTAAAAAAAAAACACCTTTAAAAAAAATTAAAAAACCTAAAAAAAATATTTTAAATAAAATAATAATTTTATATATTTAAATAAAAATAATAATATATGTATGTATGCATGCATACATGCATGCATGTGTACGCATGCAACATATAAAATGTCATGCTTGTTTATCATGCATGACAAAAACCCATACCCCATATTGTACTTTATTATTTATATATATATATACTAATGCATTCATACCTTTAGGAGACATTGAAATCCACTTGTTGATGAGGTGAAACTTGACACCAAAATCGGCAATGATGATGCTTTTAAATTTTGGGCTGCTACGTCTCCAACTCCTCAAACACGTCATAGGCTTGATAGGGAAAACTTATATCCTATGACTCAAATGGTATTTTTCGGAATTGAACTAACACTATATAAGACTCAATTGGAAATTTATGACCTTACAAATCTCGCCCTTTAGCTATTCCGGGACAAAACCCAACCAAAAATCCCAATAGGCTGTAAAGCTCATCTAGACACATTATCCTACCCAAAACAATAAAACAATAGACGCGATGACTCGACCCAAGGATGAACCACTTTGCTGCTTTAAAGATGCCGCTAAAAGAAATTTCCTTCACACTTAAGCAAAATATTAAACGCATAGGGAATATAAAAAATATAAAGTGCATAAAATTAAATTCTCCCCTTTTATCTAACAATAATCTTCCTAGAAAGATAGCGCTCTCCCCTTAAGTTAGATCTCCTAAATTAAAGGTTTAGATACCATTTCTCCCCCTTTTTATTCAGGAATAGACAAAGGTTAAAGAATAAATAAATAACTTATTTCTCCCACAATTTAATGCAAATACCATTTCTCCTCCTTAAATCTACACAAGGGATATGAATAAGGAAAAACAAGACAAACATGCAATGGTCCATAAGGCGATAAGAACATTTAAGTATATGGGCAACAATGAAGTACAACTAGACCACATAAAGAGACATGAGTATCAACTATGATGCAAAAAATGATACCAATTAAAATGTAATAAACGTAGCATGTAATATCAACCAAAATACGCAACAATATCGATACTAATTATGACTTCAAAGGAAATATGGACTAGCTAGCATGGCAAAGACTCAAAAATAAAAAATACTATATATATGTATACATAATAAATATTACTAACGCACATGCACATATACATAGGTATAGACACCACTCATGACACAAAATACATTAAGATTTTCACACTCGTATGGCAAAAATGTGTCCAAATACATGTGGTAAACAAAAGTGCAGGGGTGTGAACTAGAAAGAATTAAATTTCGACCCAATCACTTAAAATATGTTCACGGAGTTATCATTTGATTGCAAAACTTTATCACATTTAGGTATAGCCTTATGTGACAATATAAATTGAACTCAATGAACAAACATACGCAATGCACACAAGCCTAGAATTTCGATGATTCTACAAACCAATAAAGTCATGACAATAAAAGGTTAATTAGGATACAAAGTTATTGCGCAAACCTGTTAATACATCCAACCAAACTCTAATAGTTTTTTTTTTCCGTTTGAACATATTAACTAAACTATTTTTAAGGCCTAATATTCAATGGTGTCTTTTCACGCAAAGTAATTTTGACTTTCACAGACCGATTCCATTGATAAACAATTACAACACCGGATAAATATTTTTCTATTTCTTTACACCCGGGATACGGTTATTACATGCACAAATCCTCCATAGTCATAGCCAAATGTAGATGACTAAATTGACAGGAGAACATCTCACTTAGCTCAACTATACACGTGAAGTTTAAATTTCAAATGAGCTCGTGCATGTGTGAATCGAGGCATATAAAAATAGAATCCATTAAACAATACAAAATCCAACTACTCCACGTAAGCATGGAAAATAACATTTTAAGGATTGACAATCTTAACCAAAAGTTCTAGCCACATGGAAGTGGAAAGGGAAAAGATTCAAACACAAGTATATGCCACATAAAGTGTGTCAAACTAAAATATACAAAATAAAAAAAATCTTTTTGTGTTTTTCAAAAAAAATTCACCAAACAAAAAAATTCAACTCAAAAGAAGAAAAAATAATATCTTTTCGTATTTTTCTCAATAAGATACCACTTGTTACGACATAAACAAATAAAAATAAATACAAAAGATATACACAAATCATAATTCTAGCATGTGATTAATCATAGAGCATAGACTAGAAAATAACAAACATAGATACAACTTGCATAAATTTATCATGAAGAACAAAAAAAATGCTAGAGTATGCAAACAATTACTCATAAGATATAGCAAGTTAAGAGTGACGTGCAAGCATGCGAGAACCATCAAAAAATGAAAATTTCAAAAAAGGCATATTTTCCATTATAAAAACTCAAAAGGATATTAAATGCAATAATTTAGTGATCCTCGCTCTGATACCACTTGTAAGCGTGGAAGCCCCCAAATTTAAACTTTAAATAATGAGCAAGTTCAATGATATACCAAATTTTAATTTTTCAAAAATTATTTGATTTTCTTTACTTTCAAAGCACAATCAAAACATGAAAATTGAATTAAATATAAAAGTGAAATTAAACTACAACATCATTTTAATTTCAAATTAAAAAATATTAATCCAATTCAAGTTAAACTTGCATTTTATCAAGATAAATTAATTTGCACTTGAATTAAATTAATTAAACGATTACCCAAACTTAATTAGAACCAAAATAAATAATATGTGATTTAAACCGAATTTTATCTTGATTAAACCTAAGCATGCGTTCTAGGTGAGTTCAATAAGATAAAAGAAACAATATCACTACATGGAGATGCACGAGGAAAACCCAAATAGGAAAAACCTCGGATGCCCTTGGCCTGACAAATTCACTAGATATGGTTTTACAGTTATAAGACAAAAGAGTTACTAAACTCGACTTGACTCCCTTCAAGCCCCGATGCTTCTTCTTGTAAATACCTCTGTCTAGCAAATTACTCCGGAGTCCACCAGAATCTTGGAGTCCACCAATGGAGGCACAACCCACCATCAACCACACATGGTGCCTTTCACCATGTGAGAACACCGAAGCAAAACAAATATCTTCCTTTTGAGGGAAGTGAAGAAACTCAAACAATCTCCTTCAAATGATTGAGAATAAAATAGGTGCCAAACTATCTCTAAACAAAGATATATATAGATAGAACTTGGATAGAAACTATATAAATATTTTGGGTGTAAAACACTTGGCTTGTTCTAAAGATTACACATTTTTAACAAAAACTAAGGGAATTTTTTTTTTGGAAGAATTAGGCTCTCAAAAACTCTCTAGAGATGGAAAAAGTTCTTAGGAAAAACTTGTTCCCGCACCTCTTAAAATATGGCAAAACAAAGTGGGGAAGTGGGTGGCTGAAAAACAAAACTGGCAAAAAACTGACGAAACTGAAATTTCGTTTGAAGTTTCGTTCGAACGACATTTCGAATGAGAATTCAGAAAAAAATCTGAAATCTCGTTCGAACCACCTTTTTAACGAGATTTCAAGCCATGGTTCTAGACAAATTTGATACGAATGCGTGGCCACCAGTTTCATATTTTTCTGATTTTTTGGATTTGATATGATTTTTCTACGGAAAGGTGGTCGAGAACAAAATCTTTAGAACTTTGAATTCAAAAAAATTTAACAAAAAATACTAACACCCAAATTAAATTTCCTAGCTCCTATATATATATATATATATATATATATATATATATATATATATATATATATATATATATTAATGCATTCATACATTTAGGAGACATTGGAATCCCTATGTTGATGACGTGAAACTTGGTACAAAAATCGGTTGTGATGAAGCTTTTAAATTCTGGGCCGCTACGTCTTCAACTCCTCAAACACGTCATAGGCTTGATAGAGAAAACTTCTATCCTATGACTCAAATGGTTTTGTTCGGAATTGACCCAACACTACATAAGAATCAATTGGAAATCTGTGACCTTACAAATTTCCTTTGGACATGAGCGACTGGTGTCCAAGAATGTTTTTGTTGACAAGCTTATCTCGAGGCATGCCCACCCTACTATGGGTGCCATTACCACAATTCATGTAACTGTATACTTTTTATTAATCTAAGGCAATATGACTTAACTTGATTTGTATATTAAATATGATGATCGACGTCGACACATTAGAAAAGATTGTGATGCTCGAACCATATCTACCCTCTTCACATTTTATTCCTTAGTTGCCATATCCTATGCGGTACACTCAAAGGGTCAACTTCTTATCATCAAAATTTGACAGAAGTGTGATAGTGTGGGAACGATGCAATATCACTTGTCAGGATTCCAACCCATACTTCGATATTACTCCTAAAGTGTATAGGTGGCATTACTATCACCCTTATCTGCCAATTATTTGGAAACTCGAAATGCTTGACTACAAATTTCCTTATCCGAGTCTCTATGCAACCTAGACATTTCACGCCTAACCCGACATTTAATGTTCAAGACATTTCTGATGCACTAGGCTACTTACCACCATTGCCTAAACTACACAAACTTTAGCCTTTAGCATAAATCCTTGCTTACAAGTTTCCAAAGATGGCAAAACCTTAATTTCCTAGCCCTTTAACAATTCATGATTACTAAAATTGTCTCACCTTTCAAAAATGTTTCTTGTAACACCCTTGCCAAAAGTGTTTATATAACCAATATCATTTACTGATAATGAAAATTCTTCTCAAATTCTACAAATCCTAAAACATAAGGCACCTCAGGACTTCCCTAAAACGATACTTTCTCTTTTAATGAAAGTGCAGTCACTTATGAGATTTCAACCAAAAAGAAAGGAAGTTACTAAAATTCCTCCTTTAAGATCAAATATTATCTCATATAAATGTTGCACGAGAGAAATCATACCGTTCACACTGCTATCGAACCCTTTTGGAGCATTTATTCGACATTACTAGAAATCCACCAACATTAACCCTTAATGCGGATTCTCGTACTATTACTGAAATTTGTTCATGTTACTAAACACGTTGTGTCCTTAATTATGATGAGACACACCCTTGGTTCCAAGACCCCCTTGATTATTGTTATTACTTTTATACAATGATGGGTGCTAAGATAAGGCACATGCTCTATGGGTTATGGTCCCACAGCGCTTCTGTTACACTACTCTAATAACTAACTCCACAAATTATTCAAATTAGTCCATGGGATCCTTACCATAGGACACCAAAATATGCTATTTAGTACTCATCAAGGCTTAATTAGTCTTTACCACTCAATATGGGTTGTCACCCACTATCCACAAGTATTAATGTTACAACACACTTACGAGGTAAACGTTCACCAAGCCGTTTGACATTCTATCCAAGGATACCGATGTGATAGTGAGAATAAGACTAAACTCCATCCATCGGCGTTAATGAAGAACTTCCAATGATGCTGTAATCCTTAAATCCAATGTCACAGTTGCAAGTACTCATAGACCTGAGTTACCGCATGTTATACAAGGCCGAGACTGGAGCTAAACTTTTGATGATCTAATATCAAGACCTGATCTCATGACTACACATCACTACATCACTACCATAAGTACTTTAAACCTAAAGCTACAATACCAAGTTGTAATGACCACACCCGAATTTATGGGTCACAAATAGGTCAACCAGAGTCGGTCGGGCTACGTTAAGTGTTGAGTGACGTGTAACAACCTAGCTAATGTTTATAGTCCATTTCATTAAATGAATTTATCCGAGTGATTATGTAATTCTATTTTCCAGGAATAATAAGTGCGTAACCCTTTAGGAAATTCCCTAGGGTTCGTGTAATTAGAGATACTAATGTAAATAGTAAGAAGTACTTACCTACAAAATGCTCTCAAAAGATGAACTATCACTTAACTTGCCGTAACAAAGGGAATGGGGTGAGACAGTGCCTAGTAGAGTTCCTATTAATAATGAAATATAAACATGAATGGAATAATGTAAGGATTAATTATCGAACACACAACAATTAAACAATGTATGCATTGATTATTCTTACTTCAATTAAAACAATTCATTTATTTTTTGTTAAAATCCATTAACATTTATTTTATATACTTTATTATTTAATTACCAAACAAATCCATTTGTCCATGAATCTACACGGTTAATTTGTATGAAAACTTACTCCTTATATACTCATTAACCAATTATCTCGTTTCTATTAAAATCAACCATTGGATATTTAAACCACCACTTCCATTGTATTAATTATAAATTATTTCACACACGCACCCGTTTTACGAAGATTGTTCCTTTAAACTTATATGCCAATCCAGGTCATAACCGCCATAGGTTATTCGAACACCTAATTTCAATCTTTGTTACTTCATTTCCTTTGACCTTTAATATACTAACACGTTACTATGTTACTCATTATATTCTTTAAATCATATGACATGGTTTGTTAATTATTTCACTTACACATTTACCCTTTTTAGCCTTTAAAGAGAGTCGTTCTCTAAATTATCTTTGCACTTTTTTAACTGGAGTTCACCAAAAAGTATTTGTGTTTACGTACTTGCACTGGCTGCCACAAATGCCACAATATGCTTCCCTGTCCAATAATTTTAAGTCTAAGATGAAGAGGGCCCTCCTTAAACTTTTCCAATTTTTCTAAGTATCTTTTCAGTTATTACACAACCAACTTTATTAAGTGAACCATTTAGTCTCGCATGCTACTTTAACCTTTTTATCCATCCTTATTATACCTTGAACATGTTTTACTGTTTAGTCCTTATTACAGATTTTTGATGTATTATCAACGTCATTACTTTTACAAAGTCTTATTCCATTTTCAAGCTTAAGGACCATTTCCATCATTTAGTGTTCATTTCAAGTCTTGTACAACAAAGTTCTCTTTTCAAAATCATAAATTGCCATGTTAAGGGCAAAAATCACAATTTCATTCACTTTGGGGTTCTTTATGCAAATTAGTCCTTTAAAGCTTTACTTACACCTCATCATTTAAATCATCAAATATTATCTTTGGAACCCATATTTACTACACTCCACTTTATTCCCCTTAAAATATTTAACATCATTTTTATACTTTCTTTCACCTTAAAATCACATTATTTTATCTACACAAAATTTTAAATATGTTACCCGAATACTTTCATGTAAATAAATCCTTGAACACGTCCACCTTAAGTCCAAAGTGACAATATGTGACTTTTCATGACTTTTCACACATAAAGTATCAACCTTTATTATTTATTATTTTTTTGATGAAAAAATATATTTGTACACTATTTATACTCATCACTTTCATAAGAATATAACTCCAAGATTCTGAAAATTTAAAAATTATCCAAACTATTCTATTCCCATATTTTCATAAGCATTTTCATGAAAACATAAATTTTTAATACATTAGTAGGATTTTGATTTTGTATAAATCAATACTTTATATTTTGAAACTTTGTAACTCAAAACTATATTCAACACTCACTTTAATTATTTTATTTTCCATGAAATTATTCCTTTAGTTTTCCCATTATATTTACAAAATTTAATAACATAAAAACATGTGTTAAACCCCATTTTAGACTTTATTTCACATGAAATTATACCATAAATTTCATAAGTAGCATGTATAATATATTTTCAGAATATAAACATGTCATAAAATAAAAACCCACCTCTAGTAAAAAAATCCTCCAAAAGTGGTAAGGAAAAGTGATCCAAGACTCCAAGAAAACTACTCCACGAAATTCTTCAAAAAATAGTCCAATTTTAGAAATCTATTAAAAATACCCTCACTAACACCACCAAAACACGCCTCAAACTTTACAAAAATACATAAGTTTTATCCGCCAAAAATCTTATCATGAAACTCCTTTTTGATAACTCAAAACATAACTTTTGGTGCTCAAACTCCTTTTTGATAACGTATGTGAGCTATTTGTCTACTAAATGAGCAAGTTTTGTCTTAGAAAATGGCGGAATTAATTAAATTGGTGGATATGTTTCTCATTTTTTTTTTCAAGTACAAATGAAAATGGGTTTCTAGAGTGAGAATATTTTTTTAATAGGATTTTACCTTCAAAATTAAAGGCATAATGCGTTCTTTTAACTCCCTTAGCCAACAAAATATTAGGAATAGAGAAAGAGGGATCCTTGTTTATACCAATAACATATTATCAACACAATATTCAGATTAAGAAAGTTATCACATTTGTACCAGTTAAAAATATGCTCCTTAGAGCTGGTCGGATTTTCCATTTGATAAGGCTTTAACCCTTTAAGGAGTTGACATACACGGGTTATACAATATCCTATGAAAAGCTAAGACACCAAATGTTTCCTCACTCTCTCACAGGAATGCTCACGGAGTTTATCAAGCTACATGTCTCCTCTTTTGATGTCCTTCTCAAAAAACATTTGCTTATATATATATATATATATATATATATATATATATATGTGTGTGTGTGTGCGTGCGTGCGTGTGCGCGCGTGTGCGTGCGTGTGTGTGGTTTAGGGATTTTGATACCCACACATATATTTGAATAAAGATGTATATTCCCAATAATTTATACTTAGACACAATGCCATAAACCCTTATAAAAATATACTTCAATTATTTCTCCACAAAATAATTTCTTGCCCCAAATATTTTCTTATAAAAATATGACAGGACTAAAATTCGGTTTGTACCCCATGTACGAAAATAACCTTAAAATATGTTCGGGACACTTATTATATATTATTAACACAATACGAGTAGTTCATACACTTTTATTTTGTCGTTTAAGATCGATTACCAATTATGTCCATTTAATATCCTTTTTTATGCACATGTGTCATGCATGCACTAAGTCAATCCCAAACACAACATGCAATTTCATATTCATTATATTGAATCCCCGTATACTATGCATAAATTTTTTCATGAAAAAATTTACATGGAATGTTTGCTTAAAATATGAATTATTCTTTTTAACACTTATGTGACCCATGTAATGCAACATATGTAACTGTTTTATGTAAAACTTTTGTGTGTCCCAAATATTTAATAATTACTTTATTTATTAAAAAATAAAGGTATTACAAAAGTCTCATCTTAAATATAGATAACAATGTAACCACATCTGAATCAAAACTCCTGAATATAAGTGACTACTGAAATGAAGATAACAACTCCTACTCTAAGGATAAAAAGTTAAATATCCAAACTCTATAAGTCTGAATCATTATCCCTACTAATCACTAATATAACAATAATAATACTTATGGGGAAAATAGTTTATTAATTTGGGTTAGTGCCCTAAAGTTGTAAGAAATAACTTACAGTGTCAAAATAGTAATAACCATGTCTTATTTATAATAAACATTACATCCTGTCGACATTCACATGCAAGAGATACCTTACCCCTCTCATAATTGAAATACTACACGAGTGTCCTAACCCAATGAATAATTAATACTAAGAAGTCTCCTCCACTAGACTAGTAAGTAACATCCCATCTCGAAATGCTAATATGGGATGAAACTAACTACACATATACATAATACAACCCAATACCCACTTTTTACTCCTTAAGATACACATGATATCATAATGTAACATTTTCCCTTGTTTAGTATCCTGTAAATAAATGTGTCCATCATGGACTATAACATATGTATATAATAAAACCCCGTACTAACCCCCACTCGTGTCACCCACACAATAAGATATACACAATTTCATATCTAAACACATAAATGTGACACGTTGATTTTAAATCAAAGTATCCATCACTTGACTAATATTAACTATGTATATAGGTCTCATAATAACCACACGAAAGCATCTTCCTTCGAGGGATCTTCTGGTGCTTCTTTCGATAAATCTGTAGGAGTCCATCACTGAACATATTTTAAAAAAAGCACATAAAAAATAACAAGGGGGATCATCACGCAGTAACACCATTAGCTAGTCAATATCAAAACCCACTCAATAGATTGCGTCATCCACATCTCACATCACGAAGTGATGACCATCCTGAACATATGATCTTATTTTGTCACTATTTAGTAACACCATTGTCTATCTCACTCAATGGATCAAGGCAACTGTACCACTACGCAGTGACCATCCTAAACGTGTGATCAAATATATTAACCTCCATATGGTCATGCATTAACAACCAGAAGTGCAATTAATGATCCCAACCAAAACCATAAAAATAACAACCGATAGATTCCCCACAAGTAATAAGTATATTCACATAAACAAATAATATATATATATATATATATATATATATATATATATATATATATATATACATGTGCACTTGATTCGTATTGAATATTGCATATTTCCTCCCGTTATCTTTTTGCATTCTAGCACTCTTACGGTCCTAAATGCCTATAATTATGCTCATTAACCAGACAACCTTGGATTTGGATATATACATGCTTTGTAGGGGTTATTTGTGCTTTTGTAGGTATTGGAACGCTAAAAGTGAGGTTCGGTTGCATTTCGGAGAAGTCCCATCACTGGACGCTACTTCAAGGGCATTTTAGTCAATTCACATTTCTTATCCTTTTTATGGAAATTCCACGGATGCGTATTTCATTGAGTTAGCATCGTGTGGCCGTAAACGGTGCGTCGTTTGGAGTTCGAACGAAGAAGCTAGGCTCGTTTCCGTAATGGACCTTTTCCCCCTCATCATGGACCAAATGCAGCCTGAAAACAGAGTACCGGTCGACCGCGTCCCTGGGACCGATCGATCGCGGTTTCAACTTTTGCCGTGGGAAGGAGACAGTATGCATTTGCCTAAGGGGCCGATCGACCGCGCCCCTGAGACCGGTCGACCGGTAGTACCAGATATTTTGGGCTCTTTCCTCTTTCTTTCCTTTTTCCCTTACTTATTCCCACTTACTATATAAACCCATTTTTGGTTTTAATTCAGATATACTTAGTTAGAATAGATTGTAGAGAGTGGTAGTTAGGGTTTGGGTGGTTTTGGATGGTTCTTCTTCATTTATACTTGGTTTGACACCCCATTTTTTGTGTAAGTTGACTATTCATCATCCTCTCCATTTAATTTAAGTTGTATTTCCTTTGTTTCCATTGTTGTAGTATAATTTACAAGCTTTCTAATTTAGGTTTTCTTGCTTTATTTACATGCTTTGATTTACACGCTTTCTAGCATAGATTTACTGCGTTTATTTACCGCTTTCCATTTATCGCGTTTTTAACATGCTTTTTAGGTAATTTAAATTAGGTTGTGCTTGAATTGAACTCACTCGAGTTGATGCGTTTCTTTGCTTTGGTGATGGAGTTTACGAGTCTATTTCGGGTGCATTGTCCTAGTTTTACGCCTAGGAGATTTGACGGGGCATATCATGTATGTCCCGTGCTTATGACCTTTCGTGCGTAATTTCCGGGATATTTGTTGACGCCAAAATCTTATTAGGCTTTTATGACGATTTAGGGCGTAACAACCCTTGATTTAATTAACTGTCGAAACGAGATGCATTTGTAATAACTCGTCGACCCATGTGACCATTATATACTAATTAACTCGGGTGAGGGATATTCGACGCAACCTATAGTTTTACTTTCTTTCATAATCTAGTTTCATTACCCTTGCCTAGATTAATCTTTCGCTTTATGCTTCTTTTCTTTTAGTTTGTAATCATCTTTTACACTTTTATTTCGGAGTATTAAATCACTTAAATTCTAGCATCTCGTCCCAGTGGATTCTCGATACCCGACTTACCGCTGTACTCACCCATTGAGTGTAGTCGTAGTTTAGGTTTTTGTATAGTTCAGGTGAGCCGAATATAAAACGACCGCGCGTAGGTGACTCTCGCGCCGCAGCGAAACCCTGTCTATCAAATGGCGCCGTTGTCGGGGATGAGTTTGTTTTAGACTTTATTTGATTTAGTATTTCATAGTATTTTCTTTCTATTTGTATTATTTGCTAATATTTTGCAGGACTTCCACATTTGAGCACTTAGAAATGCTTGAATTTTTCCCGCACGCACCTACTTTGTGGAATTCGCTACTTGAGCCATTTTTGGGGTAAGCATGTCTTATTCCAATTCTTTCGGTAATCCTTGTTATAATTCTCAAAATTCTCGCAAGCCTATGACTTTCGGTGAAAACTTAGAATCCCAAAGTATAACAAATTCAAATATGACTTTGGGTGAGTATAACGAAAGTCAAAACTTAGGTTATTGGAATTTTGATGATGATGATGATAATGATTTTGGGCCTTTACCTCCTTATAATAGGAATTTTGAAACGAATTGCAATAGTTTTCAAAATTCCTATAATAATGAGTTTTCGTTTAAGTCCGATAGTAACTTTCAAAGTTCCCATTTTCATGCATCCGCACCTCGACCCATGACATTCGGTGAGGGTTTGCGTATGTATGAGAATGAGAAAATTGAAACTCGTTATCGGGAAGAAAATCGTTCGTGGGAACATGAGTTGGATTTATTATTTGAGTCCGACGACGATTTTGCTTCCGAGACTTTCGAGGTCGACGAATGTTTTGAACCAAATGAGGTACTTGTGCCTACTTTGGAACAAGCCATTCTAGATTGTGCCCATCGTGTAATAGATATTGAAAGTGAGGATGATAATGACGTAATATCTATTTACAATGAAATGATTTCTTCTTTGGCTCCCAAAGAAGAACATTTCATTGAAAATGATATTATTTCCTTTGAAATTCCAACTTCATGCGATGATGATTCATCTCATGAGTTTGAATTTCTTTCATCCCCATTTTCATTCTCTATTACCCCACCGGAACAAGTACCCGATGATTCGGTTTCGAACTTTAATGTTTTAAACCCTATCGCCGATGAGGAGTACTTACTCGAGTCGCCCTCCACGATCGCATCTTTGCCTTTGTGTGCGCCGCCTCCCATTCCAACTTCAAAATCCTTGAGAGGATATTCAGCTTTTTTCGGTCCCCACTTATTTTTGTCACCCGTTCAATCCAAACCCCCCATCGTCCCACCAAAACTTTTAATTGGCGATGGTTCATTTCTTCCGCCTTACACATGCCTTCTGTTGTTAAAACGGAATTCATATTTTTCGGAAGGCATGCTTGTATGTGAGGGTACACCGGTTATCCTCCAAAGTCAAATCATTCTTATGGTGGATCCTAAGCTATTTAGACTTCTAGTGTACAGTTAGTGTGAAGTCTAAATAGTAGGTTTTATATAGTTAGCTTTTTATTTTTTTTCTTTCCTTTTTAATTTAGTCTAGTGTAATCAGTTAACTTTTTGTTATTTGTTTTTGCTATGCTCGGTACTAACTTGTTTTGTAGATTCTTTGGACTTGTTCTTATGGGGATCGCTCCACGTTTGGGTAATATCGCTATTTTCCTCTCTTTGACTTGGTTCTTAATTAACATTGAGGACAATGTCAAGTTTTAAGCTAGGGGGTGTGGGATATTCTATCCATTTCTTATTTTAGTCCATGTTTTTGCTCACACGTTAGTTACTTAGTATTCTTTTCTTAGAAAAATTAAAAATTTCAAACAGATTTTCTTTCTTTTTTCTCCTTTATTGGGCATTTTGCCTTTGTTTCCGATGATAAATTTCAATAATTACCCGATCCAATAGACAACCCAATGATGCATGTTCTCGATTTTAGAAGTTATTAGACTTTAGTCTCACTTATTGATATTATGAATAACTTCATGAATTAAACTTTAATCCCATGAGCACATGCACTTTTATGGTTATATTGATTTGGTTTAAGATTTTTATAACTCGGTAATCTTTTGTTGCATTGTATATACTTACACCGAGTAAGCTTTGTACCTTTCGTCGTTTGTGAGTGTATACACTATTCTTTTCTCATTGAAAACGTTGAATTCGTCGGTAATCTCACTATTCTTTCATTTGACCGTTCATTAATTGAGTTCATACTTGAAATGTGTTACTTGAGCATGATTTTCATATATTGTTTTGACTCGAGAATTGCCTAAACTTTGTGAAATGATCATAGGCCCTCTTTGATATATCACCCATATGAGCCTTGACCTCACCCTTATATGTTTACCCTCGTTAACCCTTTTGAGCCTAAATATAGCCTTTCATTTCATACCCCATTCCCATAACCAACTCTACATTTGAGTTTTATACCATACATACACTTTCCATACCTTTGTTTGGAATGTTACTTGGGATTGAATGATGTTGTTATGATGTCGTTTGAAATTTAGGCATATGAGAGTTTGACAAGTAAAGAAAAGAAATTAGTGAAAAAAGTGAAGAAAAAGAGAGAAAAAAAAGCAAAAGAAAACAAAAGAGAAAATGAGAAAAAGAAGAAAAGAAAAAGAAAAAGAAAGTTTTAAATGTTGTATATAGTCCAATAAGCTTTTATTACTCTCCCTGATGATATATCTAATGCCTTTTTGGAACTTGTTTTCCAAATTTGATATTGCTCGCATCTTCCCATTATCCGGAGTTTTCATTCCGAACACTTTGAATTCGTACATATATTCCTTCGTTTCGTACCTTAGCCATACCTACATTATAACCCTATTAAAGTCTTATATGATCTTAGGTTGATGTAATTTAAAAGTCATAATAGTTTTGATAATCTGTGAAAATGCATTTCGCCTCCTTTAATGTGTGGTATCCTTTCATTGAGATTACAGTTTTTCAGTTTTTATATAGCGTTCTTCATCTGTGACATGTGTGCGGCCCAGTTTCCATTTACATTTACTCTTTAGCCCGCATGTCCCGTGTGTTACCTCCCTGTTTCGAGTGAATTCGCTTGATGAGCATAATGCCCTTGAGGATTGAATATATGCTTGCTTTAATGTTTATCCGATTTATTTAAGTTTTTGCCAAATCACACTTTGCATGTGCTCACTCCCCTCCCACATTTTAAGGTTTCAATTCTATGAGGTCCATTCTATAATGTTAATGATTTGGAGTTCTGTTTGAATTCATTCACTTTGCTAATAATGCGTATGAAATCCTTTTCGCCATTGTTGGGCTTGTCGCACGTTGGCTTGGGCATATTTTAAGAAAACCATATGATGTTTGTGGGTATCATCCCTGAAAACCCTCACGAGATGACACTCGTCCACAAGGGTAACCTAGGGGTTTAACGGCTTATTGCATATGCTAAATGCAATCGTGTTCCCTACGAAAGTGGCAATTATATTTCGATGCATATATGCGTTTTTTATTTCCTTCAGTGGACTAGTTTTTTTTGTTTCATCACTAAGGACTAGCAATGTTTAAGTTAGGGGGTGTGATTCGTATTAAATATTGCATATTTCCTCCCGTTATCTTTTTGCATTCTAGTACTCTTACGGTCCTAAATGCCTATAATTATGCTCATTAACCAGACAACCTTGGATTTGGATATATACATGCTTTGTAGGGGTTATTTGTGCTTTTGTAGGTATTGGAACGCTAAAAGTGAGGTTCGGTTGCATTTCGGAGAAGTCCCATCACTGGACGCTACTTCAAGGGCATTTTAGTCAATTCACATTTCTTATCCTTATTATGGAAATTCCACGGATGCGTAGTTCATTGAGTTAGCATCGCGTGGCCATAAACGGTGCGTCGTTTGGAGTTCGAACGAAGAAGCTAGGCTCATTTCCGTAATGGACCTTTTCCCCCTCATCATGGACCAAATGCAGCCTGAAAACAGAGTACCGGTCGACCGCGTCCCTGGGACCGATCGATCACGGTTTCAACTTTTGCCGTGGGAAGGAGACAGTATGCATTTGCCTAAGGGGCCGGTCGACCGCGCCCCTGAGACCGGTCGACCGGTAGTACCAGATATTTTGGGCTCTTTCCTCTTTCTTTCCTTTTTCCCTTACTTTTTCCCACTTACTATATAAACCCATTTTTGGTTTTAATTCAGATATACTTAGTTAGAATAGATTGTAGAGAGTGGTAGTTAGGGTTTGGGTGGTTTTGGATGGTTCTTCTTCATTTATACTTGGTTTGACACCCCATTTATTGTGTAAGTTGACTATTCATCATCCTCTCCATTTAATTTAAGTTGTATTTCCTTTGTTTTCATTGTTGTAGTATAATTTACAAGCTTTATAATTTAGGTTTTCTTGCTTTATTTACATGCTTTGATTTACATGCTTTCTAGTATAGATTTACCGCGTTTATTTACCTCTTTCCATTTATCGCGTTTTTAACATGCTTTCTAGGTAATTTAAATTAGGTTATGATTGAATTGAACTCACTCGAGTTGACGCGTTGCTTTGCTTTGGTGATGGAGTTTACGAGTCTATTTCGGGTGCGTTGTCCTAGTTTTACGCCTAGGAGATTTGACGGGGCATATCATGTATGTACCGTGCTTACGACCTTTCGCGCGTAATTTCCGGGATATTTGTTGACGCCAAAATCTTATTAGACTTTTATGATGATTTAGGGCGTAACAACCCTTGATTTAATTAAATATCGAAATGAGATGCATTTGTAATAACTCGTCGACCCATGTGACCATTATATACTAATTAACTCGGGTGAGGGATATTCGACTTAACTTATAGTTTTACTCTCTTTCATAATCTAGTTTCATTACCCTTGCCTAGATTAATCTTTCCCTTTATGCATCTTTTATTTTAGTTTATAATCATCTTTTTACACTTTTATTTCGGAGTATTAAATCACTTAAATTCTAGCATCTCGTTCCAGTGGATTCTCGATACCCGACTTACCGCTATACTCACCCGTTGAGTGTAATCGTAGTTTAGGTTTTTGTATAGTTCAGGTGAGCCGAATATAAAACGACCGGCGCGTAGGTGAATCTCGCCCCGCGGTGAAACCCTGTCTATCAGCAGTCACACGCACACACACATCATATATAAATACAAGATATCATATACTCTCAAGCATATCCAAAACATCTGAATCCTTAAACACCATCTTGTTATTAAACCTAGCATTTGTTAACACTCAAACCTTAGTAAAATCCTCCTCCTAGTTTATCTCACTATAAACTATGAGTACACATATATATGTACTCAAACTCATAATATACATATATGTCACAACGTTGGTTTACTGATCTAATTAAAGGCTTATAATCTCTCGAAACCTTGATTAACAACCCAAAGATTTTAGTTCGTTGTCTGACAAACTATATGCACAAATCTATATATGCATATATATATACATTATCCCATGCTATATATCTATATATAATTGTCCTACGAAGACCTCGTTTGACCTAAGATGGTGAAATTTATCTCTTACGATAATAATTAACCATAAATGGACAAGTTGGTATACGATGACCAACACTAGCCAAAGATGGTTACGATTAGCCTACGATAGCTTCATTCAACCCAATCTAGTCAAATTTATCTTTTAAGATCAAAACCAACCAGAAATGGCCAAGTTGGTCTACGACGATAAACATTAAACTAAAACTGCTAAAATCGGTCTATGACGGCCTCTTTTGACCTATGATTATCAAATTGATCTCTTACGATCATAATTTACCATAAATGGCCAGTTTGGTCTAAAACGACCAACCTTAGCCTAAAATAGCTAAGATTGGCCTTCAACTACCCATTTGACCTAATATGGTTAAATTGATTGTTTACGATCATAGTCGACTACAAACGGTCAAGTTGGTCTATAATGACTAAAATCGGCCTACGATGACCTCATTTGAGCTAATATGGTCAAATCAATATCTTATAATAAAAACTGACCATAAATGGTCAAGTTGGTTGACGACGACCAACATAAGACTGAGATGGCTAAGATCGACCGACGATGACCTCATTCAACTTAATATGGTCAAATTAATCTCTTACGATCATAATCGACCATAAACGTCTATGACGTCCAACATTAGCCTATGACGGCTAAAATTGACTTGTGACGTCCTCGTTATACCTAGGATGGTAAAATTGATCTCTTACCATCACAGCTTAGCATAAATGGTCAAGTTGGTATGCCATGACCAACATTAGCCTAAGATAGATAAGACTGGCCTATGACGACCTCATTCGACCTAATATGGTCAAATGGATCTCTTATAATTATAGTCGACCATAAATAACAAAATGGGTCTGCAATGACAAACATTAGCCTAAGACGACTAAAATTGTCCTATGATGGCCTAACTTGACCTATTATGGTTGGCTTTATCTTTTACGATCAAACAGACCATAAGAGGTCAAGTTCATCTATAATTACCAACATTAGCCTAAGATTGCTAAAACCAACCTCATTTGACCTACGATGGTTAAATTGATTTCTTACGATCAAAACTAACCATAAATGATCAAGTTGGTTTCTAACGAACAACCCTAGCCTAAGACAGTTAAAATCAGCCTACGATAGCCTCGGTTATCCTAAGATCATCAAATTGATCTATTACAATCATAACTGATCGTAACCGATCAAGTTGATATATAGTGACCAACATTAGACTAAGATGGCTAAGATAACTTGTGATGGTCTCATTTGACCTAATGTGGTTAAATTGATATCTTACCATCATAATTTATGATTAATGGTCAAGTTGGTCTATGACGAACACCATTAGCCTAGAATGACTAAAATTGGCCCATGACAATCTCATCCAACATAATATGGTTAAACTGGTATCTTACTATCAAAGCTGACCATAAACGATTAAGTTTATCTATGATAACAAAAATTAGCCTATGCCAGCTAAAATTGGCCTATGAAGGCCTCATTTGACCTATGATGGAAAATTGATCTCCTACGATCATAATTGACCATAAATGATCAAGTTTTCTTACAATAACCAACATTAACCTAAGATGGCTAAGATTTCCATAGGTTGGTCTCATTCGACCTAATATGGTCAAATTAAGCCTTTAAGGTCGTAGTTGACCATAAACGGTCCAATTGGTATGCAATAATAAATATTAGCCTCAAATGGCTAAAATGGGACTATGATGGCCTCATTTGAACTATTATGGTCAAATTGATCTATTATGATCAAAACGAACCATAAATTATGAAGTTGGTCTACAATGACCAATATTAGCCTAAGGAATCTAAAATTAGCCTTCGATAGCCTTATTCAACCTAGTACAATCAAATTGATCTCTTAGGATAATAATTAACTATAAATAGTCAATTTGGTACATTAGCCTATGATGGATAAGAATGACAAACTACTCCCTTATCTCTCCTAATTTGGTCAAATTAATCTCTTACGATCAAAACCAACCATAAATGATAAAGTTGGTCAACGACGAGCGACAATAGCCTAAGACATATAAAATCAAACTACGAATGCCTCTTTTAAACTATTATTGTCAAATTGATCTCTTATGATCATAACTAACCATAAATGGTCAAGTTGGTGGGTGACGACCAACATTATCCAAAGATGATTAAGATAGGCCAATGGTGGCCTCATTAAACCCAATATGGTAAAATTGATCTTTTATGCTCATAATCAACCACAAACGTTGAAGTTGGTCTGAGATAAGCAACATTAGCCTAAGACGTCTAAAATCAGCGTACGATGACCTCATTTGACCTAAGATGGTCAAGTTGATCTTATACGATCATAATTGGTGATAAAAGGTCAAGTTGGTCTATAACAACCAACATTAGCCTAAGACTGCTAAAATCAGACTATAAAGGCCTTTTTTGATATAAGATGGTAAAATTGATCTCCTACGATCATAGTTGACCATGAATGGTCAAGTTGGCCTAAGATGACTAACATCAGTCTAAGACTGCTAAAACCATCCTATGATAGCCTGGTTGAAACTAGTATGGTTAGATTGATATCTTACGATCATAAATAGTCAAGTTGGTATGTGACTACCAACATTAGACTAAGATGGTTAAAATCGATTTAGACATCCTCATTCAACCTAATATGGTCAAATTAATCTCTTACGATCAAAATTGATCATAAATTCTCAAGCTAGTCTATGACGACCAAAATTAGCCTATGATGACTAAAATTAAACTATGACGGCCTCGTTTGATCTAAGATGGTCTAATTGATCTCTTACGATCGTAATTTACCATAAACATCCAAGTTGGTCTGCAACTACCAACATTAGCCTAAGATGGCTAATATCAGCCTATAATAGTCTCGTTCGACCTAATATGTTCAAATTGATCTCTCACAATCATAATCGATCATAAATGTCAAATTGGTCTATAACGACAAATATTATCCTAAGTCAAACAAAATGGACATTTGAAGACTTATTTGACCTATTATGATCAAATTGATATTTTACAATCAAAATGGACCATACATTGATAAGTTGTCCTACGATGACCAACATTATCCTAAGGTGGCTAAGATTGTCCTATGATAGCCTCATTCTACATAATAAAGTCAAATTAATCTCTTAGGATATTAATTGACCATAAATCCAAGTTTGTATGCGATGACCAACATTAGCCTAAGATGGTTAAGATTGGATTACGATGACCCCATTCTACCCAATTTGATCCAATTGATCTCTTATGATAAAAATCGATCATAAACAACATTAGACTAAAACAACTAAAATTGTCCTATAATGGCCTCGTTTGACCTAAGATCGTCAAATTTATCTCTTACGATCATAATTGACCATACACGATTAAATTGGTTTGTAATAACCAACATTAGCTTAAAATCACTAAGATCGGCTTATAATGACCTCATTCGACCTAATATGGTCAAATTGATCCCTTACGATCCTAATCGACCATAAACGGTCAAGTTGGCCTGCGCTGACCAATATTAGACTAAGACGGCTAAAATCGACCTAAAACGGCCTCATCTGACCTAATATGGTCCAATTGGTATCTTACGATCAAAATTGACCATAAATTGTCAAGTTGGTCTACAACGACCTATATTAGCTTAAGATGACTAAAATTAGCCTTGGACATCATCGTTTGACCTAAAATCTTCAAATTTAACTCATATGATCAAAATTGACCATAAGTAGTCAAGTTGGTCTCAATGACCAAAATGAACCTAAGATGGCTTAAATTGGACTATGCTGGCATGATTTGATCTAAGACGATCAATTTGATCTCCCATGATCAAAATTGACCTCAAATGGACAAGAAGGTCTAAGATGACTAATATTAGCCTTAGATGCCAAGATCGGCCTACAACGACCTCATTTGACCTTAGAAGATCAAATTGATCTCTAATGATTGAAATAGACCTATAGCCATAAATATTGTCCATGAGGAGCAATGTTAGGCTTGAATGACTAAAACCGGCCCATGAGGACTCTATGAATTTAAAATAGTCTAAATAGTCCTAGACAATAAATTATCGAACTTGAAAGATATGATCAATCTATTATATATCTCATCAATCAACGAAAGAACTAAATAATTTATGAACAAATCACAATCAATGGGGACAACGAAGGACTCAATCAACCCCTTTCACTATTGTTTGTTTTTATTGTGGCGGCAAAGGGCATAGATCCTGATTTATACCGAGTGTGGGAATTGAGGGACAACAGGGGAATATTAAGAAAATATTAGTAGGGTTAGTAGGGATAGGTCCATCAGGGCTTGAGATATCAGGTTAGTAGGGTTTCATGCACCAACAACAACATTATTGACCCCCAACAACCTCGAGACAGTAGGTAGTAGAAGCTCTTTTGCCATATGTCGCATATAGCCACAACTTGAGTACAGTCTGGTGTATCAGATGATGGAATGGGAGAGGTAAGTATGACATCCTAGATTTTTATTGGGGACTAGACTAGACTAGATGGGGATAGTTTATATGTTTCTCCCTATGTGATTAGTGGGCCCATGCTGGTGATAATGGGTTTGGATATAAAAAAGTTTTTATTATTTGTGCATCACATGTGTTGGTGGTCTAATGTTGATGATGGTGGTTCATGGATGTAGTGAAAATTATTATGTGTGTGTAACGTGTGATGTTGGCCAGGGAGAAGTGACCGGATGCGGTTACGATTTTGTTAATTAAGAGATTAATTAATTATGGAACATAATTATAATGGACTATGAGATCCCATTTTCATATCAAGTATAACTTATTGTAGATTAAATAATCTTGGAGATACCATTTATATTTATGGCATCTTCGAGATATGTATCTCTTTCATTATATTGGGATCTAACCCGGCTATTCTTATGGAACCATGAGTGGGGCCTCGAGATTAGTTTTCATTCCATCAAGAATAGATTCATACACTATTATCCTGAGTCATCTCCCGTGGGAGTTTTCTTAGACATGGTTGTTATTATTATTTGTGTAGGTTTCTTTCTAGTCATGTGAGTTTTGTATTTACTTGTGGGGGATGGAAATATATCTCCAATAATAATGTGACATGGGGCAAAGGGTATCTATGACTGTTCTTTAGGGAGGTAGGTGGATCGCCTACGTAGTCATCAATAAGTGACCGACCAAGCCGGTCTTGGCAGATTACAGTCCTTAAAGGTCTACATAACTAGTTTGACCAGATAGAGATGACAAGTTCCCCAGTGAGGATATAAGACCGATCACGTCACAATGATAGTGTTTTATTATGATCTAAACTACAATAATAATAGATTCCTTATCCAATTGTAATCCCTAACTCTATATAAAGGAAATACCCCTCACTATGTAAAGAGGCTTAGAGGCTAGAGATAACTCTCATGTAAATTCTCTCCATGTTATAATGAGAGTACCCTTACTGCCACTGTGGATGTAGGTCGATCTTGACCGAACCACATAAATCTTCTATCGCTCGTATTTATTTTATTTTATTTAACAATGTTATGGGGGACCCCCCCTTTGGGTGATATTATTTCCCCTAGAGTACTCTTATTCAGTTTGGCATGTATTAAATGTGTTTTATCGAGGCATTTATACTTTTATATTGGTGGTGTATGTGTATGAGACTCATTTTATATGTTGAGACATCATTCTTGTTGTGACACTCTTATTATATTTGTTTTAGTAGATGGTGGTGATTTGGTTTTATTACTATTTGAGGATATTATCACGTCACGCTATATATATTATTACATCATTATACTATTTTTTCTTTTCATGCCAAGAATGATATTTAATTTATACGATCAGTTTGTGTATTCTAATATTTAGACTTGATCAACATAAATATCATAATACATGGGTTGTTACATATCTTTGAATAACCATTTAACTCAATAACTCACTATCCACCATCCCCTCATCTTTACCCTTTTAAACAAGGTTAGTTCGGAGTGAAGTTCAAAATTTCTTTTCCTTATGTTAAAATAAACCCCTATGACATAGTCATATGTAACCTTAGACTAATCCTCTTCACTATCAATAAAAAAATATAAAAATGTATCAATTTGGATGTGTTCACTAATAATAATGACGTTGAAACTAGAATGACTCTTATTGTCAACCAAATCCATAAAATTTCCCTCATTTGTAGGTGAGTCATTCTTTGAGTCTAAATTTAGATTAATCATAGTGGATTTAAGGGTTCCACTACTCTTTGTTCTATTCGAGTGGGGGAATGCTCGGACATGTCTCTCTAATTACAAGTAAAATACATCATTGACTCATCTTTGGATTGAACTTTCTTCACACCATTTCTTTAACACTTAGTTTTCCACATCTCTAAAAATGTTTTTGTGCATTAATTCATGTATTCTTCTTCAAAGTCTAAGTAATGGATATAGTTTATTTTTTAGACAACCCTAAAATAAATCTCCTATTATGTTATGAACCATTGATGACCAAATAATCTCATACATTTTAAGCAAACCCACTAATTCATTCACATATAAATATGCGGTTATTGTGGCTCAAAATTCTTCAATGGCATCAAACTTTCCATTAAACCTCTTAGGTAGATATATCTAGATTTTATCAACTTCTTGCTTTGGAAACTCTTTTCCCAAGTCAAAAGAAGATTTCACCAAGTCACTTTGGTGTGCATGGAGCTCAGTTTATCTTTTGTTGTCTTTCATACTCAAGACTTATAATGACGTGGTAAACCCTTAAAGCTTTGAATTATTTACGGATAGGGTGCCTTCATGGGTAATCTCAAAAATATCCCTTGATTATTTTGACATTTATAGTTTTTTATACGTCTAAACTCACCATTACTAATGGATCCAACCACTTATTTTGTTGTTATTATTGTCCCGGGTAGAATTCTTATTTTATATTGAACTTCATTGATAATGGTCACAAACTAATCCTAATCGATCTCCCCACTATGTTATATTCCCATTTCCATGAACTCTAATAATTCCTCATTCTATCTTTCCAACATGAATAGTTAATACCATCCAAAAAAGGTGGTCAATTCGAGAAACTTTCATCCATTATGCACATTAAGGATATACATAATTCCCCATTTTGGAAATTATCTAGAAATTATTTATTGGATGTAAATTATTATTACACGGGTTGATTGGATTAATATATTATATTAGCAGGGCTTATAATTATTAGTGATTATCTAGGCTTATGGATCATGTGGGACTTGACATGGAACTTATATTTGATGTTGGATCGGTATCGGGATGAATTTTGATTGCCTAAGTAGTACAGGGGATATGTGGATTTGGGGAGGGAGAATAGGTAACACATTAATCTAAGCTTTGAATTGTTCAAAATTTATTTAAGGGACTTTTGGGTGGGTTACATATGCCTATGGAGATCCAAGGGTTAAGAATATTACGAATCACTTATTAGTTTACTAGTTAACCTAATATCATAACTTCATACAAACCCTAGCTTATTGAGAACTTCAAAGTATTGGAGATATTTGGAGAAAAGGATTGAAGATTCGAAGTCTTTGTAACACCCTTTTTTTTCTCGTATTGGGTGGCCAAGCCTCTACGCCGAAGATAGGGGACATCAAACAATTTGCACAGTTCTCAACAACATAGAAAAATAAATAAAATAAACCATTCAGAACAGTAAATAAAAATACAATTACATTAAGATAATAAATATGAGTTTCTCAAAACTGAATCAAATAATTGAATAAGTCTCCACAATACTCGTTGTCTAAAAACTGAATGAATAAACAACCTTGAAACCCATTAGGATCACATAAATAAAATATATGGAATAATGAAAGGAATTAAGCGTCCTACAGTAAGGATAGATCACTAAATGATCAACTGAATGCAAGTTTGACTACTCAGCCTTGCTGCTCCAGCTTAAGAACACCAGACAAGGTTTTGATAAAAATAATGCGGGTTAGAACCCTTATTTAGAAAGAAATAACTTACTTTATTGTAAATACGAGTCTCGACTCATTTACATCTCATGGCATCCCATCCACACTCACACCCACAATACCCCACCCCAATTGCATTAAGGTATATCCTAACTAGATGCCCAATTACTTTAGACATAACTATAGCATTATAATTCGAGTCCCAAGACTAGCAAATAAGATACTTGATTCACTCTATGGTTTCACTATATTAGTGCAACTCCAATTATGTACTAAGAGTAATAAACATATGTAGTACCCATATACTACTTCGTATCTAACAAATCATAACACATGAGAACAGTATCACAATCCAATTCATTGTACAAACATGACTGAGAAATCTAGTGCCCTAGGGTTTGTACAAAAGCACCACCGATTTTAATTTTCACAATTTTTAATAAACTTTGCACCAATTTAAAAAAGTTTACCAATTTTAGTATTGACCTAAGAATGTATCTAGGTGAGTATAATAAAGAATAAAATAGCAAACCACAACACGACGATGTAAGAGGAATGCCACAACAGAAAAATCTCGAATGGCCTAACCACACAAGTCCACTACGATATAGGCAGTTTACAAGAACAACATAGAATTACTCACGGACTCGACGCCTTAAAGCCTAGACGCGCTTCCTCGTTCCATGTAACCTTCTTTACATCCATTGTTGGATACCTTCCAACTCTCAGTATCCCACCGATATTACTTATTTTGTGACCAGTACAGCCGTCGCACTTCATATAACACGGTCTCCACCTTTTGAAACACTCACAGTATGAAGAACAAATAATTACAGTGAAACACACAAGAGATCTTAAATAGAAATATATATGTATGATTCTTCGATCTCTTACTTGGATGTAAACTAGGCTTTTGAAAACTTTATCTTAAAAGATCACATAAACTCGGAGAGCTTTTCGAAATAGTTTTTGGACTCAAGAGATATGTAAAATCTTCATAAAAAGGAGATTTTGACTTCCATGGCCAGTTACCGTGAAACAACAAAACTCACGGGCAATGGTTTTTACATGCAAAAATCCCCCATGGTAGACAAATTTATGTATATGGAAATATTGTTGGGAGAACATCTCACTTAGCTCATGTGACATATGAAGTTAAAATCCAAAAGATATCGTGCAAAATATGTGCATAGACATATACAAAGTGAATCCATCATGCAAATCAATTCTGAATACCTCTGAGCAAACATGATTAAGAACAATCCTAAGCATTAAAAATCATAATCAATTATCCTCGTCACATGGATACATGGAACGAAGTGGATTCAAACACACCAATATGTCATACAAAATATGTAAAACCAAACTACACATAAAACAAAAATGTTATTGAGTTTTAAACATTTTTTCAAAATGACTCAAAAGACAAATAAAATATTTTTTGTATTTTTCTCAATAAGACCCAAAAAATAGAAAATCAAAACACAAAATATAGACATCATACAAAACTAGAAAAATCATATAACATGAATCACAAAATCTAGTGTATGAAAACATGCAACCATAATATAACAAGGAAAGAATCATGTGATAGCATGTGAGAATCAATAATCCTACCATTAAGTTCATCCAAATTGGATCTCCTAACCCACATAGGTGTAACACGATAATTGAGGGTTTGGGGAACCTTGTTGACACCAATATTAGACTTATTAATACCTATTCTAAGATCATAACAAAAGCGTCCAAGGTGATCTTTCCTACCACAATGCGTGCAAGTGTAAAGATGAGGAATGTTACCTTTGGATTGAACTTTTCTAACGACCCTAGCAATGGTTGACTTTCTCTAAATTTTGATCTTGGATTTAGTAGCTGATAATACGCAAATATTGCGTATTTCATCCTTAGAACCGACGGATTTTAGCCCCCTCGGGTTTCTTAATCCCTATATTTATGCTCGTTAACCAGACAACCTCAGATTTCTATGTTAACATGTTATACAAGGGTTAATTGAGCTGTTATAGGTATTCGGATGCTAAGTGTGAGGTTCGGACGCATTTCGCTCATTTTCCCTACGCGATCGCTCGTTCAAGTGCATTTTAGTCTTTTCAAAGATTGGGCACCTAGCCCAACATCTACACGAAAGTTGTATCCCTCCTCACAAGCTTTGCGTGGCCGTAAACGGTGCGCGATTCCGATTCAGAACGAAGAAGTTACGACGATTTTAGCGGAAAGGAAAACCAAACATACCAAAACAGGAGGAATTGTGATGCAGACCTGCTTGATCGATCGATCGATCAAAAGGATCGATCGATCGATCCTTCACATTTTTGCAAATCGTGGGAGACAGTGGGCTTGATTTTTACCATCGATCGATCGATCACAAGGGATCGATCGATCGATCCCCTATTTTTTTGCTGATATTTTGCCTTTTCTTTTCTTTTCTCTTTTCTTTTCTAATTTAATTCCTTTTACTATATAAGGGAATTTTTTTGTAAAAACATATATAATTCGTTTTAGGTAGATTAGGTTAGGGTTTTGGAGGTTTGAGAGCTCATTTCTTTATTTCTTCTTGGACTGACACCCATTTGGGCTTGTAATTTGTGCTACCATCTTCCATCTCCATTAATATAGTGTGTATTTTATTTATTCTTGCTTTTTAGTTAATTTACATTCTTTCATAATTAGGTTTACATGCTTTATTTCCTTGCTTTCTAGTGTAGGTTTATTACGTTTATTTACCGCTTTCATTTACTGCGTTTTTAATATGCTTTCTGGCTAATTTAATCTAGGCTGTGTTTGAATGGAACTCACTCGGGTTGACGCGTTGCTTTGCTTTGGTGATGGTATTTACGGATCTATGTAGGGTGTGTTATCCTAGTTTTTGTGCCTAGGAGATTTGATGGGGCATATCATGTATGTCCCGTGCTTACGACCTTGCGTGCGTAATTTTCAGGGTATTTGTTGACGCCAAAATCGAATTAGGCTTTTATGCAGATTTAGGGGCGTGACAACCCTTGGTTCAATTAACTGTCGAAATGAGACGCATTCTAAATAACTCGTCGACCCATGTGACCATTTTATACAAATTAACTCGGGTGAGGGATATTCGACGCAACCTATAGTTTTTACCTCTTTGTTAATCAAGCTTTATTTTCCCTCGCCTAGATTAATATTTTCCTTTTATGCATATTTTCCTTTTTAGTTTGTAATCATCTTTTACACTTTTATTTAGGAGTATTGAATCTTGTAAATTCTAGAAACTCGTCTCAGTGGATATTTTCGATACCCGACTTACCGCTATACTCACCCGTTGAGTGTAGTTGTAACTTAGGTTTTTGTATTGAGGAGGTGAAACAAAAACAACGATTAGCGACTTGACACGCGCTACTTTTCACCCTTGATCAAAATAGCACCATTTCCGGGGATGAGTTTGTTTTAGACTTTATTTGATTTAGTATTTCATAGTATTTTCTTTCTATTTGTATTATTTGCTAATATTTTTGCAGGACTTCCACATTTGAGCACTTAGAAACGCTTGAATTTCTTGCGCGCGCAATACTTTGTGGAATTCGCCACTTGAGCCATTTTTGGGGTAAGCATGTCTTATTCCAATTCTTTCGGTAATCATTGTTATAATTCTCAAAATTCTCGCAAACCTATGACTTTTTGTGAATACTTAGAATCCCAAAAAATTACAAATTCAAATATGATTTTGGGCGATGTTGACGCCACAGCATTCAAAGTTCACATTCCACACTTGGGGGCTTCTATTACAGATATATTTATTCATTCGGTGGCACATTCTTATAACATCGTGCAGTCGAGCATCATATTCAGCCCCAACTAATTATCATTCAGAAGTTATTTTTCTTGCTCAGGAGCTAATTTTGCTTATGAAGTTCAGGAGTTATTATGCACATGCTATTGAAGTTCAGGAGGCTATTGAAGTTCAGGAGGCATACTCAGGAGTTATTATGCACATGCTATTGAAGTTCAGGAGGCATTCAGAAGTTCAGGAGGCATATTCAGGAGTTATTATGCACATACTATTGAAGTTCAGAAGTCAAATTCAGCATCTACAGCACTGAGATCTTTACTACTACTGCCCGACCAACATTGAAGAAGAAGTTGTATGAAAATGTTTCGAAGTCCACCACTAGCTTGGTACTAATCAGATTGAAGAGTTGGGTTCAAAAGCTAGTGTGTTACTCGACAAAATATTCAGAGGAGCATAAATCAGAAGAATCAAGCACGTGAAGTTAGCACTTAGTTGCTCGGCACAGGAGGCAGTTGGTCGGCTAGCAAACCAATCAACATACTTGAAGATTATGACAAGCTACAAGCGGCATACTATGGCATGGCTGCATCCAAATTCCCAGGGGTGATACATAGCACACGGAGTTCCTCAAAAGAAAGATTAGCAACTATCGATCAGCCTGCATCATATGTCGTCCAGGAGATAATGCACTTTATGTTGAACAAATCAAGAAAGTAGATCAAGAATTTCACGAGCACCGAGCAACACTGCAGAATAAATACTCCATCCTTTCAAGTAAACCATCAAGCATGGAGCATTGGGGGCTTCTGTTAACGCAAAAATTCTCCATCTACGAGGACCAATCAGAAAAAGACACATGTCATCCTACGTGGCAATATTCGACACCGAGGATAGTTGGTCGGCATCCGAGGAGAGTTGGTCGGCACCCGAGGAGAGTTTGTCGCCATACCAACCAGGAAGTTCAAAGGATAACTATGCATTTAATGTGCATTAATGAAGATGGCAGCGCATTTAATGAGCCTTAATGTACATTTATACTGTATTAATAGATGGCAACACATAGCATACCAAGCAATTCAACAATTAGATTCGTTGAATGTAGACATAAATGTCTACATACAATGAATCTCTTTATCTCCCATTACTATAAATACATGTATTCCCTTAGCCAAAAAGAAGGAGATCCAAGAGAACCTAGAAACCCCATACACAAGATACACATCCTTTCTCTCTCTACACCCTATGGTACTATTGTAAACCCCTGGGAATAAAATAACAGTGGACGTAGGCTTTATTCATAGCCGAACCACTTTAAAAATCTTTGTCTCTTATGTGCTTGATTGGATTGCTTTCATCTATTTATCTGTGATCATAAAAATGGGATTCGGTCCAGTCTTTTGCATCAACAGATTGGCGCCGTCTGTGGGAAACGTGTTACAAGCATTGTTCTCCATCAAAAGCTAAGTTTTTATTTTCTCTACGTATAATCAATTATACATACATATGTTGATTCAATCATGATTTTTATGTTTATATACATAAATTAGTTGTCCAATTTTTATTTATGAAATCTGCAAAAATTGCGTATCATGATTTCAAAATTATAACTGTTAAATTAATTCTTGTTGAGAAATCTGTGAAATGGTGGATTTCATAAATCAAAACTTTTGGCTTGATTCTCAAGTTAAAATTTTATCTCATGAAATCAATATTTTAAATGATTACATATACCAATATATACGACGATGATAAGATTTGATAATTTTCATTGTTGATTTTGAAATAATTTTTGAAAGATCTTTGATGACTATTCAAATTCCCATTACATTTTTAATCATAGAATGGGAAAAGGTTAAAGACAATAAAAAGTTTTCTCATGGAAATCATGACGTAGATCTAATTTCTCTCTCTTCAAGTTTGAGTCTCTTTGCATTCATTTTTATGAACTATATACTTAATTTGGTTCATCTTCCATCTATGTCAATAAAGTCTCATTGATTGATTTTTTATATAAATTTGGTAATAAGTTCGATCATTCGGCATATTTTTATCTCTCCACATAGGGAATAGGAAGGGATCAATATAAAAAATAATTTTCTCTCACCGGAAAAATCATTACCCACCTCTTGTAAAAGAGGATCAATTAAACAATCATGACCATATTAAGACTCTGGGTACAAATTTGATGTGTTGGCCCCTCGTTCATCACATCGCAGGGTTTCTTTGTCGAAATCACACGATATAGTGGATTAGATAATTATTCATTTAATTAACATTATTAATGCTTAAATTTTACATCGAATGTTATTTTGATCTAAGGATTCGAGATATTCTGGTCAGCCATCTATATTGTTGGTCGGCATCATCTTGGGCCATATTTTATTAAAGAGAAGCTTAACCAGACCATTTTTGTTTGTCGGAGATAAGATGTGAAGATCCATACCTTTTTCTCTCTCTACACCACATTGTGCTATTGTAAATCCCTAGGAATAAAATAACAGTGGACGTAGGCTTTTCCTTATAGCCGAACCACTTTAAAAATCTTTGTCTCTCATGTGCTTGATTGGATTGCTTTTATCTATTTATCTGTGATCATAAAAATGGGATTCGGTCCAGTTTTTTGCATCAACAAGCGAGTATAACGAAAGTCAAAACTTAGGTTATTGGAATTTTGATGATGATGATAATGATTTTGGGCCTTTGCCTCCTTCTAATAGGAATTTTGAAACGAATTGCAATAGTTTTCAAAATTTCTATAATAATGAGTTTAAGTTTAAGTTCTATGGTAATTTTCAAAGTTCACATTTTTAAGGATCTGCACCTCGGCCTATGACTTTTGGCGAGGGCATGCGTATGCTTAAAAATGAGAAAATTGAAAATCGTTATCGGGACAAAAATCGTTTATGGGAACATGAATTGGATTTATTATTTGAATCCGACGATGATTTTTCTTCCGGAACTTTTGAAGTCGAAGAATGTTTTGAACCAAATGAGGACTTTATGCCTACTTTGGAACAAACGATTCTTGACTTTTCCCATATCGTAATAGATATTGAAAGTGAGGATGAAAATGACGTAATATCTATTTGCAATGAAATGATTTCTTCTTTGGCCCCCAAAGAAGAACATTTCATTGAAAATGATATTATTTCCTTCTAAACTCAATCTTCATGCAATGATGATTCATCTCATGCATTTGAATTTCTTTTTTCCCCATTTTCATTCTCTGTTATCACACCGTCACAAGTACCCGATGATTCGGTTTCAAACTTTAATGTTTTAAACCTTTTCGCCGATGAGGAGTACTTGCTCGAGTTGTCTTCCATGATCGCATTTGTGCCTTCGTGTGCGCCACCTCCCATTCCAATTTTAAAATCTTTGGGAGGATATTCAGCTTTTCTCGGTCCCCACATGTTTTTGTCACCTGTTCAATCCAAATCCCCCATCATCCCTCCAAAATTTTTAATTGGAGATGGTTCCTTTCTTACGCCTAACACATGCCTTCGGTTGTTAAAACAGAATTCATTTTTTTTGGAAGGCATGCTTGAGAGTGAGGGTACACCGGTTATCCTCCAAAGTCAAATCATTTTTGTGGTGGACCCTCAACTATTTAGACTTCTAGTGTATAGTTAGTGTGAAGCCTAAATAGTAGGTTGTATATAGTTAGCTTTCTTTTCTTTCTTTCTTTTTATTTTACTCCCTTTTTAATTTAGTCTAGTGTAATTAGTTAACTTTTTGTTATTTATTTTTGCTATGCTCGGTACTAACTTGTTTTGTAGATTCTTTGGACTTGTTCATATTTGGATCGCTCCAATTTTAGATAATATCGCTCGTTTCCACTCTTTAACTTGGTTCTTAATTCACATTGAGGACAATGTCAGGTTTTAAGTTAGGGGGTGTGGGATATTCTATCCATTTCTTTATTTATTCCATATTTTTGCTCACATGTTAGTTACTTAGTATGCTTTTCTTAGAAAAATTTCAAAAATTTCAAAAAGATTTTCTTTATTTTTTCTCCTTTGTTGGGCATTTTGCCTTTGTTTCCGATGATAAATTTCAATAATTTCCCGATCCAATAGACAACCCAATGATGCATGTTATCGATTTTAGAAGTTTTTAGACTTTAGTCTCAATTATTGATATGATGAATAAATTTATAAATTAAACTTTAATCCCATGAGCACATGCGCTTTCCTTGTTACATTGATTTGGTTTAAGCTTTTTATAACTCGGTAATCTTTTGTTACATTGCATATACTTACACCGAGTAAACTTCGTACCTTTCGTCGTTTGTGAGTGTATACACTATTTTTTTCTCTTTGAAAACGTTGAATTCGTCGGTAATCTCTCTATTCTTTCATTTGATCGTTCATTAATTGAGTTCATTCTTGAAACGTATTACTTGAGCATGATTTTCATATATTGTTTTGATTCGAGAATTGCGTAAACTTTGTGAAATGATCATAGGCCCTCTTTGTTATATCACCCATATTAGCCTTGACCTCACCTTATATGTTTACCCTCGTCAACCCCATTGAGCCTAAATATTAGCCTTTATTTTAATAGCCCCAAAATCCCATAACCAACTCCAAATACACCTTCCATACCTTTGTTTGGAATGTTACTTGGGATTGAATGATGTTGTTGTGATGTCGGTTGCAATTTAGGCATATGAGAGTTTGAAAAGTAAAGAAGAAGAAATAAGTGAAAAAGAAAAGGAAAAGAGAAAGCAAAAAAGCAAAAGAAAACAAAAGAAAACATGAGAAAAAGAAGAAAATAAAATAAAAAGAAAGTTGTAAATGTGGTATATATAGTTCAATAAGATTTGATTACTCTCCCCGATGATATATCTAATGCTCGTTTGGAACTTGCTTTCCAATTTTGATTTTGCCCGCATTTTCCCATTATCCTGAGTTTTCATCCCGAACACTTTGAATCCGTATATACATTCCTTCATTTCGTACCCTAGCCTAGCCTATATTACAACCCTATTAAAGTCCTATGTGATCTTAAGTAGATGTAATTTAAAAGTCATAACAGTTTAATAATCTGTGAAAATGCATTTCGCCTCCTTTAGTGAGCGATATCTTTCATTGAGATTATAATTTTTCATTTTATATATAGCGTTCTTCATTTGTGACATGTGTGCGTCCTAGTTTCCATTTACATTTACTCTTTATGCCCACATGTTCCGTGTGTTAGCTCCCTGTTTCGAGTGAATTCACTTGATGAGTGTAATGCCCGTGAGGATTGAATGTATGCTCACTTTAATGTTTATCCGGTTTTTATAAGTTTTTGCCAAATCACATATTGCATGTGCTCGCTCCCCTCCCACATTTTAAGGTTTCAATTCTATGAGGTGCATTCTACAATGTTAATGATTTGGACTTTTGTTTGAATTCGTTCATTTTTCTAATAATGCGTATGAAATACTTTTCTCTATTGTTGGGATTGTTGCATGTTGGTTTGGGCATATTTTGAGGAAACCATTTGATGTTTATGGGTACCACACCTGAAAACCCTCACGAGACGACACTCGTTCACTAGGGTAACCTAGGGGTTTAACGACTTATTGCATACACTAAATGCAATCAAATCGCCCGCGATAGTGGCCTTTTGGTTTTATACCATACTTTTGTACTATCTCCTGCTTTTGGTTTGCTTGTAGTTCTTATTGCATCCTATTTCATTGCTATGGACTAGCAATGTGTAAGTTAGAGGGTGTGATAATACACAAATATTGCGTATTTTATCCTCCGAACCGACGCATTTTAGCTCCCTTGGGTATCTTATTCCCTATATTTATGCTCGTTAACCAGACAACCTCGGATTTCTATGTTGACATGTTTTTCAGGGGTTAATTGAGCTTTTATAGGTACTCGAATGCTAAGTGTGAAGTTCGAACGCATTCCGCTCATTTTCAGTACGCGATCGTACGTTCAAGGGCATTTTAGTCTTTTCACAGATTGGGCACCTGGCCTAACATCTACACGGAAGTTGTAGCCCTCCTCGCAAGCTTCGCGTGTCCGCAAACGATGCGCGATTCCGATTCATATTGAAGACTTACATCGACAAAACCAAACATGCCAAAACAAGAGGAATTGTGATGCAGACCTGCTTGCTTGATCGATCGATCAAAAGGATCGATCGATCGATCCTTTATATTTTTGCAAATCATGGGAGACAGTGGGCTTGAATTTTCACCATCGATCGATCGATCACAAGGGATCGATCGATCGATCCCCTATTTTTTTGCTGATATTTTGCCTTTTCTTTTCTTTTCTTTTCTCTTTTCTTTTCTAATTCAATTCCTTTTACTATATAAGGGAATTTTGTTGTAAAAATAGATATAATTCGTTTTAGGTAGTTTAGGTTAGGGTTTTGGAGGTTTGAGAGCTCATTTCTTCATTTCTTCTTTGGTTGACACCCATTTGGGCTTGTAATTTGTGCTACCATCTTCCATCTCCATTAATATAGTGTTTATTTCATTTATTCTTGCTTTCTAGTTAATTTACATGCTTTCATAATTAGGTTTACATGCTTTATTTCCTTGCTTTCTAGTGTAGGTTTATCGCGTTTATTTACCGCTTTCATTTACCGCGTTTTAATATGCTTTCTAGCTAATTTAGTCTAGATTGTGTTTGAATGGAACTCACTCGGGTTGACACGTTGCTTTTCTTTTCTTTTCTTTTCTTTGGTGATGGTGTTTATGGGTCTATTTCGGGTGCATTGTCCTAGTTATTGCGCCTAGGAGATTTGACGGGGCATATCATGTATGTCCCATGCTTATGACCTTGCATGCGTAATTTTCGGGGTATTTGTTGACGCCAAAATCGGATTAGGCTTTTATGCGGATTTAGGGGTGTGACAACCCTTGGTTAAATTAACTCTTGAAACGAGACGCATTCTAAATAACTCGTCGACCCATGTGGCCATTTTATACAAATTAACTCGGGTGAGGGATATTCGACGCAACCTATAGTTTTTACCGCTTTGTTAATCTAGCTTTATTTTCCCTCGCCTAGATTAATATTTCCCTTTTATGCATCTTTTCCTTTTTAGTTTGTAATCATCTTTTACACTTTTATTTAGGAGTATTAAATCCTGTAAATTCTAGCAACTCGTCTCAATGGATATTTTCGATATCCGACTTATCGCTATACTCACCCGTTGAGTGTAGTCGTAACTTAGGTTTTTGTATTGAGGAGGTGAAACAAAAACAACGATTAGTGTCTTGACATGCGCTACTTTTCACCCTTGATCAGTAGCAGAAGTCTTTACATCATCGAGTCCAATCCCATAATTGTTATCTTTATTTTGAATGATGCCAAACATTTTATCCAACTTTTTTGACCTAGACTCCAAATCAAATTTGACATTACACTACACCAAATCTACCGAATTGTCACGGCCATTGACCTTGACAACTTCAACTTGTCAAGGTCAATGACCGTGACAATTCTGGGCGACACAACGGTCATGTCACGGTTATTGACCGTGACAAGATCGTTATAATTATCACGGTCGTGTCACGATCATTGACCGTTATAAGTTTGTCACAGTTATAAACCGTGACAAGCCCGTGACCTTCTTTAAAAAATTGTCATGGTCATTGACCGTGACAAGTCCGTGGCAACTTTCGTTGTCAAGGACTTGTCACGGTCAATGATCGTGATAATTCTGGGCAGAATAAAAAAAAATTTGCTGGGCAGTATGGCCACTGCCACTGCCACTGTCCAGTAGTATATTTGTACCTGTTATAGCAACGTTGTACCTGTTCAAACATCATATATACAAATAAACTAGAGATAATGCAAATATACATTCAAAATAAAAACAATATGCATCACGATATAATTCAAATGTACCAACTAAAAAATAATTCAAATGTAAAACTAAAAAACAATACAATTCAATTCAAATTAAGTCACTACATGTCTTGGGTAAGGTTAAATCCGAGGAGGTGAGTAGGCCACACGATATATGAATTGACACACCCACTGATATACATCGTGCCGCATTATTCGCGCAACCACAATGGGGAGTTCTCCTTTCCGAGTATCACATGTGTGACGAGCACCCTGGACTCAATGTCTTGAAGCTCACGTCCATGAACTAGTCCACCCTGGACGATATTCGGGTCCCTAAACGCCCACCTTATCCGCTGGCCATCAAATATGTCCAGTATAAACACGCTCGGCCAACCAAGCGTCCACATCGGTCGGTCGAAGGGAGCCAAGTAAGGAAGTGGATCATCAAAGTCTGCACGTGTCGGCGATGAAGCAGCGAGGTCCACATCCTCATCATCCCGCACCGCGTCCTCCCGCACCCCCTCCCCCCACGTTCTCCTTACCTTTCCCCTTGCATTTTCCGCCGCCCAATGAACGCTTCATGAATGAGAACAAATTTTGGACCGTCGCCTCCAAACGGGACAACTTTGCATCATGCGAGTCCACCGTTTGAGCAACTCGATGTCGCTCGTCTCCAATTCGATGATCCTAGATTTGACCACTCGCGAGATCATCCCCTTGTCCTCCCCTTGCGATCAAAGCCAGGCACTTGGCTGAGTGCGTCTGTGGACAAAGATGTCTTGTCGGCATCATGCACTTCTTTAAGCTTTGCCTGAAACGACAAAAAACGCATGATTATTAAAATAAGAAAATTATAAAAATAACGTAATTAACAAAAAGTAAACCGTCGGATTACTTACAATCGTGGCCGCGACGCTCGGGGACACCTCCTTGTCCTTCCCCTTCTTCGTCCGAAGAGCCACATAAGTATCGAGCCTATGTGGCCTACCCCCAGGGCCACTCCCTGTCCCCTGAAATAAAATAAAGTAAAATTAGTATCGGCCCCGCAAAGTAAAATAATGCAGAATAATATATTTCTGTAGTTATAGAAAAATTAAATCTTACTATCATCATATTCTCCACCTCGGCGTAAGATGTCCGGCCGGAGTAGTGCACGTCCGTCTTTTTTGCCCGATTTTTCTTCCCTGATTGGTGAGATGCCAATTGTCGCTCCCCGATCTCATTGTCAGCGAACTTTTGCCATTGTGCCAATGAGATCGGCTCCATCGGCGGGACGGATTCATGCCTTTGGATAATTGACTCTCGTGTCTTTCCAAAGTACTGGGTCCGCATATTTTTTTCCACGTCTTGTGTTGCTCCCTCAACTACTCCAAGACGAAATCGCGTAGCTTTGGATCCAGGCTGAATTGTTCTTGTCCAACAAATACAATGTTAGTTGCAAATAAATATATATATATATATAAATATAAATATAAAATGAAATTGAAATTGAAATTGAAATATTCATATGAATATAAATATAAATATAAGTACATTACCTGTAGTGCCACCCAAACAGCTAACTTGAGCTCATATGGAACCTCCTTCCAACTAATGTACCCCCGGCCGATGATCGTCTTTACTAGCTCGAGGGATCTCGCTAATAGCCCCGACTTGTTCTCGATGGCCATCCCCAATTTGCCATATTTGGGGAGCCTAGGGGCCAAGGAACCCTCGTCGCCTCCGCTACCTCCGAGCCCAGACGACATCATTATAACAAGCATCATCATCCTCGCCTTAATACCTGAAGGAGACATTTGCTGTAAAAAAATGTTATTAGTACATATCAAAATGAATTAAAAGAAAACATGCAAATAAACTAACAATTAAAGTATACAATTATTAATTTACTAATTTACAATGAGGGGCAATCCTACTTTCATAATTAATCATTTATTAATTTACTAATTTACAATGAGGGACAATCATATATTAATTTACTAAAAAAATTAATAACCAATCAATTCGTTTACAAGGGACATTACGCACAAACACGCACATACATGCACACTACACATACATATACACACGTGCGCACATACACACACACGCACATGCAGCCCCCTACCCCTACCCCCCCATCCCTTCCCCCACCCCCCACCCCCCCCCCCCCCCATCTCCTCCATCTCCTCCTAAGGGTGAGTTTAAGTATGTTTCATTTAATTTCAAGTAATTTTTTTAAAAAAAATTGAAAAATCCCACCCCCATATGGACAATAATCCAGTGGTCATGCCACTTTTAAAACTAACCAACCCAACATCGATCCAGTGGCAATCCTACTTTCATATGAAATGGGCACTAATTATTAATTTACTTTCATATAAAACTATACAATTAAAGTTACAATTAAAGGTATACAATTTATTAATTAAAGCTATACAATTGTTGAGATTGCCCCCCCCCCCCCCCCCCACCACACACTCTTCAATTCTGAATTCCAAAACAACAGCATCTAGCTCATAATATGTACAAGAGTGAAACATCCCCACCCCCACCCCCACCCCCACCCCTACTGCCCACACACACGCACACTACACAAGAGTGATACAAATTAATTTTTAAAAAAAGTTGAAAAATCCCACCCCCATATGGACATTAATCCAGTAGTCATACCACTTCCAAAATTAACCAACCCAACATTGATGCACTATAATCCAACCGCAACAAAAAATGTGTATCTCGTACTCCTTCTAATTCATCTACTCAATTAAATCATTTCATCAATTAAACTAACAATTAAAGTATACAATTATTAATTTACTAATTTACAATGAGGAGCAATCCTACTTTCATATGTAATGGGCACTAATTATTAATTTACTTTCATATAAAACTATACAATTAAAGCTATACGATTTATTTTATTAAAGCTATACAATTAAAGTTATTTCGAATCTCAACAATTATCTATTAATGAGGGGCAATCCTACTTGCATATGAAAGGGGAAGTACATATTTTATTAACCAATTTGTCTGTTTCAATTGTTGAGATTTCCCCACCACACACACACCCCACCCCACCCCCACTACACACACACACACCCACCACACACACACACCCCCACCACACCCCCCCCCCCCACACACACACTCTCACATGTACACACACCACACCACACCACCCCCTGCCCCCTGCCCCCTGCCCCCTCCCCCCACCACACAAACGCACACACCTGCACACACACACACATACACCCCACCCCCTCCCCCCTCACCTCACCCCCCCCCCCACACGCACACACCTGCACACACACACCACCACCACCCCCTGCCCCCCACCCAACCCCCTGTCTCTCCCCTTCCCCCCACCACACACGCACACGTACATGCACATACACACACGTACACACACCCCACCCCACCCCACCCCCACCACCCCTACCCCCTCCCCCCACCACACACCACCACACACATATACACACACACATACACACACACATATAGAAATGAAAGAGAAAGAGAGGAAAAAAACATACCTTAGAGAGAGAGCTCGAAATCGCTTAGAGAGAGAAAGAGAGGGAAAATAAAAAACGGTGGGAAAAAATAAAGCGTAGGTTTTTTTTACTGAACAAATTATCACGGACGTGTCACGGTTCTTGGCCGTGACAATATTATAAGGTTTGTCACGGTCATTGACCATGACAAGTGTCGTTGTCACGGTCTTATCATGGTCATTGACCGTGATAATACGTTGTCACGGGCTTGTCACGATCAATGACCGTGACAAAAAATACGTATTTTTTTTATCACGGTCAATGACCGTGAAAATTTCTAGACTCTTCAAGCTCAAGCAACTCCTTCTTGAAAACCTCTATAAAACCACAAAGGTTATCTCTCTCACCTTAAACATACTCGATCTTCTCCTTAAGAGTTTTCTCACCTGCCCTAAACTCCTCAATTAATTTAGCATCATCGTTTCCTATGAACCATTCCTTCATCTTAGATCTAAATGCAACTTGACCTTTTTCAACTTGAACGACTCGGTATACAAATCCCAATAGTCCACTTGAAGCTCACTCTGCTCCTTCTCATATTCTTATTATTCTTATTCTTCATCTCTCCTTACTTCGAAATCATAAGACCGGACCTCAAAACCTTCATGCGAATGATTATCTTTAATGACGAAAGACTTTTCATTTAAGTCCACATGATTGGGAGTGAATGCAGTGTAATTATGCTCAATGGGGGAATTACATTCGTCTTTCGACTCACTATCACTAAGGGTGTCATTGTAAACCTCTTGTTTCTTTCCTTCCTTAGTCTAGTGGGACACTCACGAGAATAATACTCAAAACCTTGGCATTTAAAGCATTTAGCCCGATCATCCACCTTCTTAGGACTATCCATCTTCTTCTTATCACGATCATTGAAGTTCTTAGGTTTCTTCTCAAAATTATTGTCTTCTCTAATCTTAAGAAAATTCTTGAACTTCCTACCAAATCTAACTATCTCTTCAGTATTAAGATCATAGTCACAATCAAAATCTGACACGTCCTCTTTTCGAGCTTTCAAAGTAATGACATTATCCTTCTAATCATCCTTTTTATTTGGAGAACGCATGTTTATCTCATAGGTTTGAAGGTCACCTATAAGTTCTTGGACTCCCATAGTGTCGATACCACCTAGGGAATCTAGGACCGTTACTTTGGCATCAAATCTTTCAGACCTTAAGATTTTTTGCACAACTCTAGGCTCGAGGATATGATTCCTAAGTTAAATAAGGAATTGACAATATCCAACAACCTGAAATAGAACTCATCAAAAGACTCATTATGTATCATCTTAATCATTTCAAACTTAGTCTTTAGATTTTGTAATTTAGAAACCCCGGAACCCACGAGTGTGGATCTTAAAATATCCCCAGCGTCCTTCGCAATCTCATAAGTCATAATTATTCTAAACTCTTCAACGATCATAGTGCAAAAATAACATTTACATCCTTGTAATTAAAATTCAATGCATTTTTTAGCCAATGTCCTAGAGTTCAACGCTCAGAACATCACCTATGGTAAGAGGAGTCCACCCAAACTCAACCGAGTGCTAAAAAATACCATCAATTGATTTCAAGAAAAATTTCATCCACCCCTTTCAATAGGGATAGTTTGTCCTATCAAATAGTGGAGGTTAAGAGACGGAACTCCCCTCTTGGTTAAAATCCATCTAAAACCAGAACGTGCACAAAAACATGTATCAAACATAGCAAACTAGTGCAATTCGTTCTGAAACCAATTTGAGAAAGCTAGTGCCCTGGGGTTTGTATGAAAAATAACCAATTTTAATTTTCACAATTTTTAATAAAATTTGCACCAATTTAAACCACAAGTGTTGTGTTAAATAGTCTACTAATTTTAGTCTTGGCCTAATCATTCATCTAGATGAGTATAAGCAAGAATAACATAACAAACCACAACACGATGATATCTGAGGAAAACCCACAATGGAAAAAACCTCGAACAACCCACCCACACAAGTCCACCATGATATAAACAACTTACAAGAATAACTTAGACATACTCAAAGACTTGACGCCTTCAAGCCTTGATGCGCTTCCTTGTTCCTTGTAACCTTTTTCGTAGCCACTATTCATTGCCTTCCAATAGCCACATAACGTGAGTGCTTTCGCACATCTCGGTATCCCACTGATCTTACTTATCTTATGACCAATCCAATCATTGCACAATATAAAACATGGTCTCCATTGCTCGAAAAGCTCACAGTATGAAGATCAAGCAACTATGGTGAAACACAGAAGAGATCTCAAATAGATATAGATGTAGGATTCTTGAATCTTAAACTTAGGTGTAAACTAAGGTTTTGAAAACTTCATCATGAAATATCACATAAACTTGGAGAGCTTTTCAAACTAGTTTTTGGTCTCAAGATATATGTAAAAGCTTCAAAGAAAACTATTTCTCTACACTCCCATTTATAGGTTTTCAAAAAATTAAATAAGGATGAAAAACTGAATGAAAAACACAACTTTGAAAAACACGCCACCTTGTTCGAACGAAGTCAGAAGGCTCATTCTAAATAAGTACCCCTTGTCTTTTGAACCAATTATCTAACGGGATATCCAATGGGAAATGAGTGTAGGCTTAAAAATGGTCATTTGAAGTTTTGTTGGATCCTTAGTTCTAACGAGGTTCAAAGTCTCGTTCGAACAACATGTCAAATGTCATTAGAGAGACTTAGTTAAATTTTTGAAAAATAGTTTAAAATATTTTAAAAATATTTTATTAAAATAACACCCCAAACGAAATCTAGGGATCAAACATAAATATTCATTCATACCTTACTGAGATCACTCAAAAGTTAAAGACGCAAATCGACTCAAAACACGATGTGTACTCAATGTGTCTTTATCTAGAAAGTTATGATATTGAATAACACATCATATGCTTGAAGGACAAACAACTCGAATCCTAACTTATGACTCAAAAAAGTTTTGTCCAAACACGAAATAAAGCCAATACATACAAATTGAATTGATTTAGAAATTTGTCCTTACAATGACCATCTCTAGAATAGCTATACATATAGAATCACATAAAGAATCTAACTTTTTGGGCTAGTCTCGTGCCTCTATTGGGTCGATTTGTGAATGTTCCTCTCGCAACAAATTATAGAGCATACAAAAATAAAGAAAAGGGAAAATCACCACACTGTCACACCATCAGTAATCATATACCAAGATTACATGACAAAACATACCTGCCATGTCTTCCACTCATGAGACAGTTGATGAAAATCTCGTATGATCAGGATATAAACATATACACAACCTTCATCATCAAACAGGGGTGTAGTACCCAATCTTGTGAATAATCTCGTAATATCCTTATCAATAAATTCCCCATGAATACTCACACACCTATGGTATGTACACAAATAACACTCATAGAATAACCATCCAATATACGTATTAGATAACAAAAATGAATCCATACTGTTTTACTCGGGCTAATGACTCATCCTTTATTACCCTCTAATTCATAGGTATCCTATCCTATAAAAAAATGATCCTCTATCCTAAAATAGCTCTAATGTTCCCTAGAAAGTCCACTAAAATGATACCATAGATAAATACCCGTTGGAAATCCACCAATCCCAGACCCGGATTGGTCTAGATCCAAGACGACTCTAGTCAACCTCCCCAGATAGGCCCTCTCCAAAACGATGATATATTGTCAATATTACCTCATAATTCAATTTTCTCAATTTTCTTCACATCAAATCGCATTTGAAAGTTTTATAACTTATAATCAGTGCCAAAACATCCCAAATATGATTCATACGGGTTCTTAAACATTTTTCTAAGGGTTCAACTAAAATATCCCAAAACATTGTAAGGGTTCCATCAAAATAAGGGTAATTCATTCATTCAACATGTGTTTAGTAAGGGTTATTCTTAATAACATCATTAATCAGTTAGAATAGATTTAAATCATTTGGAAGATGTGAATTAACATGCTATAGAAATCCTATATAAAATCTAAATAGTTTTAAACATATAAGATGATTAAATTTAATGTAATCAATGATTTTACATGAGATCATAATGTTGCATGGCACTAACCCCAATTCAAATAAATTAGCATTCAATCAAAAACAAATTACATATAATATATAGTAAATAAAGGAATATCTTAACAAAAATCGATAGATAAATCTCTTGTTAGTTTTCTCCTGGTGGCTACTCTCCTCTACTAGGCTAGTGTTTGTCATATGTTTTGAATATGTTATTAATGAGGGTTAAATATATTTTTAATCTCTAATTGCGTAGGTATCCTATGGGACTAAGTTAAGATGTCTAAATAATCCCTAAAGACTACCCAAATTCACCCAAATCTTAGCTCAAAGGATTATCCCAATCAGGCATACTGAAAAAAACACTTCTGGCCTCTGTCTCCATTAAGTTTGGTCCAACAGTATTAAATCGAAACATAAAAAAAAATCACAATATTATTATTAAATTATGGGCCCTTATTTGTGAAGTCTGATTCCCTTGACCGAGGAGTAGTCCCATTGTGTCATCATTTCTTAGTCTTGGGGGTTGAGGACAAATTCATCTCTGAATAAAGACATGCTCCCCTCGGTGATCAATAGAAGGTCAGAGAAATCAACAATTCCCTACTCTGGCAGGTATGTGTAGTAAATTTTTCCAGGATTGGGGGTTGAAGATCTTAGAATAGACTCCTATTTACCGGAGACGGTGTTTTCTCTAGTGGGGTTTATTCCCGATTTTGGGCTTATCAATCGAAAAGTTTTGACACTTCCTACGGAGTCCGTTAGTATTATATGAATGGCTCCAAGGGGAGAGATCATGTCTTATTTACCTAAATATTGGTCTGGGCGATCATTCCTTATTTATCGTACCTAGTTCGGAATAGTATCAAAGTGTACATGACTCACTGGTTTTTTCGGAGGAGGTTCCATCTCTCCCTTAAAAGGCTTGTCTGTTTGACGTATGCTATTGGGCCAGGGTTAGCCCTCAATTTGGCCTTACGGGCGGCATCCCTTTGTGAGATATGAGACCTGAATCTTTCCTCCTTTTTGTAAAGCAATTCGCGATGGGCCTGAAACTTCCAAGTGGTGTGATCATCTATCCTAAGTTGTCTGTTATGCTCGCTTATAGTACAGTAGGATGTGATATCAGGGTGTTGATACTGCACGTTCTCCTATCTACTGACTGGAGAATTTGGCGCTCATATTATTTTTTGAAGAGTTGGTTGAGAACGTGTTCAGGGTAGTGGGTGGGTGAGCACCACTGCTGGTTATTGAGTCTGCGAGGGAAAATAGGCCTGCTTCAGAGGTGGATCATCCCCATATAGTGGATTAGATTAGTACTACGAAGGTGATATTCTCGATTTCTTGGAGGCCTCATCATACATCGTCTCCCACTTGACCTAGTGATATATTTCATCTAGAGAGGGAGCAAGAAGTTATAGATCTTTTGAGAGCATGAACTCAGTGACTTGGGGCAAGTTCAGGTTATAGTGGTTGGTTATTAGAAAGTGTCTGGCCATGAAAAAGTAAATATGATTTTTAGAGTAGGTTATGATGGGCCCAAAGGGGTCATTGTTTTGAAGTGTGAGCTCGTTCTCATCCTAGGTTTATGATGAACGGGGACTATTAGGATAGATGGTTCGGTGTTTGGGATGGGAGTGTTTAATAAGGTGTTGGTATTGTGATTAGTATGATACAATAGGGGAAGTTATTAGTAACATTGGTTTTTGGAGGGATGAGTCTCCCGACGTCAATGAGGTCTTGGATGGCAAATCTCAGGGCCCAATAATTATTTATAATATAATCGGGTAGTTGAAGGAACTTAGAGTGTGAGTTAGGCTTCCAGTTCCTATCAGGGAAGATGGGGGGTAGTATAGGGTTTAGAGGATTCAGGAGACCATCCAACTTCAATGCGGAGAAGACCCGACTAAGGGGGTCCTGTAGATCGATGAGGTGAATCTGCTAAGATCAAAACTCTTTGGTAGGGGTACAACTTGATAGTTTCTTAGAGGGGGTTTCAGTTGAAAGGGTGATGCAGTGGCTACCATAGCTTAAGAAGTGTTGGTAATCAAGAGCGATTCCAATTGTGGACTGATCACGAGAGTGGTGATGTAAGATGTGGAAGCTCTTGACGAGGTCAAGCTGGTGAAGAACTGATTTGTAGTTAGACGAGGTTCTTCAATAGATTTGGTAGCTTTAGCGGCCAAACTTTCCTCAATTTTACATCTTATGTGGTGGAGAGACTTAAAATATGGGATCTAGGTGAACTCGAGTTCATTATGTACCTCTTTTTGGAGGTTCCTAATCACAATTTGTCTGATTATTTTCCAAATTACGGTTGATCATATGACTGACATTCTCTCTTTAGCGAGTGACAAAAGTGGCAAATGCTTATCCCTCTTCTTACTTTAGTACTTCTAAATCTTTACATGTGGCATTAAGTTCTTTATTGTATTGATACTATTTAAGGAAAATATGACATATATCTTCCAAAGTCTTGGTGGTACCCTCATGTTTCAGACCCATATACCAGATAAAGGCTCCTCCGAACAAAATAGAGGAGAACGTCATTTCTATAACTCCAAGGTTTATGTCTCGAAAATTTATTTGAAGGTGGTAGTTGGATAGATGGGCTGATCGAGATCCCAATCCATTGTACATTTTAAAGAGTGACATCTTGAATTTGTTCGATAATTGTGCTTTCAGATTAAGAGTCATATTCTTGATGTTTTTAGGTTGATCCATGGTTTGAATCTTAATAATGGCTTCTTGGATGAGACGCAGTTCAAATTGGACCTACGTTATTTCCTGGTTTGGAGGTGGGGGGATAACATCGTCGTTCGGTGGAGGAGCTACAGATTCTTCCCGAGGGACTTGGAAGGTGATGTATGGGTAATTGGGGTACTAGTTGTAGGGTTAAAAGTATCCATGTGGGGTAAAAGGCACTTGGAAATGGGGGCACCAATGATAGTAAGAGTAACTTGTGTTGGAGCTAATGCAGGTGGATCTTAGGAATTAGTTGGTAATACCTCAATGGCTGCCTCGTGCAGTGTATTAATGTTAGGGATTGGGGGAGGTAGCACATTCTCTCTCATTCTGATTGTAGTATTATCCTCTTATAGGAGGACTTGTGCTTGACTTAGTGCCCTAATCACTGATTGCATAGTATTCTAAAAGGTGGTGATGCTTTAAAGCTGCCTCAAGACCTGGTCCATCATGGATGAATCCTAGTATTTTTAGTAGATATCAAACGTACGATGGAGCAAACTTGATAGTTTTGGGTGGGGAGCTCCTTGATGAAAATTATACGGCCGTACGAAGTGCGAACTCAGTTTTCTAGGATAAGAACTTAATGTTTCCTCTCTGCTGATAATAGTAACTACAAAAAAATTCGGGCAATTTTGTTCAGGCTTTTGTTGATAGAAGGACAATACATAGACGAAAAATAATTCACATATTTATAATTTTTCTGATGAAATTATTTTATTTGCATTTAACCATTTATGGACGGTACTTTGTTTTTTGTATTTCTTAGTTTGGTAATATCTTCTAAGGGGAAAAACTGAGTAAAGTCTTGTTGGATTCAGATGAAAAGGGTTGAGCTCCCTTTTTTATGCGAGGAGTGAGTAAATAATATATTGTGTTTATTCTTCTACCAAAGTAAAAATGTGGGCAGGGAAACCCAACGTAGGGAATTCTACTTAGGCGATAACTTGTGAATTCATATTTTTTATCTTCCCTGTAAAATGGGAACATCCATCCTGGAATCTGAGGGACTTTGGACCAGCCTCCGGTCGTTTGATAAAATTTTGATTTTTGGGTCAAAGTTAATGGAACTTAAGTATCTATTTTTTTTGTGCAATAAGATGTGTTCCTAGACCTTTTTTCATGCAAAAATGCGATGCGACTTGGTGAGTGGTGGATCGCTTTTCATTGCCATGGATAACAATATATTGGGACACTTGGATTGAGAAACCTTTAAGCTATGTGTGAAACCACTTTACCCTAGCACTAAATAGCAGTGTAAGCATATTTGATATACCCTAGTACTGAACAAACTTCAAACATTTCCTATCCCCGAGACTTTGGGATTGGAAGAGAAGTTTCTCGATAAATATTAGACGGATGGGCAAAAAGAGTGAGGATAGTCATTGTTGACCAGCCTTACGAGTGATTGCTTTTGTCCTCGAGGGTATAAGATTTAAACAATATGAAAATCAAGACTATGCAGTTCGTGATGCAAACACGTAATCTATATTTTTACATACTTTTATGTTTATTTTACCGCGATGTCCTTCGCGTGTACCTACACGTTTGGGAAAATGTATAATATTGTACATGGGGACCTAAGCACATTTTTATATTTTCCTAAAACTAAGTCTGTTGAACAGTTCTAAAATTGAGTAAAGTAGTCGTGCGAGGGAGCGATATTAAGCATAATAGGAAGGAAGCATAAGGATAGTTCGATTCTTTTGATTTCTTCCTAATAAAGTCGCCAATGTGGTGTTATGGACCCTAGATGGTAATCGGGGGAGTAGGTTGTGATCCTTGTGGGGATGCAGGAGATCTTGTTTCTTGTCTACCATTTCTACCGAGGTCGAGTTATCGATTTGATGAGCTCGATGATTTCCCCCTATAAGATATTTTCACCATATACAATATTTGGTGCACGCCCTTGGTTTAAGCCTGGACTAAGTGTATTCCATGCGAGGGCTTGTTGGTTGTTCAGAGTCTCCAATTTGTTTTATATAAAAACAAACAAAAGGTTTAGGATAGCCCTTTTAGATTAATCCTAAGGCATGTTTAGTTTTACAATGGTCCAGAGATTCTTGTTGGGTTCGGGAATCAGGTTACGAGTGGTGAAGGTATTAGGCACCCCATTTCTTCTTTATGATTCCTTAATTATATGCTTACTATCACTCTTTACATTTTTCCATTAATTTTTATTTTATTTTAGAACATTTTTAGATACATTAGTTAGAGAATTCCTTAAAACATAGATAGGTGCTTAGACATGAAAATGGTATGAGCGAGAAGTGTATAAATATCGCTAAACCGCCATGGTTACACAAGGGTTCTTGTGTATGACTCTATAACTGGGTTAATAAAGGACCGTTAGTATGTATGAAAGTGTGAGAGAAAGATCAACTTGTGCAACGGGTGGTCATAAATGTATATAAGGGCGTGTGGAAGCTCGACTTGGGTAACGGGTGGATGTTCAGATTAAGTGTGTGGGTGTGCGCGCACAAGAATTTGTAGATTGAGGTAGTTTGATATCTCATTTAGGAGAGATAAAAAGGTAAAATGAGATATGGTTTCATCTCTGTGGGTAAAACATATCAAGAGATATATTATCAAGGCTTGTGCTCATGAGAAGGACTTGGTGTTGCGCCTACGCACTCATGTAGCCATGAGATCAAAGCATACATAGTTTAGTTTTGAGTGTGTGCATGTTTGAACACTTTTATGGATGTGCACGTGTGGTGGCGACTTTGAGATATTCTGATATATTTTTTTATTATAAAGGGGTAATGGTGAGATATGGCATGGATGTATCGATGTGGATGCAATATATCATGAGATATATAAATGAGGATTATGTTTAGGAGATGGACTCGATATTGTGCCTAGATACTCATGTAGCCATGAGATCAAAGCCTACGTAGTTTAGCTTACATGTGTTACAACGTGATATGTGTGCAAGTGTGGTATTTAGATTAAGAAGGGAATAAGCTATCTGTGGGACAAAGGGTAGATTTGGTGAATTATCAAAATGGGAGTGGGCCCAAAGATCCCTGATATTCGTATATCATATCATTATCGTCGGGTGATCACTAGCCAAAAGGTATTTTCCTTCATACTAGTTTGAAGGTGTAGAAGGAGAGGGGATGGCGTATTTAGGATTGGAGTGGACCAGAAGCCACCAAAATAGATATAGGTATCCCTTATAGACATGACTAAAATCCCGAAGGTGTTGTAGTCCTCAGGATGGTTACTCCGTATTTAGACTAGATATGGAGGCATCCCTAATAGATAATATATCAAGAGACGTATTATGAGTCTTGGCATTCATGAGTTTAACTTGGTATACGACTACGTACCCAAGGAGACTTGCGAACAAAACCAACGTAGTTCTAATAAACATGACATATTTACAGGTGTAGACGATGGGATACCAAGTTCACAATTACAGTATTTATGAAATCTAGTCCTTAATGTAGCATTTCCATTTTGTTTGGTTAATATATTTATATGTTAAAAATATGTTAATCAAAGGTCGACATTTGACAAGTATTGATATAAAAACACATATTTGGGGATGTCGTCAAAGACGGGCTTTTTTTTATTAGAGAAGCGGCAAGAGTAGTCCAATTTTTTACTTTGGCTCTGCAAAGTTTCATAATGATGACTCAACTCATTGACACTTCCCTGAGAATAGCTTTGAAAATTATGTTTTCATATTTATATATAGTCATGGAATTTTATTAGCACTTATTTAACATATGAACATGTCAATTTAATAAACCGAGGTGATGCATTAGAGACCAGGCTTTAAAATATAAACGGTGTAAAGTGCACACCCAATCCCCTAAATAAGGTCCGAGCTAGAGATCAATAAATACGGATAGTTTATCACAATATATATAGGGTATTTGACTCAATATCCATGCAAAGTTTATTTACCCTTGTAGCGTTAGTTGAATTTTTATCGGGGGAGTGTCCTTTATTAAGGTACCCAGTTGGGAGGAGATTCATTTAGAAGTACCGACTTTTACGGCCTACGCGTAGAGGTTTTCTTTTATTTCTCGCAGGAAGCGATTTTTCAGAAGAACGAAGTTCACTCGAGGGAAAAATGACTTTTCTAAAGTATGTACTTCACTCGGAACTTTTCATAATGAGATCGAGTATCACGGGTGATCGAGATTGGAGAAAGTTAGAAAATCAAATCAATGTTGGGTTTAGGGGTTCTTTTCAAGGTTGGTGGGGAACTACTTTTATAGGGGGCTAATAGGTGCCTTTGACCATACAATTATCTATGGTCTTTGATTATACGATCATCCAAGGTGCCACATGTAGTATGTTAGATGGGGTTATAGGACATGTGTATGGCCAAAAAAAGATTTGCGAAGATTTTTTAATCATTACCTTGGGAGGGATAACCATTATCAGTTATAGGTGGATAATCGTTCGATTAAAGGACTATGGACAATCGTCTTTTGGATAAGATTTAGGGGACAACTGTCAGGGGTTAACCATTCAGTTAAATGATTAAACATAATATCATGGTTAACCATGTGGTTAATTGGCCATTTTGAGTGATTTTGGAAGGAAAAAGTTGAAAATTTGCTTTAACCGTTCAGTTAAAGAGTTTGGCCTCAATTCGCGTTTTATAGTACTTTCATATTATTTTCATAACTTTTGATTCGTAACTATGATTGACGCATTGTTTTCACCGTTGGAAAGACAATTTAAAGCTCTTCCTATATGAGATTCCTAATTTTCCCAATAGTGAAATTAGTAGATCTAAAATACCCTAAAGTCGTATATAGTGTGAATTCATTCAGTTCATGGACGCTAGGGTTTTTATACAAGCTACGATTGGCACGTGTCCTTCATCGTTACAAAGTATTTCAAATAGCAACAACTTTTTTATTTACCACTTCCTCAAATAAAGAAGTTTTGTAGGTCCAAAATGTCCATAAATTTAAATTTAATGTAAATCATCTCAATCGGGACTACCCTTGCACAAATAGGTGTAAGGGAGATTTGATAAAAGGTGTGTGTATATACAGGTACGTTTTAAATTTGGTTAAGTCCATGGTGGGATAAAATTTGCATATTTAGAGGAGTGCCCTTATAATCACGAAAGGTTTAGGATATTCTTATCTCCGGAGTCAAGATTTTTTAGTAAATCACGTTGTGTGTTTTGGGAGGCCTATGAGTCAGGAAGATTATGTGCTTTTAAGTATCGGTGTGTTGGTTGAGTTTTTTTTAACTAAGTGGGATAAATGGCTCATACCCTGATTGTAAATCGGGGTGTCCACAATACCGTAAGTCATGCATTAGGAGCCTATAGATTTTGAGTATATTTTTGTTTCACTGGAGGTATTATGTGTGTGTCCATGTTTGCAGGTTCCATATGTTGCATGTATCTTAATTATGTGATCTAATAAAGTGGGGGAGTTATGCGGGCATCAAGTCGACAAGAAGAGTCCCATGGGATGTTAACTTCACGAGGGGATTGGATGTCGAGAATTTTGTAAGCGGCACATAAGGATGAGTGGTGATATATTTTAGTGGATTGAATATAGTGGTGGGATTTCTTTGAACGTCGCTAGTTAGGTTACGACAATGTACAAGGATATAAACATCTGCTAGTAATATGAAGTATACTAGTTTGAATAGTGAATGCATGTGTGGATTGTAAAATGTTAATAGTTGAATGAGAATAGACAACTATGCAAGTTTAATTCTAGTTACATAATGTTAAAAATTTGTATCTTTATGTCTTGCTCTAGGTCTGATCCACCTTTGTTGTTTATCATTTAAGTCATCGCATTCCATTATAGTGGAATTTCGAGAAGTTATTGAAACATTAGCGATTGCTTCATTCAGTTTAGAGATGTAGAATCTCTATTTATCTTCTATTTTAGTTATAAAATATACATGTTGTGACTTTTGCATATAGGACGTATGTAGTTTATAGGTCCTAATACGTGGGGTATTCCAGAGTTGTGTTGGTGGATTTGGTTGGCTCTATATATGGATGGTTCACGGGGATGATGTTGATGGTTAATGATTACTTCTCTACCTATATAGGTTATCTTTATTTTAGTGTTTCCTTTGGGTTACTTTCTTAGTAGAGTACTTACTTTGTTTGAGGAGGGGATATATATTGTTGAGGAATCAAATCTACAATAATATAATTTACCAAATAATCCTTATGTGCTATGTAGAATGTAAATAAATGCATGATTTACGTGGTTCAATAAGTCTACCGTGGATACATCCATGGGGGAAAAGAGTGATTGCTCTACTATGGAAAAGATGAGTTTGGAGTTGGGATTACTAAGTGATAGTCTAAGTCGTGGTTATAAGGGTGTATTAGTTAATAGATTGACAATGCGCGTCCTTCCTATAACGGGGGTCTTATTTATACAAATACAAAGTCAAACTAGTTACAATTGTTTTGAAGTATAGTTTCATGTGTGATCGATCTCTCTTTGAGTCTATCATCTCAGCTATAGTTGAGCTTATGTAGGAATGCAATGTTGTGGTAGGTGTTTGTGATCATCTATAAGTGTTTGGAGTAATTCTATCTTAATCCATCTCGTTGAGTAGATGAACGATTAAACCAATGGCCATTCTTGGGAAGTTTATGCCATGTGTCCTACTTTATGGTCTAGACTGACAATATTTAACTTTAAAGGACCCCATAATTAAGGATTCTAGTCTTTACTCCTAATCGGATTCATTTTGTTGTTAACTTGACTTACGTGGGTTTTTGTAGTATAGCTCTGCTAGGTTGACGTGTTTCTCACTTCTCTTTTGTGTAAATTAAAGGATGGGGTGTATCGCACGTAATCTATAGGTTTAGGAATACATGTGTCGTCTGGAATTTCCTTAGGCTATGACGGTTCATTTAGCACATGTCCTAGTGGCGTAAGCATTTATCACACCACACGAGGTGATTATTTCGCTAACATTTGGCGGTTAAGTCAATAAGTGGGCCAAAACTCATTTGAGCATACTTTTCTTTTTCTTTTTTCATTATTACTTTAATTTCCTCTTCTCTCTCTACCATTTCTATGCTCCATAGCATTTTGTAAAATTTTAAAAAAAATACATCAATGGCCATCCCAACCTGACGGGGCGCGTGAAGTGGTGTACCTGTGGAGTGGATCTAGTCACGCGATGCACATGAGTATGAAAGACATAAACGAACGTCGTTGGTATGTGATGTGTGTGAATGTGTAGAGATCAAAGTCACGAACCTATTTTATGAAAAATAGGCAAACAAAGGAGCCGCCTAAAGTAAAGCTAAAGACCACTAGTGCATGCGAAACCAAATGAGATATGAGCTCGGAGAATATGTTACGGAGTGGGAAGCTGTTAGGCACCCACTCCACCCTTTCAGTCTATCATGGACTCTATGATATGTTCTGCTTCTCTTTAATGCATGAATGCGTATGTATGTGTTTAAAGTCAAAAAATATGGAATAACGGTGAATATGTACATGGATATACATGTATGTGTATGTGAAAAGTGGAGTTAACATATCCTCACCATGGAAAAGATGGATATGTATTCTCATAAGGAAACAAAATGTTACCTATATCCCAAAATTGTGACACCATTATCAAAAATTGAGCACACGTGAGTGGGATCATTGAGAAGTAAAACAATGATTATACTAACTAGAAAGACTGAGTGATGAATAAAACATGTAATATTGTGAGCGATGCCCAGAAATCATAACCTCGCTATTGAAAAGTGAGTCCGCATAAATGGGATTGCAAAAACAATAAAAATAGTTATATGACTACATGAGTAAAATGCACCAAACAAATGAATGGAGTAATATACATATAGAATAAGATAAATGAAATGGATTAAAATTGACTTGAATACCAAAAGTTATTTTGGGATGCCTACGTATCCAAAAAAGACATTAAAGCCCATGTACTTCGTATAATAAGCAAGGGTGGGTCTAAATCATAATAAAAAATGGGGTGTCTCTTTTTAGTTTAGGAGATGAAGTATGATGAAATTGTGAAAAATAGAATAAAAAATATAAAAAAAATGGCATTTAGGGAGAATGGTAAATTTAAAGGGGGTTTAGACCATCAAGATTCTTAAAATTATATTTTGGTTGCTTTATTTGCTTATTTTTTGTATTTGAATGATGTTGTTGAAGTGGTGGTTGATGGTGAAGTAGGGTGATGTAGGTGGATTATGAGAGAATGATGAGAAAGTGACGTTGTCGCACTAAAATCGAGGTCCTGTTCAAATGAGGTTTGGATTTCCTTAACTAGGAAAACCCTAAAAGTCAAAAGGACAATCCTGACCCACTATGGACGGTTATCAATAAGTAGATTGGGTAGACTTACTCACCAAGTAAGCTCCACATGCCTAGAGACAGGTGATATGTCCTGTCCAGACACGGGATTCACAGGCTTCTATATTTTGTGTTTTCAGGCCATAATTTTTTATCCAGGAGTTCATTTTGTGCATAGTCGAGACCATTGGAAATAAAATTCGAAGCTCTGCAATTTATTAAGAAAAGACTATGGGGTTCAATAGTTGACCGAACTCAAATGGGCCCAGAGGAGAGATCTCTCTAGTTATGGTTTGAAGAAGGATCGGGGGTCCTAGAGTGAATTGACTTTTTTTTACCCTATGGAAGAGTGTAGGGACGTTGGGATAAGGTGTATACACTATTTTTTTCAAACTTCTTCTATTTTAGTTTGAAATTATTATGTCAAAACCATTGATGAAGTATGAGGTATCCTCTAAAGATAATTTCAGGGATCTTATACTAACTAAAATATCCCTAAATATGTTAATATTAGGAATCCTCATGAAAATAAGGAAAACTATAGCCTTAACCCTAGCTACATCTGAAGAGTGCGCTTTTATTCAATTTCAAATTAAGAAATTATTTAATTAAACATAATTTTTCAATTAAATCCTAAAAACATGCACCTACGTGTTTACTTGTGTCAAGCCATAAATATATAAAGCATGTGACACAGAATATTAGGAAATATCCCCGCAGGGCAAAACCATATTATTTTCACTATAATTTGTAAATAACGGTTACACGAATTATAATGAAAATAAGTGTGACATACGAAAATACCCGTAGGTGTCAGTTCCGATGTCGTAGGATGGAATCTCCCGCAAGAATTCTAGATGGGCAGCAATGAAGAAGGGACCAACTTCTCCACAAAATACTCCAAAATGAGTAAGAATAATATCTTGAAGGTTTATGATGTGCACATAATAAATGGGAATGAAGTGTGCATTTATAAGGAAGGCTTAAAGATTAAAAAAAGCAAGTTTAGTGAAAGAAGGCAGAATCTGGGCCGAATTTTGCTCAACATGCTGCAAAAAAACAAGCACGTTGCATGTAGCATGATGCACGTGTGAAGATGATGGATGCATGGATTCGGATAAAAGCCGTCGTGGATGATCGTGATGACGTGCCGAATGTAGCGGTATCAGACATACAAACTGTGATCTAGGGAAGACAGAAAATTCCTAGATTCTACTAGAACATTTATAAGATTATGTCCTTACAAATCTCCCCCTATGTCTATGCCGGTACATAAATAAAAAATCCGAATTATGCAATCTCCCAAAAACAAATGACATATTAGATAATATCCCCATTAAACCCTCAAAATGAGAATACTGAATGACATGTCTTCAATCAAACTTCAACATCTTCAAATCTTCAACACTTCAGAAACTCCCAAAGCTTTTCTTATCAGGGTGTGCAATCCAATAGATATCAACTTTGTACCTACACATATGACATAAAGCAGATACCCGTGACACGCAACAGTTTGAAATATAATGATATGCAAAAATCAAAGATCAATTATGCTTAAGCAAATCATAGATAAATCAACAAGAATTTTCTCCCCCATAATTCATTCTCCCCCTTTTTATGATGTCCCCAAATAGACAGATATGAGAAGCATAAATATGGAAAATGTCACAAAAAAAATCTTCTATTTTTTGATTTTTCAAAATTTTTACACAAAATATACAACAAAGAATCAAAAATTTTTTTTTTTTAATTTTTAAAGATTTTTACACAAAATATGCAACAAAGAATCAAAAAATCTTTTTTTTTTTAATTTTTTAAAGATTTTTACACAATATATGCAACAAAGAATCACACCATGAACAAACATAAAAACAACCAAGTCGATGATAGCGTAAATGTAGGGGTGTGATAAAATTTGATAAGAAAATCAATGTATACAAACATGACATATGTGCACGATGAATATAGGATACTCCTAACGAATGAACTCAACATCTTCCTTAGGTATAAAAAGATAGAAATATGAGATATTGACTCAATCAAATCGGCAAATCAAAGCTCAAAGTGATTTTCACACCAATAACGTCCAAAACGATTTAATGATTTTTCACGACTTTCAAGGAAGTGCAAACCCGTTTAAATTCTCCAATCAAACTCCCTCAGTTTTATATTTTTGAATAGAGGTGATCTAAATTCTCAAACTTTGGAGAATTGATGATGAAACCTAATGGCCCATATTTGGCATGAATTGCTTTTTATTGCCTTTAAATTTTTTCGGGCTCTTTTAACCTCTTTGGACCCCAGATAATAAAATGCCTCGATTTTTTAGGTCCGTTTTAATGGTGGCTTTATCGCAAATGATAGATAATCACCTTTCGTAGCCCTTCACCATTTGAAAATATCACACAATCTCACTAAACGGTTTTTACATGCATTCCAATCTTGTCAAGTTTTATCACATATGGTTCGTTGTATAGACAAAATTGAAATGGAAACACTCAAGCCTAATATGTGATAGACAAGTACAATAGTAAAACAAACTCGTGCATGTGTGCAGTAAAGGAGATAAGGAGCCAAACATGTAGAAACATATCACTAATCACATCTCAAAGACTCCTAACAATGTAAAGTACATGGATGCAATGATTTAGCATCTCAAATCACTATCAAATAGTCACATGGATAAGTGGAATGAAATTTGTGACTTGGCTATCTTAAATGCTCATCCATAATATGTGTAAAATACAAAAATCTTTTTGTGTTTTTCTAAAACTTTTATAAAAATAAAATATTTTTGGATTTTATTTTATTTTATATAAAAAATATACATAATAATACACATGATACGAACTACCAACAGGAATCATATGATATAAACATGACAAAGCATCCTATATTAGACACGGACCAACCCCTCAGTCAACTGTGCAAATCCCTAAAGACTTCCTAAGACTCTCGAATCTAAGGGCATCTAAAGGTTTCGTGAAAATGTCGGCTAACTGACGGTCGGTGGGTACGTAACTCAGGGATACGACTTTCTCCTCAACTAGCTGTCGTATAAAGCGCTCGCGTATCCTGATGTGCTTTGTGTGCGAATGTTGGACTGGATTGAGGGATATGTGTATTGCGCTCATGTTATCACAAGAAATGGTCATGGTGTCCTGTGAAAAATCCCATAATCCTCCAGCATCTGTTTCATCCACAAAAGTTACGTGCAACAACTCCTGACGACGATGTACTCAGCATCCGCAGTGGACAAAGAGATGGAATTTTGCTTCTTGCTCAACTAGGAGACAAGAGCAGAACCAAAATAAAAACACCCACCATAAGTGCTCCTACATCCATCTGCATCCCCGGACCAATCGGTATCTGAATAGGGGGATAAACGGTCATCGGTATCAAAGGAATACCAAATACCATATGAGAGAGTCCCACTCACATATTTGATAATACGTTTTAGAGCGAATAAGTGTGACTCTTTCGGGGATGCCTGATATTGTGCACAGACTCCAACACTAAAGGCCATATCGGGATGACTGGAAGTCAAGTAGATAAGACTACCTATCATACTCCGATACAAGGTTCGCTCTATGTCCTTGCCTGAAGTGTCCTTACTAAGCTTGATAGAAGTACTCATAGGTGTACGAGCGTGCTTAGCGGAGTCTAAACCAAAATTTTTCACTAGGTCTCTAGCATAATTGGATTGGGAGATGAACATCCCATCCTCTAGCTGACGAACCTGGAGACCAAGGAAGAAAGTAAGCTCCCCTACCATGCTCATCTCAAACTCACTTTTCATCTCTTCCTCAAAGTGGTGAGCATGTGAATCCAAAGACTATGTCGTCCACATAGACCTGGGCAACTAAAATAGCACCGTCATCTCTCCTGACAAACGTCATATCAACTCGCCCTCTCTTGAAGCCACGGGCTAAGAGATAGGAAGTAAGCCTCTTGTACCAAGCACGAGGTGCTTGCTTCAAACCATACAAGTCTTTCCTCGGATAGTAGACGTGCTACGGGTGCGTAGGGTCTTCAAACCCTTTTGGTTGAACCACATAAACCTCCTCCCGTAGGATGCCATTAAGAAAGGCACTCTTGACATCTATCTAATATAACTTGAATCACATATGACATGCGATGGCGAGTAGTAAGAGGATGGACTCAAGCCTCGTAACAGGAGCAAATGTCTCCCCAAAGTCTACACCCTCAACCTGTGTATAGCCTTGAGCGACCAACCTAGCCTTATTTCTGATTATGGTACCATTTTCATCTATTTTATTATTGAAAGTCCACCTGGTACCTATCACATTAGTCTCACTAGGTCGGGGGACAAGTTCCCAGACATTATTCTTTTTAAATTGAACCAAGTCATCCTGCATAGCAGATATCCAGTTTTCATCCTTTAGTGCTTCTTTGTGATTCTTGGGCTCGACTGTGAACGTGTACCAAAAATGACTAACAACGTTCTCTAGCTAAGCACGAGTCTTGACCCCTAAAGTGGGATCGCCAATAATGGCAGAAGGATCATGACTCTTGTGAACCCAAGCAGGTGTGTCCCCTAACACAAGAGTAGGGTCCACAGAGTGTGGGTGAGGGACAAGTAAATCGCTGCCAGAAAAGTCCTCACCCTCATACTGAAGGCTAGGACTAATAAATGTTGAAGGGTCGTCATCTTGCACGGTGACGTTTATTGACGCCATAACCTTGGAGCTCTTCAGGTTAAAAACCCGGTATGCTCTACTTTATTGGCCCTACTAGTAGACACTGCCTCTGCCCAAAATCTCCTAGTAGTAACCTTATGACCTAGAAGCATAGATCTAGCCATTTCTTGAATCGTCCTATTCTTTCTCTCAACAATCCCATTTTGCTGAGGAGTCTTCACAATAGAAAACTCATGTTTCATTCCTAGGCTGTCACAGTATAGATCTACCTTTGCTTCCTTAAATTTTGTGCCGTTGTCACTACGTATCCTGTTAATAGTGACTCCGTGTGGATTTTGCAGGACACGGCACTTGGTCGTTAAAAACTCTGCAACATTGGATTTTTCTCTCAAAAAACTAATAATCGAATATCTGGAGAAATCATCTACCATCACGAGGATGTACCTCTTACCACCCAGACTCTCAGTACGAGTAGGACCCATAAGATCCATGTGAATCAACTCAAGCACATGGGAGGTGGTAATGAAATGCAACTTTCGGTAAGGGCTACGAATTTGTTTTCCCAACTGACAGGGTCCACAAACCATGGAAGTTGTCTTTCCAAGAGATGGTAAGCCACGTACTAGGTCCTTTTTAGCTAAACGTGTCAAATCTCTAACGTTCACGTGACCTAGACGTTGGTGCCATGGTTCCATAGGAGTGATCGTGGCGCTGTTGCAGACAAGTGAGGATGGGGACACAATTCCATAGCAATTATCTTTTGTCCTCACCCTTTGCACTAAAAGTTTACCGGTTTGATTATAGACATTACATACGTCTCGATCAAACTTTATGACAAAGTCAGCGTCGCACAGCTGGCTAATGCTAAGAATGTTTGCCTTCAAACCTTTGGCGTACAAATCATTCTATAACTTAGGAAATCCAAGTAACTCTACTGTACCTCATCCTATGATGCTAGACTTACTCCCGTCTCTAAAGGTGACTCTGCCTTCCTTATAATCCTCTAGAGAAGTACAGAATGAGACATCACCTGTCATATGTCTGGAGCACCCACTATCAAAATACCATTGTGAGGTATTAAGTGCTTTGAGAGCGATATGAACAACAAGGGCCTTTTTGTCTTTCTTAGGTACCCAAGAAGTGGTAACCTTTTATTTACCCTTATTTTTGGTTTTAGCCGGGATGCGGGAAGCATTCACTGACGGAAAAGACATTCGACGAAATTCCTCCACTAAACTCTGTGAGGTGGCGACTAAAATCTCAACACGCTCTCTCAGACTGGTAAAACCATCAGAATGAAGTGCTGGAGCAGTAGTACGTTGTGTCCGACCCAAACTATAGCAAAACTCCCTAAGGTGGCCTTTTCTTTTGCAGTATGTATAAAAGAACACAGTCTTAGGCAGACCTAGGTTTGCTATCCTTGGAAGAACTCTTCTTCGTGGTATTTGACGATGGCCATATGGAGTCATAGTAAACTCAGGAACTGGTCCAGGTGTAATTTGGGTCATGGAGGAACCATCAAAACCTATTCCCTGCCGATCACCAAAACCTAAAGTGGGGCCGAGGAACATCTTTCTAGATCTGTCCTCGATTTGAACCTTGACTTTTCGTGCTCTCTCAAGATCATGAGTAAGCTGGGCAACAAGGGCTTTAAGTTTCTTTCGAGTCTCCAGGGAGGAATGGAGCTCACTCGTAAGACTAGCCACTTGTTTAGTTAAGTCCCCTTTCTCTTTCTCAAAACCATTCTCTCTCTCCAAATAGTCTCTCTCTAAACAAACTTTCTTTCTCAACACAGACAGAATCTCTCTCTCTCAAGGTAGTGCAGGTGGAGGAATCTCTCTCTCGCTTCTTCTAAATCATCCTCTAAAGTGGTGATCCTAAGAACTACCGCTTTTTTACGCTTTTTGGTTTTAAATGACTCATTATATAACTAAGCGTAGGCGCATTGAAGATTACTCTCTCTCTCACTTGCATCATCCTCCCCCTCACTCACATAGTTCTCACTATCGAGGAGTCCCTGTGAAGCAGCATCCTCAACGTCGTGAGGAGCACTAGAAGTATGACTAGCCATGAATGCGGTGAAGTTACATTCATGCACTCGTCTCCAGAGTCCACTGACTCGACCTCACTGTCATCACTAAGGGTAGCATTAAGGACAGCTTTGTCCTTATCTTTTGCAAGTTTGTTCATCCTAGTAACACACTCAAAAGCTCTATGACTCTTACCGTCTCACTCATAGCATCTCTCACCATCGTTCTTAGGAGGGTATTTAAAATATTTTTCATTTTTCTTATTTTTCTCAAAAATCTTTTTATCTTTGAAATTTCCATTTTTCTTGAATTTGAGAATTTTCTTGAAATTTTTAGCAAACAGGGCAAAATCATCTAAATCAAAATCATGCTCAGAATCTGACGTTTCTATCTCCTTTTTTCTAGATGACTCAACTCTCTTTCTTGCCGACCCCTCACTTTTTTTATCCTGGGCATTAAGTGAAACACCCTTATCTTTAGGATTGAAGGATTTAGGAAACATATCAATTTCATACATTTGTAAGTCTCCTACAAGTTCCTCTAATTTAAGCGTGTTTAAATTACCAATAGAATTTAGCAATGACTTTAGGGATAAAATGCTTAGGAAGTGATCTTAGAATCTTTTTAACAACTCTAGCATTAGGAATGTGTTCACCAAGATTAAAACTAGTGTTAACAATATCAGATAACCTAGCATAGAATTCATAAAAACATTCAGTCTCAAGCATGGTGATAGTTTCAAATTGAGTTGTTAAATTTTGCAGTTTAGATTCTTTCACAGCATTAGTTCCTTCATGGGTAAGTTGCAAAACATCCCATGCCTCTTTTGACGTGGTGCACGTCATAATTCGTCGGAACTCGTCAGGTGTGACGGATCCAGAAATAACACTTAAACCCTTAGAATTAAAAGATGACCATTTAAATTCGTCTTCAGTCCATTCAGTCACATATTTTAAATTAGTCACGTTATCAGTAGTGATGGAGGGAGGTGTCCTCTCTCTTTCAACCAAAATCCAAACACGTTCATCAATGGCTTTTAAAGCCGATTTCATATGGGCTTTCCAGTAATCATAGTTTGTCCTGTCAAAAACTGGCATTTTATTATATAATTTCTCCATTGAACACGCCATTTTTCAAAAATCAATTTTTCAGAAAATTGATATCATAGAAAAATTTTACGAAAAATTACACAGTATAATTGTGTAATTGGCTCTGATACCAATTTGAAGAGTGCGCTTTTGTTCAATTTCAAATTAAGAAATTATTTAATTAAACACGGTTTTTCAATTAAATCCTAAAAACACGCACCTACGTGTTTACTTCTGTCAAACCATAAATATATAAAGCATGTGACACAGAATATTAGGAAAATCCCCGCAGGGCAAAACCATATTATTTTCACTATAATTTGTAAATAACGGTTACACGGAATATAATGAAAATAAGTGTGACATACTAAAATACCCGTAGGTGTCGGTTCCGATGTCGTCGGCTGGAATCTCCCGCAAGAATTACAAATGGGTAGTAATGAAGGGACCGACTTCTCCACAAAATACTCCAAAATGAGTAAGAATAATCTCTTAAAGGTTTATGATGTGCACATAATAAATGGGAATGAAGTGTGCATTTATAAGGAAGGCTTAAAGCCTAAAAAAAACAAGTTTAGTGAAAGAAGGCAGAATTTGGGCCGAATTTTGCTCAACATGCTGCAAAAAGGATTTTTGACCAACAAGTAGTGGTGACAGAAAGTGGCATAAAAATTGAGGTCGGCGACGTTGTTTGAACGACATAGCATGTCGCGCGAACGAGGACAACTGTCTTTCGAATGAGATCGCGTGACATGCTGATCTCGCGCGAACGACAGTGCTATGTCATTTGAGCGAGCACGCCTACCAAAAAAATCGTTTTTACATAGAAAAATTTCTGCATTTTGATAAAAAATAATTTAGGATTCAGAAAATATTTTCTAAAAAAAATTCCCAAATATTTATGCAAATATAAACAACTCCAATAAATCATTTTAGTGAAAATGTGTCGTGGAGTAGTGGAAAACGGTTGAGCAGCACGTTGCATGTAGCATGATGCACGTGTGAAGATGATGGATGCATGGATTCGGATAAAGGCCGTCGTGGATGATCGTGATGACGTGCCGAATGTAGCGGTATCAGACATACAAACTGTGATCTAGGAAAAACAGAAAATTCTTAGATTCTACCTGGACATTTATAAAATTATGTCCTTACAACATCTCTATGATCACCACTGCAGTGATTGAAGCTGGGGGGGGGAGGGGTCATTTCCCTTTCCAATCTTTGATGGCGTAGGCACTAAATTACAATGTAATCGTGGGTACTCTAGTTACCAGCTAGATCTGTGTCATATAGTTGGGCCTTAATTAGATCAGATACTGTTATGATCCCCAATCTGATGTAGAGTATGATACTTACCACTTTAAGGACCAAACTATTTCTCCCAAACTAGTTGAGTGGCTTTATAACTCCCATAAGAATACTGACAAAGACATATCAATGTTCTTTGGGGCCCTCTATATTGATGGGATGGATTATAAGGGTTGTACCGTGCTTATCATGATTGGCAATCTTTTTAACACATTGTTCATTTTAGTAGTGACCTTTTTTCATTGTCATTGGTTAATCTCAAAATTTTTAACTTTTGTGTGAAGATTAACATCGTACAAGAAAACCAAAGGACTATTGAGCGATCTTGTTTGTCTTGTGCACAGTTTAGAAGATAAAGACTCCATGAGGCATCCAATTTTCTTAAAAAATGGCCAATGTTCAACTTGGGTATGAGCTAATTGTCATGTCAAAAAAAATTATTATTCCATTGGTGACATAAATAGACTACAAAGTATTTTGTGATTCTAGTTCACCCATTTCTATCCTTATCATAAACTTAGATGTGAGAGGGATTTCTGTGGGAGTGAAAGATTCCCCCCCCCCCCCTAATTATTTCTAGTGACTTAAAAGAAATAAGATGGTACTTTCCTTCAGCCTATCAAGAAGGGGAAAATATTGATCCCTTTTTGTCTTTTAAAAATCGTAGCCATCCATCTCTGGCTAGTCATTGGATGAATAAGGCGAAGACAAAGGAGAAGTAAATTCCCACAAAATGATTAATATCACATCAAGAAAGGATAATTGATAAAAAAATCATCATCGCCTTGTGGTGGTGGACTTGTCGCTGTCAAGTCCAATATCCACAAGGAGAATCACACCAACCCCCTAAAACCTATAGTGGACAGAATATTCGGATGTTGATCTCCAAGAGGGGGAGAGAGAATAAATAAAAGGTGGACGAGAAGGTAAAAAAAGTTTAGGAAGTGAAAGATTCCACCTCCACTATAACATAAATTTATTGAGATGACCAATCAGGTAATAATGGTCACCCCTCGGCATAATGCCTCTACTTCTCATTCTTCACCATCCTGGGCTCATCCTTGGGTGATGATAATTTTTAAGGACAACGAACCCATAACTACAAAAAATTTGGCATACAGGAGTGTCAATGTCAAATATGCCATCAACAAAGATGTCATGTTGCCTAAAGAAATATTGACTCTAAAATACCACCATGAAGAATGTCTCCTTAAGGAGGGGATGCAACAACAAATATTAGTTATCACCACTTTTTTGATTTTTTATTAAGTATTTTATTAACATATACTAATCTATTACATTTTGTTTACAATTTGGAAGTCCTGCAAATTATTGGTGTGCTTGACTGATTGATATGAGGTTCTTCATAACTAGGAGAATTGACTAAAAAAATTTGCTCAACGATTGAGAGAAAAAGATAATTGATCTAATGAGACACCTCAAGGACATGTCTTCTTGAAATGACAACATGTAAAAGGAGAAATATACTATTAATTTATCCTACAATAGGAAGATCCCATATTATATAATTTAGTAAGGATTATGACTTAATAATCATGGAGTGCCTTTTTAAGGAGGAAAATGACTCCTTAACTACCGAACTAAAGCATGAGAGGAAGAATGCTAAGAAGACCATCGAAAAAACCTTGTATCAAAGTTTTATTCCTGGGGGTGAAGGACGTAGGAAATGAACTGGACTACTTTGAGTATGTTTCCTTCATTAAAGGATAGGTGGAGGTCCTCAAAAGGTAAAGAGTCCATCAAGGAGATAAGACCTTTAAGGAGCATCCACCTCTTCCTAAACTAGTCATTGGGGAAGGGGAGTCTTCCTTCACATTCATCTAAGAGGTGGATTAACTTACCACTGACAATCATCTTTTAAGGGCTAAGTCATATTGTAGATTAAGGAAATGTAGAATTAGGGGAGTTCACCATTGAGACACAGGGTTACCCCCTTTTCCTCTTTGTTATATTTTGTAAGGCATTAGGATAGTTGTACCTTTAATTTTAAACAAATGTAGACCTTGGTCATTTAACTTATTATTAATTAAAGTTATGATTTGTTCTTGTAGTTTTTATTCATTTGATGTATGTTTGGATTGTTATAATACCAAAAATAATCAAAGTCAATTTCTAATACGTAGTAATTCCTTATAAGTGAACTGCAGGTATGTGACTAACTTCACAAAAGTATAAAATTTGAGATCATATATAATACCCCACTCTACTACCATCGATATTGTCTCCAATTTAACCACCACTTACAACGATATGGTGTTTTATTAGCTCTAAATCCACAAACTGGTGTCAGTGAGATTTGAACCCCTAACATGTGCATCATCAATCACATGCCTTACTAGTGGATCTAAAAGGCCTCGATTTTAGAAGAGTGCAAATTTACATATATGAACCATTACTTTTCCTCACCCACGTAACGTGGGATGTAACTCTCTAGTTACCAAATCAACCATGGCACCAATTTATTACATCATCACAAGTTAATATTCTTATTAAGTTATTAACATATCAGTTTAATGATAATTTATGATGTTGAATGTTATTATTACCTTGCAAAAAAGTAATTGGATGATATTAACTCATTTAGGGATTACCATAGTTAGTGTTTTGATCAACTTGCTAAGCTGTAAATTTTAAAGCTACCTTTTAACATTCATGATAATCGGTAACAAGTGACATGGGAGTATTAACTTATTCACTATGGAAATAACTTGATATTCTAGTGTTTGATATATTTATCGTTGAATTACACAAATATCATGAACTTGTATTATATTGATGAATTTGGGTCACTATTCATCGTTAGAGGTCATTAATTTTAGGATAGGATAAGTTTGGAATTTCTTAGCATTTTTTCATTCTTTTAGCTCAGTCTGACTTATTCTAAATGGGTTCAGCTTGTTGGGGTTTCTCGAGATTAATCTTACTTACTCTAAGCATATTTGATCCTCTTTGTGAAAAGATACCCATTTGTAGGTACTCCTGCTCTTAAGTAGTTTTTAGCCCTCTTTAGATTGAACTGACCAATTAGTAAGTCAGACTATAAATTATTAGGTGGGTTTTATCTCTATTTAAGATGAACTAATCCATTTTAAGGTTAGAGTACCCATTATTGAGTAGGTTTTATCCTTCTTTAGGCTGAATTGGTCCATTAGTATGTAGGTTTAATCCCTATTTAGGTTGAACTAACATGTTCGTAAGTTTAACTACCCATTCTTAGGTAGATTTTAGCCCTTTTAGGTTGCAATAACCCAATCATAGGCCAGACTGCCCATTATTATATAGGTTTAGCCTTTGTAAGAACAAAATTCTGAATCGAGTCAGTTTATATGTATTAGCTTTATTCCGTGTCTGGAAAAAACTTGTTTGAGTCATAGGTTAAGACTTGGGATGTTTTTCCTTCAAACCTATAATGTGTGAATGAATATTATAGCGGAAAAAGATAAAGCAACATCATGTTTCGAGCCGAATTTTGTCTACATCATCTGAGGGATCTCAATGAGGTAAGAATACATGTTTATGTTTTTATCCCAACATTTTTGTTTTAGGTGTTATAATTTTTATAAAAAAAATTAATTGTTTAAAAAATATTTTACACTTTTTACGATTTTTTAGAAGAAAAAATAATTTTTGCTAGGTCGTTAGAACAACATTGGTGTCCCGTTCGAACGAGATATAGTACCTCATAGAACAACTTCGAACGAGATCAATTTTAGTAATTTTTTTCCTCTTTGGAATCTCGTTGAAAATGTCGTTGGGTAGGTGTTTGAACGAGATACTATACTTCATTTGAACGGGTGTGCGCATTTTTATTTTATTCGAGATTTATCAAATTGTTTTCATCCCTATCTCGTTTTCAAAAAACCTCTTATAAATAGGAGTGTAGCACAACAGATTTTAAGGATATGTTTCCAAGCTTTTAAAGTTCCCAAACTTGTTTTAAAAGCTCGCCATGTTTATGTGTTTGTTTTGAGAGAGTCTTCAAAACTAAAACCCTAGTTTACAACCATGTTTGAGATCTTAGAATCATACATACATATGTCATTTTAATATATTTAATTTTTCATCAAATTGGTTTGCTTTACATACTGTGAGTGTCTCCTGTGGTGGACATCGTGTTTGTGTTGAGTGGCGGATGGACTGGTCATGAGACAAGTAAGATCGGTGGGATATCAAGATGTAAAATATGCCTGCATTGTATAGCTGCAGAAAGGAGTTCAATAGTGACTACGAAGAAGGTTATGAAGATCAAGGAAGTATGTAAAGGCTTGAAGGCATCGAGTCTATGAGTAAGTCTAAATTGGTCTTTTAAAACTGCCTATATCGTGTGGACTTGTGTAGTTGGGTTGTCTGAGATTTTTTTCGTTGTGGGGTTTCCTCGTACATATGTCGTGTTGTGATTTATATATTTTAATCTTTCTTATACTCCCCTAGATGCATGCTTAGGTCAAGATTAAAATTGGTAAGTTATTTCACACATCACTTGTGCTTTTTTTAATTTCATGCAAGTTGAATAAAAATTATGAAAATAAAGGTGTTTTATGTTTAGATCCTAGGGGCATTTGAAATTTAATGTTAATCTAATCACGAACAATTATTCTTCTGCTAAAGTCTAAACTAATCTAATATGGTGTTTATAAACCTTCCTCAAGTTCATACCATTCGATGACCTAGGCATAAGTGTTCTATATAGTTTCTCTAGGTGGTATGAGCTGGTTCCTCCTATTGAATCAATTTGATATGGATTTTCCTAGTTAAGGTATAAGTTCCCATTAGAGGGATTTTGTTCCCATGGAAATAAATTCCTGAGCATTAAGTAGCCCGCTGAAAATCTAACTTCCTAAGCATCTCCATTTTACAAAGATCTTTCATCTGCATTCTTCACTTTGAAGGATGAAAATTATATTTAAACTCTTAATTTCTCATACTTACCTTAATATTTATTTTCATTCATAGCTATTACCTTTGCTTTATGTTATCAATATCCACCTTAGTTTCCTTTTTGTTTTAATATATATTTATAAAATTATCTTTCATAAATTCTAAAAAATCTAAAAATAAGGTTTATATCATATTTATCACTATAGTGGTGTTTGGTAATTTTTACAATAAAAAAGTTTTTATATCCATTTTCACATCACCAATAGGTCTTACATTAGAATCACAAAAAAAATCCACCACATGCTTGTTTTTGAACTACACGGACTTTGATTTCTTTTTATGAGGATACATAGACCCCCCAGATTCATTTTGGGATTCAAGTTCGTTTTTACATATTTTCACTTCTTTAATTCATTCTAGTTAGTGTTTATTTATCTCTTATTTTCTTTCTTTAGCGGTCCATTTGCTTGTACTCACTCATAGTGATGTTACGATATTTTGAATTCTGCTTATATGTTAATTTCTTTTTTAAGTGAATTCTTTTTCTTCATCCTTTTTATAATCTATCAATTTATTCAGATTCATTTTATCTATAGTGAAATTTTGATAATAAAGGATTAATTCATATTTGATCTCTATAGGATGATTCGTGTCCATATCTCTAATATTGATATTTGTCTCCCTTTTCATGCACATATAGGTACACTCACGCACATATCATTATTGAATGCATGTTCACGCTTATTTCATGTTTATAGACTCACACATATATTATTCTTACACACATGTTAATGCTTACGTCACACACATATATTGTTCTTGCACACGCTCCCACACTTATTTCACCCTTCTACACTTCACACACATGATCACTTTATCCCCACATACTTTATCCACGCACACATTATTCACTCACACACTTTCATTCACTTATAAATGTTCACAAAAGAGAAGATAATATATTTTGGGGAAAGTACTCTTAGGTCCCTCGCAAACAAATTTTAAACACTAAAGGAATTTGACAAATTTTAAATACTTTAGGTCCACTAATTCTCTTCATATAGAAGTCCATGCTAGTGGCATAACAAGTGGACGCAATAATAAATTGCCCTTAAACGTTTAAAAATTGTCAACAATGGACCTAATTATAAATTACCCATATATTTTTATACCCACTAAAGAGCGAAAGCGCAGATCGAGTGCCTAACACCTTCCATCTCCACAACTTAGTATCTTTTCCCAAATCTTATTGCTTTCGTTTTCCTTAGTAGCTTCATTTTGAAGTTACTTATTAACTTTTGCCCGTTTTAGTAAAATATTTTGGCGACTCTGATTTTCACACACTCCACTCACCGCGACTACCGTTATATCCCATTATTCTTCACTTACGAGAATGAAAGTTTTATTAATCTTAAAGTGCATATCCACCACCTCATTATACATAGTCCACCCTTAGCTGCATGCATTTGTAAGCTAAAGGGGTCGTGGCTCATTTAAAGCACAAGGAGATGCACAAGCACCACATGGAGAGATTTTGCGCATGTGTCGGTGGGTTGGGATGGACACAAGTACCATTATTTGAGACAAGTCCTCTAAGGATGCCAAATCTAGTAATGATGTTCCTCCACACAAATCTCCTGATTGCATCTTCTCTAATGGGGGTCAATTTCCTTTCTTCTATCATCTTGGTGAAGTAGTTTGTCATTGTGATGAGGGTTTTATAATTTCTTATATCCCTTGATAATGAACCCACTATCTTCATTCCCCATTGAGAGAACGCCATGGACTACATAATGATTAGGAAAAACTCTTGGCACTTGAGGTACTTATAGACATATTGAATTTCATCCTTTTATATGAAGGGACACCAATATGTGACACCCCGCTTAATTAAATACCGGGTGATCTGACATTTATTGAATTAAAAATAAAATATTCAGATTGGTTCATTCTTAGCATCACTGTCAAAAAACTTTTTAATATTTATTAACCATCTAGTATTTGAAAAGCCGGTGTCAAATTTAATCCTTATCATTAACATGCAATGATTTCAAACAATTAAACAATTAAATATCACATTAACCATGCTACATTAATTAACACCACAAATAATGAAATACTGAATCAAATAAGATAGGACGAAGGTAAACACCCCATTTTGAAACTCTAATACAATAATCCATAAAACTAAATCCACCACTGAAAAAAAAAAGAGTAAAATGTCTCTGGAACAACCACTAATGGAAAATGGGCAACATGCCCAACTGAGATAAAGTAATGAGTGCATCAAATCTAGAAGGAAATCGAGGCATCTATCAAACTAGGACATGCAATCGTCCATAGCAACTGCAACATGAAAAATGGAAATGAACTCCTAAGTTGGGCCTCACTGTGGCTCGGCACCTAAAATTAGGCCTGTAAACGGATCGGATTCGGACTGGATCAGGCAAATCCAAATCCATATCCATTTATGTTAAACGAATTCAGATCCGATCCGTTTATTAATCGGATCGGATCAGGCAAATCCAAATCCATATCCGTTTATGTTAAACTTGTTTTGCAACATTTTTATTTTCAACTCTTATTTCATAAATTTATTTTGCAAATGTTCCAAAAAAATAGATAATGAAATAAAGAACTATTATAATAAATATTTAAAATATTATTAAATACAATATATATATTAATTAAAAATATATTATATATAATTTATATATATATATTAAAAATATTAATCGGATCGGATTATATCAATCCAAATCCGCTCCATTTAATAAACGGATAATCGCGTAATCGGATTCTAGGCATGATCCATATCTGCTTAAATGGATCGAATTCAGATTCGGATTCGGATAAAATCCGATCCATTTACAGACCTACCTAAAATGGTTTTACAAAAATAGATTTGGAAAACGGATGAGAGCCCGAGTAAAAACATTTAAAAATTCAGCAAGTATTTAAAATGCATAATTAGCATTTATTTTATACATGTTAGGTTCACGACTCTCACTTTAGGTCCTCACCCCTCAACTAGTTTGCACGCCTAACGTATAATCCTAACCCGTCTTAGTTATGCTACCCCGCCTAACTAGTTCGAATTAAATATTTTACTCCGTTTACTAACTTTTGGTGCTCACTTATGTCACCCATACAATAACAATTTATGTTTTATGTCTATCAGTTAGTTATAAATCTCTCATATGCTATTAAATTCTCGTACACTTATATACATTTGGATATCACTGTCTTTCTCATCTACTAAGCACAAAACAGTTGAATTAAATCACAAGTATATATATATACATACATGTCACTCTAATTATATATAAACTACTAAAGCACCCCTAGGCTTAGACCTGCGGTGCATGCATACTCTGCTATTATGTCCCGTTACATCACGCACTGCATAAAGGACTGTTGGTTCGATATCTCTCTTGAACCTTAAATAAAAATCACATATGTTGGAGGCAAACATAGTCCCCAGCCAAATGAGTCATGCACATACCTACGTTTCCATTCAACTGCCGAAACTATCATACTCTCATATAGCACGTATCCAAGGTCCTATGTTCTGGGTTCAAGTCTAAAATCCCCCCAATGGGCTTGTCAGGATAAGACCATCCACGATGCAAAATCTCCCCCCGATAGCAAGCAGCGTAGGTATGTCATACACATAATATCACAATCAACATAATATATTCATACACTCATTCTATACATATATAGAGTATATTTCAAGTTTTTCCCATAAACTAATAATTCACATTTTTTTCCCATTTCCCATTATTCCTAACATCTCTTGTTAACCGAAAGGATATAAACAATTTAATTAATTATTTCATTAGCTACCTTCAACCCATGCTTATTGGTCCAAAACCCAAAATCATTATAACAAGCCCGAATTATGTTTTATTTCCCAATAATTCTTTTTCTCGATAAAGTTATATTCTGCCCAAAAATATAATATTACAATTTGAGGCTTTTATGATCCGATTTTGGAAAAACTTAAAACTACAAAGTTGTTCAGAACATGATTTTATACAAGAACTCGCGTGCACACTACCAATTTCCTCTTAAAACAGTCCTAAAATTATCATACATTGTTCGTCCTTTTTCTAAAACGATTTTTCATGCGCTTGACTTTCGGATTCGTATGAGGTCACGTCATTTCTAGTTAATCCAATTTAATCACATGCTTTTATTATATTTCAAAATCATCAATAAACTATAAAATCTTAATCATGAGTTCTAAAATCCCAAATGATGTTATCTTAAATCAAAACCTTCATTGCATAATCTCATACTCCCAACCAAACCTACCAAATATCATCCCTACCTATATACATGATTTCTAGCGTTTCATAATCATAAAATCATCAAGAAACATCATATCATTTGAATTAAATCAAGAATCATTTCTAAAAACCCTAGTTTATCATTTATCCTCAAGAACCTCTGTAAAACCCATATTTTCTTCATGTTTAATCTTCTGAAATTCATCCAAATTTGTTATTTTACATAAGGGATTAAATTCCAATATTAATTCAACCCAAAACATGATTTAATCTCTCAATATTATCATCAGTATTCATGAAATCAAGATAATTAACATCCTACTCTAACATGAATGATATATCCTTCTTCAATTAAGCAAAATAAATACTTGCCTTTATGTGTAGGTCTGAATTTCACGAAATTGCTGATATGGTTGTGTTCCCCTCCCTCCGATATACGCAACGGTGGTGTTTGGTGGTGGTGCAAGGTGGCTATAGGTGTTAGTCCTCCTCTAAGACCCTTCACCTTCTTGAGAAACTCTTCACTTTATGGTAAATGCTCTCACACTTTCTCTCCTTTGGTTTCCTCTCACTTTGATTTTTCAATTCCCCATTTGATTAGGCAAAGAGTTGGTTTTAAAGTAGAAAATCATGTATCTCTTCATAGGTTAGAAATCCAAAGGTAGAAAATTTACTTTTCACTTGTCGGGTTGACCCAGAAATGACCTGAGATCCTATACATATGCCCGAATATAGTTTTATGACTATTTCGACCCTTCTAGATACTGTGGCACACTCAAAATAATCATTTAAATTTTATAAAATACACTTATATTTTATTTCCTAAAATTAAGCCCCGATATGACTGCCACGCGCATCTCGATTACATTTACCGTAACTGTCGTTTCGACCGAAGGTCTACTTACTACAACCCACGACTTAATGACCAATTCATTCAAGAAATTACATACTGATATATTTCATTATACTTAATGTCTCAATTATATAATGGCACGTAAAACTATCGTGTATTTGATGACAATGTCTCAAAATACAAGCCTATACTTATTGATGGCAATTGCTGACACGAGATAATCTCTTTATGGTAATAACCCTAACATGACCCTAAAAATAACACGACTAGACCAAGTTGCCATCCCTACGTATACCCCACTGGATCTATCATCTCTATGTTAGAAAGGACCTCACTTCTATGCGTATCAATTTCACTTATTGTCGTACCAAGCCATTTATCCTCATAGGGTACACCATCAAGAATCCCTGCTTACTCATGTCAGGCCTTAAAAATTTTGTTCCCTTTAAATTACTCTCACTACGAAAAGGATGTGGATTGATTTAATCCTATTCGATGCACCATGAATCACTTCGGATCTGAGAAACTTTTTATTTCCCCTTTTCGCAACTATTCAAAGGGTAAGCAAAAAAAATTCTCCCTATTAAGCCTCAGAAGTTACTTAGCATTTTATACCCTGCTACGGGTAATCACATGCAGCCCTACCAGTTGTAGTTAACATTCTAAATTACTCCCAATAGTCCAAGACATGCATTCTCACGATCTGCCACATTCTATATCACTCCTCCTAACTATACATCGGCCTAAGGTTGACACACCTAGCTCAAGGCTCAATTTTGTCCCCATTACCTCCTGATACTACCTATTTAAGGTGAGACTCAAGAGTCTTATCCTTTTATAACAGTATTAGGCATCATCTTGTACTGATTCATTTTTTTCAATAACATACAATATACACACCTCAAACGAATAATAATTTTTTTTGTTCCTGGTCAATTCACTTTGAAACCCAAAGAAAATCTTGTCTACTCTGTAATTTTTGGAAATCCAATAATAGGCTTTATCAATGTACATACCCATTCCTTCTCTGGAATCATCAATTTATCACCACAATTCGAGTTTGTAGTATCTTACCAACCTCTTCCTTTATGAGTGGGGAACTTGGAAACAACTTCACTATGTCTCACTCAACCCGATATTAACACACTTAACATCTCATATCATGTGGAACATCTTACTCCCTTTATTTAGAGTTATATAAAAATTATGGCCCGGGAGTTTGATAAAAAACTGCGCACTTCCTAGGCCCTATTTTCATCTATTAGAATCCAAATACCCTATCTATGTGCAAAACACTCTCATGCATTCGACAAGGTGAGAATCTGCTCCACCTATAAAAGTTGTGGGGTTCTCCTTTGTCAAGGATACCTTTTGCATTTGATTCCAACGTCTTTGGATCCCCATACACCTTATATCCCGTGTACAACTGCAAAATAATTTCTACATTCCATATATAATGTACTTATCTCAAATATGACCCCACATTCTTAGTATGGTTTTACATAATGGCTAACCTTAGTTATTTTATTAAAATGATTTAATTCCCCTCGAGACTGCCCCACCCATCAACTAATGGTGCAAACAGTTTTTCCCCCGTGCTCCCCACACACAACATTACTGAACTCACCGGTCTTATATCATAGAATAAATCTTAGGTGATGTTTCACCCATATACACGTGTAATAATTTAAATTGATAAACTCATGCCCTAGTGACCAATACATCTCTCTACTCCCAACATTAGCTGGGATTCATGTGTGGGATGTCTCGCAAGTGAAATCCAAATAAGGACCCCACCGATACACTACTACCTAGCATTGTTAGTCATCGAGATCCGTAGGTCCTACAAACATCACTAAAGGAGGAGTTATACAACACGACGCTCTCACTATCACTAGGTTTCCCGTGCCAGGTCGATAACGAGCTAAATTTCTTTGCTCAACAGTTAAATTAATATTTTCGAATCATATTAGTGCAGTCCCTACACCCTAGGATAAAATATAATGAGACAACTATAACCTCTGAAGTCGCCTCCATTATATAATATAAAATGGGAGCTCAACTTTTTTCCAGTTGACACACTGCTAATCAACATATCCTGTCCTATAATAGCGAACACGATAGCCTTGTTGTAACAGCCCACCATCGCTAACCAACACATACCCAGGACAACATCATACTCGAATATTATCTCTCGGAATGAGATAACCCACTAAAATATATCCTCTCAGCGATTATAATCACTTCCCTACAAGTGGGACCAAAAGCCCCATATTAAATAGTAAAAATATAGGCACATATTAGTAATACTAACAATATACCCAGTAAACCCATCCCACACGTGAATTTCGTGCTAACGAAATATTATGACTCACTCGTATCACACAAATATATCCCATTTACCCTTGGATATAACTCGCACTTTTAATTGTCAATAGCGCTGGTGGTCCAAATGCTTTCTGGACATAACACTCTCATTCATACCGATCCCAAAAACTTTCACAACTATTGCCCTGCTGGGCATCTCGTTCATGTCCCCTAATGCGTTGTGGACAAGGTCGATACATATGGCCCTACATTCCATACATAAGATGCCTCTTGGTGTTATTTTCCCATCTCTGGCCCCACTGGACATATTAGGATTGGCCTTCTCTCGACTTGGAAGTCTTGGCCCTGATTTCTACCCCCATTGTTCCTTTGACTTTGCTGGCCCTTTGGAACACGCTATTGTTCCTGGTGGCCCTAACTGAATCCATAGCCACTTGATAGAATTTCCATTGATCTACATCATTTAAATGGATCCCCTACTGGCCATCCCTCTGTGTTGTATTACTATTACCAATTACCTTTAGTCTTGCCCTTTTGATTATGCTTTCCAACCCTTTTGTCTCCATTCACATGGAAGTGTTGATATAAATTTGTAAAAGTGCATCATAGATACCATGTGTATAAGTCGCCCAAGACCGACTTCCCATAAATACTAGGCACTCCTACTCGTAAGTCCATCATCACTTTTCAGAACCTTCATCTCCAATACCTATCTCCCCGAGTACGAAGTTCACTCACATAAATAAAATTTTCATCACAATCAACCTCTGTTCGTCCCTCTCGTAAGAAGTTCCATAAACTTCCTTCGCACCTCCATCTAAGCAGCAGATTAAAGAACTCGTGGTTAGATCGCACCCAAAATTTCTTGATTAATTCCGTATTTACTTCCTTATACGTTGTGACTATCTCCTATTATGGCCATCTTATTCCTATGAGCAAAAATTTACACTAAAATTTAAACCTTGGGTGCCTCTGCACCTCACTATACACAACTGCCTTTGAGTTATCTCCTTCCATTGGACCATCACATTTCCTCTTTACTTGAATCCTTGTAGGTGGATCTTCGAGAGAGCTCCTCCGATTTCCCCCTGCCGAATACGCTGGGTGAGTCTGAATTTGCACTATGTTATATATTATAGTGTTTGGGGACGTTACTGCCCTCGAGTGATTATCCCTTGTCATCTGCCTAAGTAATAATCATAGTGACTTATATTACTCTCACCGTTTTCGGTATACTTTATGGATTTTTCTAAGTCTCTCCTCCTGCAGTCCTTCTAACGACCCTCACTGGTCATCCTATATTTTTTGGTTTACGAAACCTAATCGAGCTCGCATATGATTCGTATCAATCATAATTAATAGCAGGACAACATAGACGTGAGTACGAAGAGGAATACAACAATCCTATAATAGGGCTCTATATCAACGAAAAAAAGCCTCAAATTGTAATTTTATATTTCTGGGGAGAATGTAACTTTATCGAGAAAAAGGATTATTGGGAATTAGCATATAATTCGGGCTTGTTATAATGATTATGGGTTTTGGACCAATAAGTATGGGTTAAAGGTAGCTACTGAAATAATTAATTAAATTATTTATATCCTTTCGGTTAACAAGAGATGTTAGGAATAATGAGAATAAAATGTGAATTATTAGTTTAAGGGATAAACTTGAAATATACTCTATGTATTCATAGACTAAGTGTATGAATATACTATGTTGATTGTGATATTATGTGTATGACATACCTACGCTGCTTGCTATCATGGGGAGGTTTCGCATCCTGGATGGTCTTATCCAGACGAGCCCATTGGGGGGATTTTAGACTTATACGCAAACATAGAGCCTTGGATACGTGCTATCTAAGAGTATGATAGTTTTGACGGTTGAATGGGAACGTAGGTATGTGCGTGACCCATTTGGCTGGGGACTATGTTTGCCTCCAATATATGGGATTTGTATTTACTGTTCGAGGGAGATACCGAACCAACTGCGTGATGTACTGAGACACGATAGCAAAGTATGCATACACCGCAAATCTCAGCCTAGGGGTGCTATAGTAGTATATATATAATTAGAGTGATATGAATATATATACTTGTGATTTAATTCTACTGTTTTGTTCTTAGTTGATGAGAAAGATAGTGATATCCAAATGTATATAAGTGTGCGAGAATTTAATAGTATATGAGACATTTATTACGGACTGATAGACATAGAACATAAATTGTTGTTGTATGGGTGACATAACGGAGAACCAAAAGTTAGTTTACGAAGTAAAATATTTAATTCGAACTAGTTAGGCGGGGTAGCATAACTAGGACGGGTTAGGAGTATACGTTAGGCGTGTAAACTAGTTTAGGGGTGAGGACCTTGTGACACCCCACTTATTAAAATAAGAGGTGGCCAGCCAACTACTCCAATAGGAACATGAGTCTGAAACGGTCCATTCTTAGCATCACTGTCGCATAAATAATAATACTAATAATACGAGGCAACCAACAAATATTTTTGAAAACAGATTCCAGATATAATTTTGCAATTTGGACAAAAGCAATTTCCATAATCAATTTATAACAAAAGGTTGATATATATATATATATATATATATATATATATATATATATATATATATATATATATATATATATATATATATATATATAACAGTTTAGCTACATTTCTACAAAACATAACCGAATACGCTGTCCATTAACAGACTAGATACAAAAGATTACACCAAGTATGAAATTATGTATGAATACTAAACTTGGGCAACACGTTCGAATATATAGATGAATCATATCTAGAGTATCAAAGGAAATGATGCGTCTACTACAAAAATCCTACAACATTCGCAAAAATGACGTAGCTCCTTGACTCTAGGAAGGAAAGTCACATCAGGCACCCATACGGCGGAACACCTGAACATATATAAGAACCACACAAGTAGGAGAAATATAAACGGGTAGGTTTGATATGATATACATGTGAATAAATGCATGACAGTTATGAATGCTACTTTCATAAATAATACAATTCTCTCTTCATTCAAGGAATCATCCTCACCTCTCTTCTAAGTACACATCCTAACGCGTACAATTCATTTTAAGTTAAACTACAGATCTACTTATTAGGAGTAACCTAATTATATTCCACATGCCAAGTTTATCAATTGGAAATATATTCACAAGTCAATAATCATTAGGGACCATGGGCAATTAAAGTTGATTCACAGCTTTCTTCAGTCAATTAATCAATTGGGCAAAATATCATTTCAATGAGAACAGTTACAATCATAATAATAACGATTCTAAGACCATCCTTCCGAGAGTCACCCCACTGGATGTGACCCTAAATACTATCATCTTTCAGGGCCTGTAACCAAGACCACCTGGGTATCCTAAATCGCAATGTTTGGGAAGCGGCCATATACCTTTGACAGTGAGTCATAACCATACCCGGAATTACCTCACTTCGAACCATACAATCATACAATGTAACAACCGGTATCATGGCTTGAGGACTATACTCTCCCTGCATCATTAGCCAGGGGATTCACCTCTAACGGGTACTTCCCCTATGATAGAATTTAGATAGGTACGTGTAAATGTGCCATAGTTACAGGCTATATTAAGTTAAACATACGGTCCTTAAATTCTGAAACCACATGTACATACAAATTGGCTACAAGAGATATTTATTATCATACTAGCCCCCCTAAGGTCCAACACATACCATCTGACTCTATACTAGTCCGACTCTCGTTTACTAGACGAAAAGAGACATTATGCCTTTATAAATAGTTCCCGAAATAAGCCCGGACACTCCCGTACTATCCTAGAGTACCACTCTCCTTAAATGAGGTCATGTTACTTCTTAATACATCCTAAGAGAAGGTTCCTAAGCCTTAAACCCCAAAAGAAAAGAGTAGAAAGAAAATCCTATTCTTGGGCTGAAAACAGAGTGCCGGTCGATCAGCCCCTGACCCCTGGTCGATCTCATATTGGGAAATTGCCTTGTGAGCCAACCAGTAGGCTTTTTGCCTTTGGCCCGGTCGACCGATCATAGCAGATAATTTGGCCATCCCCCATTTTTCTTAAAATACCTAAATCTCCAATTCTTCTTCTTCCCTCTACATCAACTAATATTAACAACAAATCATTTCAATATGATCACCTACCAATAAACAACACTCAAATCATATCTAACTTATATAGGTGAAAATTTGAACAACAAACTCAATCAAAACTCTAAATGGGTTCAATCTTAAGAACAATAACCATCTACACCATTTATTCAACATAATCATAAGGTATTGCAAGTATAATAGCTTGCCTTGTTATTAGAGTCTCGGATTCTTCTTCGTAGCAACGATTCCAAGCTTGAAATGACAAAATCTCCTCTTTTCTCTCCCTTCTCTCAAGCTCTCACTTCTCTCTAACTTCTAGGTTTAGAAAGTACAAAAATGCGATATAAATGCTCTTGCAAGGCTTAAATACCTAATTATAGCTCAAATACATTAAGTCCAATATTAAATGCTACTACACACTTAAAATGACTCGTAACTCCAATTTAAGTCATAAATAGCCGAAAAGTACCCCCTAAACCCAAAAAAACAACCTCAGCACTTATTTTGACTAGCTCAACCCTTCCCGGACTAATCGTTCCCTCTAAACTGACATCCAGGATATCGTTCATAGATTCCAATTCCAACGTCATATAACATTTTAATAATAACTTGAATGGAATATAAATCATAACTGTCGTTTTAAATCCAAACGACTTAACATAACATAATACTGCACTATTTACATTCGCAAAATAGTAAATATGCTATATTAAAAAAATATTAACTCTTAAATTACTCAAATTAATATTTACTTCAGTCTCTCATTTAATTTAATTAATTAACCCATACGGATAATTAATAAAATAAATAAATGCTCGAAAGTAAAGGGTATTACATACTCACCCCCTTACAAGGTAATTTTGCCCTCAAAATTAGGCGTACCTGGTAAGAAGAGGTGTGGGTACTTCTCTCGGATATGATCCTCTTATTCCTAAGTCGATTCCTCGACATTGTGGTGTCCCCATTGGACTCGGACCAAGGGCACCATCTTTGATCTTAATATACGCTCTCCGTGGTCTAAAATGGCAACTGAGTGTTCCTCATATGAAATATCGAGTTGTAACTCGATATCGTCCAATGGAACATGCCAATGAGCTCCCTCACATCTTTCATAGTTCTTTAAAGATGAAACATGGAACACATCATGAATTTGTTGTAGGTGTTCCGCTAACGCAAGCTGATATGCTATGGGCCTACCTTTGCAATAATGGGAAAAGGACCTACATAGCATGGCACCAGTTTTCCTTTCTTCCCGAATCGCATTACACCTTTCATCGGTGATACCCTCACTAAAACTTGGTCCCCCACTTCCAGTTCCACATGCCTCCGATTTTCATCAGTATAGCTCTTTTGGCGATCCTGCGCAATTCGTATGCGATTTCGAATGAGCTCAATATTTGAGGAGGTGTCTTGGATCATTTCAGGTGCAAGGAGCTTATTGTCTCCTACTTCCAACCAAAAAGCAGGTGATCGATACAGTCGGCTATACAACGCCCCATACGGTGCCATACCTATTGTGAATTGGTACGAATTATTGTATGCAAATTCGACCAATGGAAGGTATTATTCCCACCCTCCTTTGAAAACGAGTATACACATGCGGATCATATTTTCCAACATTTGGTTGACCCTCTCCGTTTGCCAATCCGTTTGCGGATGGTATGATGTACTCAATCGCAATTCAGTCCCCAATGCCTCTTGGAAACTTCGCCAAAAATGGGATACAAAACTTTTGTCTCGATCCAAAACTATATTGATAGGCATCCTATGAAGTTTCATAATTTATGCAATAAAAAGTTGGGCATAACGCGTCGTATTGTAATCCGTCCGTACCGATAGGAAGTGTGCCGATTTAGTTAAATGATCGACAATCATAGCCAAATAGAATCATAGCCTCTTTCCAACGTCGACAATCCCGTGATAAAATCCATTGAGATACTTTCCCATTTCCATACCGGTATTTCTAACGGTTGCAACAATCCAGTGGGCCGCTGGTGGTCCACCTTCACTAATTGGTAAGTGGCGCATTGAGAGACAAATTCATAAATGTCCCTTTTCATCCCCTCCCACTAATATTGACGACGCATGTCTTGGTATATTTTGTCCCTACCTGGATGCACTGCAAATCTTGAACTATGGGACTCCGTATTGACAGCACGTCTCAAGTCTCCTTCACTAGGGATTATAAGTCTTTCGTGGAAACGTAACCCACCCTCAGAACTAATAGAGTAGGACTCTTCCCCCTCGGTCAGCAATTGACGTACCCGGTCTTGACAGTCTTTATCCCCTCCTTATACTTTTACTACGCGCATCACGATGGCAGGCGTAACGGTCAATACCGACATACATGCTCTTGCTATAGCGTCATCTCGGATAAGTTCTTTCCAGTTATCTTTCCATACCCCCGCTAGTTTCCCCACGGGTCTTCTACTCAGCGCATCATCTACTACATTTGCCTTGCATGGGTGATAGTGAATATCGAATTGATAATCCTTTACGAACTCCAACCACTGTCCTTGCCGCATATTTAGATATTTTTATGAGAACAAATATTGTAACGACTTGTGGTCCGTGAAAAGACTGAATTTCTCACCTAAGAGGTAGTGCCTCCATATCTTCAAGGCAAACACCACTGCTACAAGCTCTAAATCGTGCGTGGGATAATTATTTTAATGAGGCTTAAGCTTGCGAGATGCATATGCAATGGCCCTATGCTCCTTATGTAACACCCTCTAATCCTTGTAGAGAGGCTTCTATGACGTCCAAATAATCTACTCCTGATTTTGGCAATGAGAGTACAGGATCAGAAGTTAACTTATCATTCAGTTCGTCAAAGCTAGCTGACAAGAATCATCCCAAATAAATTGTACTCCCGTCCGGGTTAAGTTTGTTAAAGGGCCAGCAATTTTGAAAAATCCCTTAATGAAAAGGCGATAATATCCTGCCAAACCGAGAAAGCTACGGATCTCAGTTGGCATTATGGGCTGATCCCATTCCCTCACCGCTGCAACTTTGTTCGGGTCTACGAAAATACCTTCAGCCATCAAGATATGCCCCTAAAATTGCACTTCCTACAACCAAAAGCCACATTTCTCGAACTTGGCATAAATCTTATGATCCCGTAGGGTCTGCAGGACCAATCGCAAATGTTCAGCATGATCATCTTCAGTTCGAGAATAGACTAAAATGTCTTCAATAAAGACTATCACAAACTGGTCCAAAAAATCCTAAAATACTCGATTCATGAGATTCTTAAATACCACAGGAGCATTGGTTATTCCAAAAGGCATAACCAAAAACTCATAGGACCCATACCTGGTCAAGAATGCGGTTTTCGACACGTCTGGCTCTCGAATTCGCAACTGGTAGTAACCTGTCCTCAAATCTATTTTACAGAAGTACGATACTCCTCTTAGTTGATCAAACAAATCGTCGATTCGAGGTAACGGGTATTTATTCCTGATGGTTACCTTATTCAACTCGCGGTAGTTGACACATAACCGGAGGGAGCCATCTCACTTTCTCACGAATAGTATAGGGGCACCCCATGGAGACGAGCTACGTTGAATGAACCCCTGTCCCAACAGTTGCTGAATTTGATCTCTTAACTCCCTCATTTCTAAAGGATCCATACGGTATGGAGCCCGCGCAATTGTCCTGGTTCCCAGCGCTAGGTCAATTACGAACTCAATCTCACGACTTGGAGGTAAGCTAGGGACCTCCTGAAAGACATCTTCAAGTTCTCTAACAACAGGAATAGAGTCTAAGGAAATAATAATTTATTATAAAGTCTCCTCCTTCATATAATACAAGTGGGTGCTTGAACCTCCCTCCGGAAGAGGCATAACTACAAAGAACATTTCTTGCCCTAGAATGGCAAAAACTATACTCCTCCCATAATAGTTAACCATGGCCCGATACTTCACTAACCAATCCATTCCCAAAATAACATCATACCCAGCCATATCTAGGACGAGCAAATCGGCCTTAAAGCGCAGTCTACCAAAGTTTATTCCTGCCCCATTACAAATAAAAAGTATAAGTGAGCCATCTCCCATAGAAGACTCCACACTAGTAAAAGTACTTCCGACAGACTTAAACAATCCCGTCAAAAGAGCATATTGTCTAGTAATAAATGAGTGTGTGGCTCCAGTGTCAAAAAACATTCGACCCATAAACTCCTGTATGGGAAACTTACCCTCAATAGCTGGCGGTGCTAATGGTGCTGGAGGAAACAGAGTGTCTTAGATATTGTACATACGTCCAAACTGAAGTTGTCCCTGTTGCAATGGGACGGCTGGAATAGGCGCTGGAGGCTGTTGCTGTGCCTGTGAATTCTGAGCGCCTCCTGGAAATTGCCCCCTATTCAACTATGAACAATCTCTCTTCATGTGATCGGTCTCACCGCACTAAAAATGACGGCCCGCAAAAACCTCCAGATGTCGGCCTCGGTTGTTGTTTCTAAAATCCCCCCACCTTAGCACTGTTGGCCACGACCCCCGTTATTCCCTCTTCCCGCTTGGCCCGATTGGCCCAACTGTTGCTGTTGCTGAGCACCCTGACCGTGCCTAAAACTACCTCCGCTAAATTTGAAACCCCCAAAGCGTTGCTTTTTAACCGAGTCCCCCTGCTGGAGGTCCCGTTCTTTCTGTTTATTCCCAGACTACTGTGGTGGCGGTAGTGCTCCACCGACACCATTCCCTCCTTGTTTACTAGATTGACTAGAAACTCCTACCTTATTACTTACCTTCAAGTGAAGGTGGTGATCCTGACAATGAAGTAAAGATTCATTCATCACATTGCAAAACGTTTGCAAAGCCGGGTTCCCAACAGATGCTGTCGTATCCTACAACTCAAACCCCCAACAAATTTTGAAATCCTCCTTTCTTCTAGATTTACCTCGTCCAGTACAAAGTTTGCCAAGCGAGTAAATTCTTCTTTATATTCTGCCACTGTTCGCTCTCCCTGAATGACATCCTGTAGATACCTCCTCATCCCCTTCTGGATTGCTGGAAGAAAATACTTTTGATCAAATAAGGTCCAGAATGTCGAGATGGTCATAACACCCCTTTGTTCCGGAGTGGTCACTTAATCCCACCATTGGAGAGTTGTTCCCACGAGTTTAAAAGTTGCGAGAATCTGTTTTCGCTCTTCGCTACATGATGGTGTTGAATATCCTTCTTCCATTGATTGGCAACAATCACATCAACGCCACCCTAAAATTCTGGAGGGTGACCTTTTAGGAAGGATTCTCTAACTCTTTCCCATGCGAAAGGTCCCGTATGGGCTTGAGCCACTGGTGCTACCGGTTGTTGAGCTTGGGGAAATTATTGCGCCATAGCGGTCCCTGCAGCGTTTACCGTCTGGGCCATAATATTAGCCACCTCCGTCGCGTTTATAGTGTCGTGTGGTGGTGAGGGCTCTGCGTCGTCTTCTACTCGATTTACCCTAGTCGGGCGACCTCGTCTAGGCGGAATCTGAGATAAAAAGCAACTGAATTAGTATACAGTTAAAACAATTTACCCTTACGGGAAAATCGTAAACGCAGATAAATAAAACAGTCCTAATAATAGGGCCTTATATCAAAGAACGCTACGGTAGAACATGATAAGTTCGCATAGATCCTAAGGACTCTAGAACCTGATGCTCTGATACTGATACCATTTGTGACACCCCGCTTATTAAAATAAGAGGTGGGCAACCAACTACTACAATAGGAACAAGAGTCTCAAATAGTCCATTCTTAGCATCACTCTCGCATAAATAATAATACTAATAATACGAGACAACCAACAAATATTTTTGAAAACGGATGCCAGATATAATTTTGCAATTTGGACATAAGCAAATTCCATGATCAATTTATAACAAAAGGTTGATATATATATATATATATATATATATATATATATATATATATATATATATATATATATATATATATATATATATATATATAACAGTTTAACAACATTTCTACAAAACATAATCGAATAAGTTATCGGTTAACAGACTAGATACAAAATATTACACCAAGTATGGCAATATCTATGAATACTAAACTTGGGAAACACGCCCGAATATACAGACAAATCATAGCTAGAGTATCAAAAGAAATGATGCGTTTACTATAAAAATCCTACAACATCCGAAAAATGCCGTAGCTCCTTGACTCTAGGAAGGAAAGTCACATCGGGCCCCCATGCGGCGAAACACCTGGACATATATAAGAACCACATAAGCAGGAGAAATATAAATGGGGCAGGACCCGGTTTGATATGATATACATGTGAATAAATGCATGACAGTTATGAATGCTACTTTCATAAACAATACAATTTGCTCTTCATTCAAGGAATCATCCTCACCTCTCTTCTAAATACACATCCTAACGTGTACAATTCATTTTAAGTTAAACTACCCATCTACTTATTAGGAGTAACCTAATTATATACCACATGCCAAGTTTATCAATTGGAAATACATTCACAAATCAATAATCATTAGGGACCATTGGCAATTACAGTTGATTAACAGTTTTCTTCAGTCAATTAATCAATTGGGCGAAATACCATTTCAATGAGAACAATTACAATCATAATAATAATGGTTCTAAGACCATCCTTCCAGAAGTCACCCCACTGGATGCGCCCCTGTAAGGACATTTTTCTCATGTCCAACATGTTACATTTGTGTATGTCGTACGCCGCTACATTTGGCACGTCACCTCACGATCTCACATGACGGCCTCTATCCGAATTCCGGGAATCAAGCATTCAACATCTCCATTAATGTGTCCCACATCTGCCTCAACGACTTCACATTCCAAGATTTTAGGGACTTAATGCAAGTGGTACGCAAGGGAAGTCAAAACAGTGAAACAAGGCTTGATAGGGATGTTCAAGGGAAAATTGGTAATTTTACAGCCACCGTCCGGAGGACCGGTCAACTGGAAAGTTGAAGATCTTGCCGCAACAAAGATACTGGAAGAAACGGCACCTCAATCCGAGCTACGGTGAACAAGTTATGGCCCGTTGAAAATGGAGATATGTTCATTGAAAAGTCTGGAAATTTTTCTAAGTGTTTAAGCACCAATTCCCAGCACACTTTCCCGAACCCAGACCCAAACCGGTTCGGAGGGGCGAACCGATTCGCATGGGTACCCGAACCGGTTCGGGGTACCTGTACGCTGGATAGAATTTCAGCATTTTAAGATCGTGGGTCTCTTCATGTATTTCCCTATAAATACCAACTTCGGGAGAGTTGTTTTGCAAGACTTTGGAAGACGTTTTTGAGAGTCCAAATACCTCTAGTCTTCATATTTTTTGAGTTCCAAGACTCATGTTTTGATTCACACAATCTCCAATCCTTTGTGAATCTTTTTGTTAACCCAAGAACACAACCTTGTGTTTGTTCAAACCTTTGTGGAGAGATCTTTGCAACCGAGGGCTGCGTGTCATTGCTGAGGGAGTCTCTACAAAGTTTCATGGCTGCGTGTCATTGAGGACTGCTGCGGTTCTTCCTTTGTTGATTGGACTGAGGTTCATGTGGGTTCGCTGCGTGTGGATTCATTGCTGACGACACCGACCGACGCCTGCGGGTATTCGTGTGTCACTGTATTTCATTGTAATCCGTGTAAGTTGCGATTTACTTATTGTAGTGAAATAAAAGGTTTTGCCCTGCGGGGATTTTTCCTTAAACTTGTTTCGCATACTTTATTTGTTTATGGGTTGACACACGCACCGTAGATGGATGTTTAGGGGCTGAATTTATTTGATTTAAAAGTAGACTCTAATTAAATAAGGGTTACTTGAAAAATTGCGAGTTATTTTTTTTAATCGGTATCACACAGTCGCATACGACGTTTTTCAAATTGGTATCAGAGCGGGTTACGCTAATTTATCGCGTATTCCTATTTTCCGCAAAATCGTGTGATATTGATTTTTTTTGAAAAATCAATTTTGTGAAAAATCGCAATTTTTCAATGGAACGCCTGTTTAATGAGGAGCCTATCTTTGAAAAAGTTCACGACCATGCTGAAAATTTAAAAAGTTTGAATTTGAAACTTTGCAAAAGAATTAAAGTTTTGGAAAAAGAAAATTCTCGTTTTAAATCCGCGATGGATCTTTTGCAAACGGTTCAAAATCAAAGAGATTTTTATCGTGAAAAAATTGTTTCTTTGGACCATGAATTTAATGCTTTAAAATTGTCCAAAAAGGAGAGTGATGATAGGGTCCTATTTTTAGAAAAAGATTTAGAGGACCTTAAAAATTCGATGGTTTGTGTTTGTGCCAAAGATGAAAGAAATATTTTAATCAATGAGTTTGTGGCACGTGAAGAGACTCTTAGGGAAACGTTTGCTTTAATTGAGGGGGAGAGGGATACCCTTTTAGAAATTGTTAAAAATTTGAACAAGCAATCCCTGTCTTGGGAAGAGTCTAATTTGTTGCTTGAATCAAATATTTTGAAGATGAAAAATGATTTAAACGATTCAAGTAGGTTTGATTGTGATGGTAATGGCTCATCTTGTTCTCATGCTTCTAGTGCTAAAGCTAAAACCATTATTTGTTTTAGAGGGTCAATCAATCCCAAGGACATTAGAAAAGATCACACTTTAGGTAACATTCCTTCCGTTTACACATGTTCACATTGTGGTAGGAAAGGTCACCTTAGGAGATTTTGTTTTCATCTTGGAAGAAGTCCTAGGATGTCGAAGTCTAGTGTTACCTTGGTTCCTAAATCCCCCACACGTTGTTTCACATCTATTTGGGTTAGGAAATCACTTTTGAATACGCTAGATTTTAGACAAGTTGATTCTCGTTTGCTTGCACATGATTCTTCTCTTGCCATATCATATAGATGATTGTGTTGACATGTAATTTTTGTATGTTTTATTTTTTTGAAAATTTTGAAATATACAAAAAGATTTTATTTTGACAAAATTTTTGAAAAATCCAAAAAGATTTTTGTATTTTGTTTGCACCGTTTATGGATGAACACTTTGGATGACCAAGTCACAACATCATTCCATTATTTTCATGTGACTGTTTGATAGTGTTTTGAGACAATAGGTCAATTCATCCTTGTGCTTTATAATGTTTGGAGTCATTAAGATGTAATTAAGTGTTTCTTCCTACATGTTTGACTCATGTTTCCTTTAATGCACACTTGCACGGATTTGTTTGATTATTGTGCTTGTCTTATCACATATTGGTTGGGTGTTTTCACTTCAATCCTGTCCTTAAAACGAACCAAGCGCGATAAATTTTGATAAGGAAATTGTGCATATAAAAACCGTTTTGTGAGTTTGTGTGATTTGTTTGATAACGGGGAGGGGCTGCGAAAGGTAATCATCTATCCTTTGCGCAAAAGCCACCGTTAAAAAGGACCTAAAAAATTGAGGAATTTTATTATCCGAGGTCCAAAGAGGTTAAAAGAGCCCGAAAAAAATTGAAAGGCAATAAAAAGAGATTCATGCCAAATTATGGGCCAATTAGGTTTTTGCACCAATTCTCCAAAGTTTGAGAATTTAGATTACCTCTAAAAGATAATATATTCGAGGGAGTTTGGTTGGAGAATTTAAAACGGGTTTGCACGTCCTTGATATGCTTGAAAATGCGCTTTATAGTTTTGGACGTTATTGGTGTGGAAATCATTTGACTTTGATTTGTTGATTATCATAAGACGATGTCATCTAAATTCAACAAATTTTTACACCTAAGGATACTTTTGATGCTCATTCGTTAGGGGTACACATATGCATCGTGCACATATGATTGATTGAGTTGATTTACCTATCGAATGTGTTCACACCCATTCATTCCGTTTCCATGACTTGGTTGTTTGAGTCTAAATCCATGGTGTGATTTTTGTATCATATTTGTTCATATTGGTATCCTATCTTTGTATGAAAAATTTGAAAAATCAAAAATAGTTTGTATTTTTTTGTATACCGTGACATCCCGATTTTGCTTATTTGATTCATTCTTCTCATTTGTCTATTTGGGGACATCATAAAAAGGGGGAGAAAGAATTATCTTATTTTGGGGGAGTTTGAATTTTAATGCTTTAATGCTTATCATATATTAGTATCTATGTTTATCTCATTTCAAACTCGATACATCACTTGATATTTTTCTTTATCTCATGTGTATAGGTACTACATTGATGATCTCTGAATTGCACACCCTGATGAGAAAATATTTGAGATTCCTGAAGATTTGTAGAACAAACGATGAAGACTATTCATTTGTACCTTTTCCAGTTTTGGGTTCATGGGAGGGTAGATTTGTATAGGCAATTTCATATTTCATAATTCGGATTTTTTATGTATGTACCGGCATAGACATAGGGGGAGATTTGTAAGGACATTTTTCTCATGTCCAACATGTTACATTTGTGTATGTCGTACGCCGCTACATTTGGCACGTCACCTCACGATCTCACATGACGGCCTCTATCCGAATTCCGGGAATCAAGCATTCAACATCTCCATTAATGTGTCCCACATCTGCCTCAACGACTTCACGTTCCAAGATTTTAGGGACTTAATGCAAGTGGTACGCAAGGGAAGTCAAAATAATGAAATAAGGCTTGATAGGGATGTTCAAGAGAAAATTGGTAATTTTACAGTAACCGTCCGGAGGACCGGTCAACTGGAAAGTTGAAGATCTTGCCGCAACAAAGATACTGGAAGAAACGGTACCTCAATCCGAGCTACGGTGAACAAGTTATGGCCCGTTGAAAATGGAGATATGTTCATTGAAAAGTCTGGAAATTTTTCTAAGTGTTTAAGCACCAATTCCCAGCACACTTTCCCGAACCCAGACCCAAACCGGTTCGGAGGGGCGAACCGGTTCACATGGGTACCTGAACCGGTTCGGGGTACCTGTACGCTGGATAGAATTTCAGCATTTTAAGATCGTGGGTCTCTTCATGTATTTCCCTATAAATACCAACTTCGGAGAGTTGTTTTGCAAGACTTTGGAAGACGTTTTTGAGAGTCCAAATACCTCTAGTCTTCATATTTTTTGAGTCCCAAGACTCATGTTTTGATTCACACAATCTCCAATCCTTTGTGAATCTTTTTGTTAACCCAAGAACACAACCTTGTGTTTGTTCAAACCTTTGTGGAGAGATCTTTACAACCGAGGGCTGCGTGCCATTGCTGAGGGAGTCTCTACAAAGTTTTATGGCGGCATGTCATTGAGGAGTGCTGCGGTTCTTCCTTTGTTGATTGGACTGAGGTTCATGTGGGTTCACTGCGTGTGGATTCACTGCTGACGACACCGATCGACGCCTGCGGGTATTCGTGTGTCACTGTATTTCATTGTAATCCGTGTAAGTTGCGATTTACTTATTATAGTGAAATAAAAGGTTTTGCCCTGCGGGGAATTTTTCTTAAACTTGTTTCGCATACTTTATTTGTTTATGGGTTGACACACGCACCGTAGATGGATGTTTAGGGGCTGAATTTATTTGATTTAAAAGTAGACTCTAATTAAATAAGGGTTACTTGAAAAATTGCGAGTTATTTTTTTTAATCGGTATCACACAGTCGCATACAACGTTTTTCAGCCCCTAAATACTATCATCTTCCAGGGACTGTAACCAAGACCACCTGGGTATCCTAAATCGCAACGCGTGGGAAGTGGCCATATACCTTCGACAATGAGTCATAACTGATATATCCATATATACCCTCGGCCAGGCCGAGGGCGCCCTCCACCAAGACGAGCCCAATATGGTCTCTTAACCCTTCAAGGGGACGACCCATCATCAGGCACATACGACCCTCCAAGGGGCCGACCCATCATCAGGCCCAGACGACCCTCCAAGGGGCCGACTCCTCACCAGGGCCAGACGACCCTCCAAGGGGTCGACCCCTCATCAGGCCCAGATGACACTCCAAGGGGCCGACCCCTCATCAGGTCCAGACGACACTCCAAGGGGACGACCCCTCATCAGGTCCAGATGACCCTCCGAGGGTACGACCCCTCATCAGTTCCAGAAGACCCTCTAAGGGGCCGACCCCTCAATAGGTCCAGACGACCCTCCAAGGGTACGACAGTACGAGACCTAAATTAGGCAAGACTCACTGCCAGAAGGAACTTATCCCTCAGCCTCGTATCATAGGTTGAGGGTGACATCATCACATCACGTGGTTTGGAAGACGCGTGGAATAGTTCGCGTGAGGCTCACATGGCACATGGAAGACCGTTATAATAATATCACCCCCTTACTTGAGGGAATATTATGTCATCATTAATCACAGGTGTCATCTACAGGTGTCAGCAGGGGATTATCTAGATCATTATTCACATGCACCATGCATGCTTGGGGGGTACACTACACCCCCAAGGCCTATATATACTTGTCACCTATAACCCTACAAAGGGATCGATAATTATAACCCTAGCTAAAACTCTGCTTATACACACAGTAGAGAGAGAAAGTGAGATTATGTGCATTGTATCCAAAGCCATTAGTGCCCATACTTAGTGGATCACACACTCATAGTGGATGTAGGCCTGATTGGCTGAACCACTATACATCATTATCTTATTCCTCTTATACTCATCTCCTTATACACACTTATACACATACATCTCTATGGCTGCCATGGTTATTACAGTTTGATCTCATCATCACTAATCTGGTGGTGTTGAATCTAAGCATCATCAGTCTGGCGCCGTCTGTGGGAACGAGAAGACATCTCTTCCTTTGTACAGCTTGACCTCACCGGGCACTCTGGTGGTGAGCCAGTTCTCCCCCTGTGTGGAGATGTTTCACCATTAAAAGAGACCCATTAAGGTTCTCAAGCTCATCAGTCTTTTCTTCAGTTCAGCCCTTCATAGCTCAAACATATGGCACCGAAGATGCCACCACCACCACTTCCTCCACCGGATAGTGGAGTAGGACCCAGTTCCAGTTAGCCACCACCTCAGTCTGAGATGGCTGGTGTGGCGGTAGACTTGAAGTCTCTGGCAGCAAGCCAGCGGATCATGCAGGAGCAGTTCACAGCTCTAAGCCACAACATACTAAGACCACCAGGGGTCTCACCTAAGATGATTACTCCGGCAGCAGCTCCAGGGCAGCATGAGGCCAGGGGACCACCCCAGGCACCACGCAAAGACTTGCCACCCCCACAGCGGCGGAGGGATGTTACTGACCCCCGACATCTATGCCTGGGGAGGCAAGGAAACCTTTGCCCTGGGGATAGGTATGATGATCTGGAGGGAGAGGAGTCCCCCATAGAGTGTTGGGAGCCATATGAGGTCTCCAACAATACTGTGCGACCTCTCCAGGAGAGCAAAGCGAAGTGTGGAAGGCAAAATCCTGACGATCGCCCGAGAGGCTCTACTTTTGATCGCTTGAGCAGGGGTCGGCCTTTGAGAGGCTGGGCCCAGTAAATGACCTGCGGGAAAAATTGTCCAGATCAAGGAGTGCTGCGAGGTCCAGAAGGGAGGCAGCAGATGGCCGATCCCAAGGGGGACGACCCCTGGGATGGGACGACGATCAGTGGAAAGTAAATAGACGACATAGGTCTGCCGCAGCAGAACCCTTCGTCCACCTCAAAGAGGCGGCAGGGGATAACATCGGCCAAGCCGACCCTACGAGGCCCTGGAATGACTTGATCCAGCGATTGGAGGATAAGATCAGTGATATACTTAAGAGTCGGGTCCCTCTTCAAAGAGGATACTCCATAGGCTCACCCTTTATGGCGAAGATATTCAACTTCCCTACGCCATCAAAGTTTAAGCCACCTGTGTTCACCCCAAGATATGACGGGAGTACAAACCCTGTCCATCATATTGAGATGTATCAATCGGCGGCAGATATATACTTTATCTCAGATGAGATGAGGTGTCGTGACTTTTCTGGCACTCTGACTGGGGATGCACATGTCTGGTATAGGTCTCTTCCAAAAAACTCCATTAAAAGCTTTAAGAAGCTGGTAGACCGGTTTATCCACAACTTTTGCTTTGGGGTGAGGCCACAAAAGAAGACCATGCACCTGCTCTATGTTAGACAGGGGAAGAACGAGAGTCTAAGAGACTACATAGCCAGATTCAACAAAGAAAAGTTAGAGGTGGAAAACTATGAGGAGAGCATAGCTATGACAGCCCTAATTGGAGGACTCCAAAAGGGGAAGTTGCTATGGAAGCTTACTGAAGACCCTCCTAGGGCGATGGATGAATTGTTGTCGATAGCAGGAAAGGTGATGAACGCCGAAGAGGTGATGGCCGTAAAATACGAAGATGAAAAAGGAGGCACTAGCGGGGGTAAGTACCATGAGAAGAACAAAGAGGGGAAGAAGAGGTCTATGGACGACAAGTTCGCTGATTACACCCCTCTAACGGTCAGCTGTGAACATATTCTCAACGAGATAAAGAGTGATCGGTCCCTGAAGTGGCCTGAGAAGTTGAGGGCAACCCCCAACAAGAGGAACAAAAACTTGTGGTGTGAATTTCACCAAGACCATGGCCACGTGATAGATAAATTCTTTGCTCTGAAAGATGAGATTGAAAAACTGTTAAAAGAAGGGAAGCTAAGGAAGTACGTTGATAAGAGTGCCTTTAAGAGGGGCCGAAGGGACTACCCTAGAAAGAAGCGAGGTGATGCATGTAGAGAAGGTCCTCCAAAAAGAGGGGACGACCCTTCTAATGATGAGGATGACCCTGACCTCCCTCCGAGAGATGACCACGACCCTGTCAAGAGACTTAATATGATCTCTCTCGGTGTGGGGATGATCTCTAGGGGACTGGCAGAAGGAGGGTCAGAGGTCGCAGACAGGAAGGCCCATGTAGCTGAAGCCAAGGTAGTGACAAAAGCTGTACACTCAACCTCCCTGCAGGCAAAGTCAGAAAAGAGGAAGAAGGTCGATATGGATACTCTGATAGTGGGGTTCTCAAGAATGGACTTCAAAGGCCTCTTAGCCCCACATGATGACCCCATCGTCATCACTACCAGGGTGCACGGATGCGAGGTGCAGAGGATCTTGGTAGATGGGGGTAGCTCTGCAGATGTGATGTTTTGGCCATGCTTCAAAGCCTTAGGTCTCAACCGTTCTAGACTAGTCCCATACCATCACCCATTAATTGGGTTCAGTGGGGAAAAGGTTCATCCCCTTGGAGTGTATGAGGCCAATGTCAGGATGGGGGACGAGTGGCCGAGATGGCTTACTAAGAAGGTCATCTTCTTTGTGATGGATGAACATGTCTTCTCGTCCTACAACATTATATTGGGGTGGGTATCCCTCAAGGGGTTTGAAGCTATGCCGTCTACGGTCCATCAGATGATTAAAATTCTGACCCCTTAAGGGGTAGGGGAAGTTCAGGGAGACCAGACGATAGCACGGGAATGTTACTTTAACTCCGTCGAAGAAAGAGAGGCGCACAAGAAGGCAGCAACCACTTACAATATGGGCACCCTTGACCCCAGGGATGAGAAAAAACTCAAGAAGGGAGAAGCCGCGGAAGAGGTAGAATCCATCATCCTCAATGAGGATGAGACGAAAAAAACTATCCAAGTCAGCAAAGCTCAGAAGATAGACATAAAAGAATACCTCATCAAGCTGTTAAGGAGAAGACAGAGTGTCTTTGCATGGAGTCACACAGATATGCAGAGGATCGACCCCAAAATTATGAGTCACAAGCTCAACATTGTAGAGGGTGCAAAGCCAGTGAAGCAGAAGAGGAGAATTTATTCTCGAGATAAGTATGAGGTCAATAGGGATGAGGTCAAGAAGTTGGAAGACGCAGAGTTTATCAGAGAGGTCATCTACCCCGAATGGTTATCTAACGCAGTCATTATCCCAAAAGCCAACGGAAAGTGGAGGATGTGCGTAGACATCACAAACCTCAATAAATATTATCCCAAAGACAGCTTCCCTCTTCCCCGCATTGATCAGATGGTAGACGCTACCGTAGTCCATGAGCTCATGAGCTTCATGGATGCCTATTCAGGGTACAACCAGATCTTCATGGACCCTTAGGACTCAGAAAAAATGGCTTTCATTACAGATAAGGGGACATACTGTTATAGGGTCATGCCATTTGACCTAAAGAACACTGGGGCAACGTACCAACGCCTTGTGAATAAAATGTTTGAAGATCAAATTGGGAAGTCTATGGAGGTTTATGTAGATGATATGCTGGCTAAAATCTTAAAGGTCGAGGATCATGTGGCCGACCTCAAGAGAACCTTTAACACAATGGACAAGTACCGAATGAAGCTCAACCCGTCCAAGTGTGTCTTCGGGGTCAGATTAGGGAAGTTCTTGGGGTTCATTGTTAACCAAAGAGGCATCGAGGCTAATCCTGAAATATAAAGGCCCTCATAGAAATGAAGACCCCGAAGACCATCAAAGACGTTCAAAGGCTCACAGGGAAAGTGGCTGCTTTGAATAGGTTCGTGTCCAGAGCCACAGACAGGTGCTTACCATTCTTCAAAATCCTAAGAAAGGCTTTTGAATGGAGCGAAGAGTGTAATGAGGCCTTAAAGGAGCTAAAGACATACTTAGGGTCTTCCTTGCTGCTATCATGGCCAGTATAGGGTGAACGACTATATGTGTACCTAGCCGTCTCAGAATCAGCCATCAGTGCAGCCATTGTGAGAGAAGATACCCAAGGATGGATAAGTTAGCCTATGCCTTGATCCATGCGTCAAGAAAGATGAAGCCATACTTCTAATCCCATAAAATGGCCATCCTCACTGACTCTCCCCTTAGGCAGGTCTTGCACAAGCCAGAAAAATTAGGGAGGCTAATGGCCTGGGCTATAGAGTTGGGAGAGTTTGACATTGTATATCAACCTAGGATGACCATTAAGGGGAAAGTATTGGCAGATTTTATGGACGAATTTACTTGGTAAGATGATGAAGCTGAAGATGAAAGCCTCGGGAAGACAGATACCCTATAAGGCAGACTCACCGACACACCCGCAGACGAGGATGAGACAAGCACCGCTAGAGGAAAAGTGGTCGAAAACAAAGAGGGAAGATATCTTTTTTGACAGGGGTCCCTCACCGAGGGAAGTTTCTCAGAAGAACAGACCGTGTGGAGCCTCTTCATCGATGGGTCCTCCTGCGACAACATAAGTGGAGTTGGACTGATAGTATCAGCACCTGATGGCACAGACATTGAGTACGCCCTGAGGTTCAACTTCAAACCCTCCAACAACGAGTCTGAATATGAGGCCTTGATAACAGGGCTCCCCTTGGCCAAGTCTCTTAGTGTCGGCCATATTTTGGTCTATAGTGATTCAAGGCTAGTAGTGAATCAGATACTAGGAGCCTACGAGGCCAAGGATGAGCGGATGGCCAAGTACCTTGAAAAAGTGAAGTCACTGTTGAAGAGCTTCAGAGAAGCAAAATTGAATAGGATACCTAGGCTCGATAATGGTCGAGCTGATGCACTTGCTAGGTTGGCCTCGACAACTAGGACAGATATTAGGAGGACAGTCCCAGTGGAAATTTTGCTTCGACCAACTATTGAAGATGCTGAGGGAACACTTGGCGCTTGCTTGAATATCTCTAAGGAAGCTTCATGGATGGACCCTCTAATCAGATACATTAAAGAGGAGGAGATGCCTGAGGCAAAATAAGAAAGGAAGAAGCTGAGATACGGAGCTGCAAAATTCATTGTCATCGGCGACACCTTGTACAAAAAGGGGTTCTTGCTCCCATTACTTAGGTGTGTGAACCCATCTGAAGTCCCACACATCTTGCAAGATGTGCACGAGGGGTCGTGTTCAAGACACATTGGGGGTAGGTCTTTGGCGAAGAGGATAGTAACCCAGGGGTACTGGTGGCCGACCTTGGGGAAAGATGCCACGGCATATGTAAAAAAGTGTCATAAATGTCAAAGATTTGCCACCATCCCTCACCAACCCCATCAGCCTCTTACTTCCATTACATCCCCATGGCCATTTGCAGTGTGGGGGATCGACCTAGTAGGCCCCTTGCCTAGGGCCATCAATAACTATTGGTTCCTTATCGTAGCAATTGACTAATTTTCAAAATGGGTGGAGGCAGAGCCAATGGTCACGATTACCGAGCAGAAGACCTTCCAGTTCATCCGAAAAAATATTATATGCAGATATGGTCTCCCAAACACCCTCATCTCAGATAACGGGACTCAATTTAAGAATACGTCTCTAGAGAAGTACTGTGAAAGGGTGAGTATCAAACAATTCTTCTCTACCCCAGGTCGACCTAAGACTAATGGGCAAACGAAAGTTACAAATAGGACAATCCTAAACAGGATCAAGAAGAGACTTGAGGAGGCAAAAGAAAGATGGGTTGAGGAGTTATATGCTGTACTGTGGGCCTACAGGACGACGACAAAGACCCCTACTGGACAAACCCCGTTCATGTTAGCTTATGGCTCAAAAGCCGTCATCCCTACCGAGATTGGATTTCCTACTCACAAGGTCCAAATGTATGACCCCCAGAGAAATATGGAAGAGAGGAGACTTGACTTAAACCTGATTAAAGAAAGGAGGGAAGACGCCTAAATAAGGCAAGCTGCTTACCAACAGAGGACAGCAAGGTTTTACAACCATAGGGTGAGACAAAGGCCAATCGCAGTATGGGACTTAGTCCTCAAAAAGACTTGGCAAAAGCCTAACAAGCTCCACCAAAATTGGCATGGCCCATATAGGGTCATCGATGAAGTTGTCCCTGGGACCTATATGTGACACCCCGCCTAATAAAATACCGGGTGATCAGTCCTATACCAAATTAAAACAGGAATCCCAGTTGGATCATCCTTAGCATCACTGTCAAAAACTTTTTAAAACTTACTAACCACCTAGTATTCCAAAAACTGGTGCCAATTTTAACTTTTTAATTAAACAAAACAATACATGCGAAAATAGAATATAAACCATTCACACATCTGAATGAAAATAAACTGAATTATAATTACACAACTTGTCGAATAAATCACCGGCCACCAAAGAAATAATCCAATACAAATATTCAACACCTGAATAAATACACCTGAAAACTGTACCGAAAAGTCTGGGAGACAAGCCCTAAATATAACTGAAACTGATACAAGATTCCTACTCTAGGAAGGAAGGAATGATGCGTCTAATCCCAACTCCTGCTAGCAATTACATATGCCGCAGCTCCGTGTTCCTGGAATAGAATATCAATCCTGGCGTCCCTATGACTGGACACCTAAAAGGTTTTGAAAATAGTTTTATAGTAAGGGTTAGAACCCAAAACATTTTGAAAATATTTAGCAAGTGAATTAACTACAGTAATTTAAAATGCATGAATGCGCTTCATATTTAAGTTAGTGTCGCACTCCCTTGTGGACATCCTCACCCCTCCACTATTGTGCACACCTACCGGTTATCTTAACCCCACCTAGTTGTGCTACCCCGTCCAACTAGTCCTGGTATAACCTTCCCTTGCCATACTACTCTAACCCGAGTATAATGATTTCCTGAATTATAAGTTATTTCACAATTAACTTAATTAATTCCTCTTAAATAGTAACATATAACCGTATCACAACTTATATAAAGTAAATACATCACACACTCTATTATTCTCACAAATGATTAACTTAATTAATTTCTCATTAATTAACAGCATATAACTGTAACCCGAGTTATATAGGGTAAATATATCACACACTGTATTATCACCTACATATAATATTTACTACCATATTATACGTACCTTTACTAACATCCACACATATATCATACGTGTATCCATCCTTTCGAGTTTACCCTCACTGGATGATTCCCTCTAAAATGCTATCTCACTAGGTGTGCTCACAAAACCTAGTTTCCCCGAGTTGGAATCGCTCACCAACTCGGCCCAAAATATAAACGTAGTAGAGGCGGTCATATTCCTTCCCTGAAAGTGAGATAAATCCCTCACCCATATATACCGGACGCTATGACCTGGGGATATACTCGTCCTACTCCTCAAGCTAGGGGATTCACCCACATCGTGCAACCTCCCTTGATTGCATTAGAGTATTTAAATTGAATAAATATCTAGTCACTGATATTTAATATCACACACAATATAAACACGTATATATATAATATAAACCCCAGCTTTACCGTGTAGTCAAAATCCCGTACACTGCCTGTAATTTAGTATCACACACAATATATACACGTATATATATATATACCATCACTACACCGTATATATATATTATAAACCCTGGCTTTACCGTGTACTAAATATCCCGTACACTGCCTGAAATTTCCTGAGTCTGTGGCCCGACTCAACGTAATTAATTTTCTCACTTAATAATTTATCGTTTTTTCGAGTCTATGGTCCGACTCTAATATATTCAACTCATACCTCAATTTATATAATATTTTTCCCGAGTCTATGGTCCGACTCCAATTAAATTAATTAACGCACTTATTAATTTAATACCTCCCCGAGTCTATCGTCCGACTCTAATTAAATTCATTATTACACCCATTAATTTAATACTTACTCGAGTCTACAATCCGACTCCTATTAAATTAATTATCACATTTATTAATTTAATCCTACCCGAGTCTACAATCCAACTCTAATTAAATTAATTATCACGCTTTTTAATTTAATCCTACCCGAGTCTAAAATCCGACTCTAATTAAATTAATTATCACACCCATTAATTTAATAACTTGGTGTCACCCAACCATTATCCCCGGACTCGCTCACTTATCCCGTACCTTAATATTTCCCGAGTCAATGTTCCAACTCCAAATTGATTAATTTCTCTCAATAATAAATTTACTACTTTAATGCCACTTAACCAATATCCCCGGACTCGCTCACTCGATCCATTTTACATCTCAAAATTTCATTCTCACATTTTCACCCACAATGTGTCACACATTTATTTCCATAATTTCTCCAATTATATTTATCTATAATTGTTAGCACACCCGACTCACCCACTTGGTCCATAATTAAATATTTCACCTAAATTCCTTTAATAATGTAGTGTTACCCAACTACAATTCCCGAATATCATTCTTCGACCCAATATCAATAATTGAATTATTTCTCCAAATCCGTTCATCTCATGACATACCGTTCACACCCTCCTAAACCCAATTATATCACCATATAATTGTTAAGAAAACATATGTCCCATATGAATTTATCACCAAATAAAAGTAAGGGAATTCAAACTTAAATAAACCCTCATTATAAACCACCTGGCCGAACTGCCCAAAATTTCCCATCGTCGGTCGATCGATGGCCCCCGATCGATCGATCGATCCCTTCGTGACAGCTCTTCTTCCCCACGAAAATTTCCACCATTAACGAGCTTTAAGGTTTCTTTTCCTCAAAAAACAACTTCAAATCAGCATGTTAATCATCTTATATCAATTCTCATGAACTAAAAATATCATCTAAACCCTTTAACATCATTAACACTATGAATCTTGACCCACTCAAGAACATAAAATTTCTAGGGTACAATCCAAATTTCAAATTCAAATTTCATCCTTTTATAATCCGATTTTTCTCATTCAAACCAGATAATCACACTCAGAATTATATTGCACAATTAATTCTTTCCTTAAATTCCATTCAATGGTTCCATTAACAAAACCACCTTTTTGTACCCATTTATCTCCAAAACGAATTTTGGTTCACACATCACTATGATATGAATTGATTATCATACTTTAAGAATCAAAACAGTTAACCACTTGCCTGGAATCGTTCATAGGGCCTGATTCCGTTGTTGTAGAGATTGGTTGACGAAGAACACCCCAAATTAACCCTTTAATTTGGCTCCAAAAACTCCCAATTGCTCTTGCTAAGCTTTCCCCCAATTTCCCTCTCAAGTCCTAGGCTTAGAATTGTGTTGGCTGTTGATTTCCTAATCCCCCCACTTAGGTTAGAACCCTCAATCCCTTTTTTACCTAATGGGCTTAATTAAAGTGGCCCAACTCACCCCGTGTGGACCCGACTATGCCCAAAAATACTCTGAGACCCAATTACTACCCCCGGGTACTCTTTTCTGACTATCTCGAACCATCCGGACTCAACCGCGCACTCAGAATTGGCATTCGAAATAATTTATAAAAATCCTTATCTCACACCCAATTTAGTCTATACCGACTCCCGGCTGGGATAAGTGCATACCCCGTCATTAATACACGAAATGACGCAATTAAAATTATTACTATTCACTTAGTAAATAAATTTCCTAAACATTAACCATTCACTCCCCGATTAATATTTAAATATATATATTGCCATAATTAATTCAATTAAAATTACAACACACAAGTAATTTAAAATTCTCGAATTAATTGAATATTAAATGTACAAAAATATGGGGTGTTACACTATAGACTAGAAAACCTAGAAGGAGAACCCTTTTCCAACCCCTGGAATGCAGATCATTTGAAGAAATACTATCAATAATTTTGTAAAGTCCTATCGGACCACCGTTGTAATGAATGTGTTGCTCTAACAGAACACTTGGAACGTTAATGAGAATGTCATATTGATACCTCATTTTGTGTTTGATTAATCCTAGTGTGATTGGGGTGATACTCGTTAGAACCACCCTCGGATATGATGAGGGTCAATGGTGGGGACGACCCCTCATTCACCCTCAAGAAAGACGAGGGGGGATTTAAAAAACCATTAGGTTGGTGAAAAACCACCCTCGGATGTAATGAGGGTAAATGGTGGGGACGACCCCTCATTTACCCTCAATAAAGACGAAGGGGTACCCCTCATTTACCCTCAAGAAAGACGAGGGGGGACTTAAAATTTAAAACATCATTAAGTTGGTGGAAACCACCCTCGGCTATGATGAGGGTCAATGGTGGGGACGACCCCTCATTCACCCTCAAGAAAGACGAGGGGGGACTTGAAAAACCATTAGGTTGGTGAAAAACCACCCTCGGCTATGATGAGGGTAAATGGTGGGGACGACCCCTCATTCACCCTCAAGAAAGACGAGGGGGGACTTGAAAAACCATTAGGTTGGTGAAAAACCACCCTCGGATATAATGAGGGCAAACAGTGGGGATGACCCCTCATTTACCCTCAAGAAAGACGAGGGGGGACTCAAAATTTAAAACATCATTAAGTTGGTGGAACCACCCTCGGCTATGATGAGGGTCAATGGTGAGGACGACCCCTCATTCATCCTCAAGAAAGACGAGGGGGGACTTGAAAAACCATTAGGTTGGTGAAAAATCACCCTCGGCTATGATGAGGGTTAATGGTGGGGACGACCCCTCATTCACCCTCAAGAAAGACGAGGGGGGACTTGAAAAACCATTAGGTTGGTGAAAAACCACCCTTGGCTATAATGAGGGTAAATGGTGGGGACGACCCCTCATTTACTCTCAAGAAAGACGAGGGGGGACTCAAAATTTAAAACATCATTAAGTTGGTGGAACCACCCTCGGCTATGATGAGGGTCAATGGTGGGGACTACCCCTCATTCACCCTCAAGAAAGATGAGGGGGAACTTGAAAAACCTTTAGGTTGGTGAAAAACCACCATCGGCTATGATGAGGGTCAATGGTGGGGACGACCCCTCATTCACCCTCAAGAAAGACGAGGGGGGACTTGAAAAACCATTAGGTTGGTGAAAAACCACCCTCGGCTATGATGAGGGTCAATGGTGGGGATGACCCCTCATTCACCCTCAAGAAAGACAAGGGGGGAATTGAAAAACCATTAGGTTGGTGAAAAACCACCCTCGGCTATAATGAGGGCAAATGGTGGGGACTACCCCTCATTTACCCTCAAGAAAGACGAGGGAGGACTCAAAATTTAAAACATCCTTGGTGGAACCACCCTCGGCTATGATGAGGGTCAATGGTGGGGACTACCCCTCATTCACCCTCAATAAAGACGAGGGGGGACTTGAAAAACCCTTAGGTTGGTGAAAAAACACCCTCGGCTATGATGTGGGTCAATAGTGGGGACGACCCCTCATTCACCCTCAAGAAAGGCGAGGGAGGACTTGAAAAACCATTAGGTTGGTGAAAAACCACCCTCGGCTATGATGAGGGTCAATGGTGGGGATGACCCCTCATTCACCCTCAAGAAAGACGAGGGGGGCTTGAAAAACCATTAGGTTGGTGAAAAACCACCCTCGGCTATAATGAGGGCAAATGGTGGGGACGACCCCTCATTTACCCTCAAGAAAGACGAGGGGGGACTCAAAATTTAAAACATCATTAAGTTGGTGGAACCACCCTCGACTATGATGAGGGTCAATGGTGGGGACGACCCCTCATTCACCCTCAAGAAAGACGAGGGGGGACTTGAAAAACCATTAGGTTGGTGAAAAACCACCCTCGGCTGTGATGAGGGTCAATGGTGGGGACGACCCCTCATTCACCCTCAACAAAGGCGAGGGGGGACTTGAAAAACCGTTAGGTTGGTGAAAAACCACCCTCGACTATGATGAGGGTCAATGGTGGGGACGACCCCTCATTCACCCTCAAGAAAGACGAGGGGGACTTTAAAAACCATTAGGTTGGTGAAAAACCACCCTCGGCTGTGATGAGGGTCAATGGTGGGGACGACCCATCATTCACCCTCAAGAATGGCGAGGGAGGACTTGAAAAACCATTAGGTTGGTGAAAAACCACCCTCGGCTATGATGAGGGTCAATGGTGGGGATGACCCCTCATTCACCCTCAAGAAAGACGAGGGGGGCTTGAAAAACCATTAGGTTGGTGAAAAACCACCCTCGGCTATAATGAGGGCAAATGGTGGGGACGACCCCTCATTTACCCTCAAGAAAGACGAGGGGGGACTCAAAATTTAAAACATCATTAAGTTGGTGGAACCACCCTCGACTTTGATGAGGGTCAATGGTGGGGACGACCCCTCATTCACCCTCAAGAAAAACGAGGGGGACTTGAAAAACCATTAGGTTGGTGAAAAACCACCCTCGGCTGTGATGAGGGTCAATGGTGGGGACGACCCCTCATTCACCCTCTACAAAGGCGAGGGGGGGACTTGAAAAACCATTAGGTTGGTGAAAAACCACCCTCGGCTATGATGAGGGTCAATGGTGGGGATGACCCCTCATTAACCCTAAAGAAAGACGAGGGGGGACTTGAAAAACCATTAGGTTGGTGAAAAACCACCCTTGGCTATAATGAGGGCAAATGGTGGGGACGACCCCTCATTTACCCTCAAGAAAGACGAGGGGGGACTCAAAATTTAAAACATCATTAAGTTGATGGGAAACCACCCTCGGCTATGATGAGGGAAAATGGTGGGGATGACCCCTCATTTACCCTCAAGAAAGACGAGGGAGGGGTTAGTGAGATTGTTAATTTAAAAACATCAGAAGGCAAATCATACAAGAGACAAGTATAGAAGACAGATAGAGGAATTATATTATAAAATACTAATGTTTGTCCAACAAAAGTAGGGTACAAAAATGTGATACATGAATAGGGTATTGGCTACAAACATCCACCCTATTGAGCAACATCAGAGGGAAAGGCCTCAACATCTATGGGAGTTTCCTCTACGACCAAGACATGCCGAGCCTCAGACGTGCCTGTTCCTTCTACATGCACCTGATATTCCACTTGAGCTAAGGCTTCAGCAATAAGAGGATCATCCAGTTGAACTTCCTAAAGAGAGGGACGGACTGACGATACTGCATCAGCGAACTTAAGGACGACCCACCGACAGGCCATCCTAATCCCCCTCTCTAAGTACTCAAGACCGAAGCCTTGAAACTCGTCTGAGAGTTTGTAGGCCTCCACAGCATTGGCCTCAGCTTTCTTTACTGCCCCCTCAAGCTCAGTCTTAAATTGAACCTCCAAGTTGATCAAGGCCTCATCCTTCTCTTTAATAAGCAAGTCCTTGGCCTCCAGGTCTGCATCATGCTGCTTCGTCAGCTCGTCCAGGACCCTGGCATGTTCGGTCCTTGCACTCTCCAATTTGTCCCTTGCAGTCTTGAGCTTGGTCTGTAGGTCAGCCTCATGCTGAATGGCCCTCTCGGTTTCATGAAATTTCTGTTGGTTCTCAGCCATCCACTTGGTAGCTGATGTGAAGGCACAAACAAACTGCACAGAAAAAGACACATGTTAAGGGGCCGAGGAAACAGTTAGTGAAAAAATTCAACCAAGGAAATGAAGTAAAAACAAATACCTGGGCCAGAGTGTGCAGACCATAGTCATACACCTTCGCTAGGGGCATCTTGGACAAGAAGTCATAGTCAGCGGCCGAGGGGGCAGAGAACATAGAAGCCTTGGCCACCCTCAGATTGGCTATCAGGGAAGACGGCTCAGCCTTTAAGAATGTTAAGTTTTAGGACCAAAAGGTTCCCATGCTGGAAGAGGATCCAGTCCCCTCAGACGACTCCACCCTCGCCCTCGTCCTTGAATTCGGCCGAGGGTCAGCAGGTACTTCTGGCTCTTTTTTTTTATGACTGTCAGCAGTCGGCTCAATAAGTGTCGGCCCCATGGCCTTTGTCTTCCTCGGAGGCTGCTGAGGCTCCTTGCCTTTCTTCTTGCAGTAAGCTTGGGGCAGTCATTTCCTAACAGTAAGCTTGGAGCAGTCATTTCCTAAAGATGATTAGAGATACCTGCAGGACGACCTGAAAAGGAGATGACACATCAGAAAAATACAGAGGCAAAGATGAAACACTTGGAAAAAATCAAAGATTGAGTAAAAATAATAACTCACATACCTCTGTCAAGGGGCCGACCCTCAAACCATCTTCTTTAAGGAACCGAGGGGTCATTAAATCTTCAAACTTTGCAAGTTCACCCTCTTTCCCTCGTTCTCTCAGATACTCGACTATGTTCTTTTCATTTAGACTAAGTACGGGGTCTAACCTAGCCTTTAAAGAGGGTTAGACCATCTCCTTGGAACCCTCGGATCGTCATCCAAAGGCTGAGCCCCGGTAGTAAATTCCCATTCCCTAGATATGAAGAAAAATCTCTTCTTCCAGTTATGGTTAGAGGTTTGTGCCAGGTGGAGAAGTTTTTTATCAGACTTCCTCGCCCCCAGATGATAGGACCCAGGTTATTTGGACAAGGAAGTGATATTATAGCAAGCCAAGAACACATCGGCTGAAGGCTTATCAGTAAAGGTATTCTTCCACAAGGAGACATAGCCGAGGATAGTCCTTTAGGAGTTGGGAGGAATTTGAGAGGGGGCAACGCCGAGGGCTGACAATATATTGACTATGGCAGGGTGCAGAGGGAACCTAACGCCGACCTTTAACATCTGTTCATCTACAGCGATCTCTCCCTCATCACCCTCCAAAACTTTCTCAGACTCAGAGGGAACCCTCATACTTATGTTGGGGGGCACACCAAATGTATGCCTCCACGGCAAGAGGTCGCGACCCCTAATGGTGGAAACATAAGCGGAGGCATGGGAGGTGTCAACGGGGTCAGCATCCGAATCCTCACCATCATCTTCAGTCCCTTCTCCCTCGGCCTCATCACCTGTCAGAGGTCCACCAGGAAAGGCCATCTGAAAAGCATGAGGGGATAAAGTTGTCACAGGAACAACCTCGGAAGGGACCACTCCCTCGGCCTGTCGGCCTGGGCTAAGATCAGACGTTTCTCTCCTCCCAGAAGGCCCAGCGCCTGTTGGTGATGATGCTCTCTCATCCATTTCTCCTTCGTATAAATGACTCTCGCTTGGACGATAAGACGACCCACAGGACTCAGATGGTATTATTGTGGCTAAAGAATGGGGAAAATGGGTCGTACCCAATTAGGGTCGGCCCCTTGTCTCCTCTCGTCCTCTTCCTCTATTCGCCTAATCTCTACGAAGAACTTCTCTCTCAGGTATGGGAACTCCTCGACTAAATTATAAAGCCTCCTAAGCATTCACTACACCAAAAATAGGAATTTGGCACAGTTTAAAATTGTGCCAGATCAAATCTGGCATGGTTTTGAACTGTGCCAGAATCAGGTGTTCCAAAATGGCATTTTTTTTCTGGCACGGCTCAAAAGTGTGCCAGATTTGGCCAAACAGGAACACTTCTGGCACACATTTAAACCGTGCCAAAATTTGATATTTCTGGCACACTTTTGGCACAATTTTTAACTGTGCCAGATTTAGCCAAAGAGGAACACTTCTGGCACACTTTTAAACCGTGCCAGAATTTGATATTTCTGGCACACTTTTGACACGATTTTGAACTGTGCCAAATTTTTTATATAAAAAAAAATTATTTGAAATCACAAAATTCACAAACTAATAATATTGCACGTTGTTAATAAACTAATGTACATACAAACTTCAAAATATTACAAGTCTTTAACAGTTCACAGGCCTAAAAAAAATTGGGCAGAATTTTCTCTATTTTCTAGACATTCCAAAATCTGTTAATAGAAAATCTGCCTAACATAAAGCCCGCACGGCCACAAAATATAACAATTAACTTACAAAAGCCAGCACGGCCATAAAATTCAACAATAAAACAACAAAAGATCGCACGGCCATGACACAAAAAAATGAAATCATGAATAAATCCCTTGTTGTAAACCATTGAGTTCTCTTTGTTTTCCACGTGAAGAAATGCCAACGATAAACTGTTATCCACCAAAAAAAATAGGATACAAAAAAGATACGATATTAGTAACCCAATAATTTACAAAAAAAAATTTACTCAAACTAAAAAATTACATATATGAGTGGAAATTATAGTCATATTCTCAAACAGGGAGACCCGGGACTACGCGGTCAGTTCCTACAAGTTACATTGGTCCCGTGCGAGGTATTCGTGCCTCCTACGGGGTCGTTTGGGGGCAGGTTTGGGTTTTCACCCTTTAACGGATTGTTTTTAAGTCAAAGTGTGATTTTTGCAAATTATTGTGATACTCTCAAACTGGGAGACTCGGGACTACGCGGTCAGTTCCTACAGGTTACATTGGTCCCGTGCGAGATGTTTGTGCCCCCTATGGGATCGTTTGGGGGCAGGTTTGGGTTTTCACCCGTTAACGGCTTATTTTTAAGTCTAAGTTTGATTTTTACAAATTATCATCATACTCTCAAACTGGTAGACTCGGGACTACGCAGTCAGTTCCTATAAGTTACATTGGTCTCGTGCGAGGTGTTCATGCCCCCTACAGGGTCGTTTGGGGGCAGGTTTGAATTTTCACCCTTTAACGACTTGTTTTTAAGTCTAAGTGAGATTTTTGCAAATTATCGCCATACTCTCAAACCGGGAGACCCGGGACTACGCAGTCAGTTCCTACAAGTTGCATTGGTCACGTGCGAGGTGTTCGTGCCTCCTACGGGGACGTTTGGGAGCTGGTTTGGGTTTTTACTCGTTAACGGCTTGTTTTTAAGTCTAAGTGTGATTTTTGCAAATTATCGTCATACTTTAAAACCAAGAGACCCGGGACTATGCGATCAGTTCCTACAAGTTGCATTGGTCCTGTGCGAGGTGTTCGTGCCCCCTACGGGGACATTTGGGGGCTGGTTTGGGTTTTCACCCTTTAATGACTTGTTTTTAAGTCTAAGTGTGATTTTTGCAAATTATCGTCATACTCTCAAACCGGGAGACTCGGGACTACGCGGTCAGTTCCTACAAGTTTCATTGGTCCCGTGCGAGGTGTTCGTGCCTTGTTCGGGATCGTTTGGGGGCTGGTTTGGGTTTTCACCCTTTAACGGCTTGTTTTTAAGTCTAAGTGTGATTTTTGTAAATTACCATCAAACTCTCAAACCGGGAGACACAGGACTACGCGGTCAGTTCCAACAAGTTACATTGGTCCCGTGCGAGGTGTTCGTGCCCCCTACAGGGTCGTTTGGTGGTTGGTTTGGGTTTTCACCCTTTAGCGGCTTGTTTTTAAGTCTAAGTGTGATTTTTGCGAATTATCATCATACTCTCAAACCGGGAGACCCGAGACTACGCGGTCAGTTCTTACAAGTTACATTGGTCCCGTGCGAGGTGTTCGTGCCTCTTACGGGGACGTTTGGGAGCTGGTTTGGGTTTTCACCCTTTAACGACTTATTTTTAAGTTTAAGTGTGATTTTTGCAAATTATCGTCATACTCTCAAATCGAGAGACCCGGGACTACGCGGTCAGTTCTTATAAGTTGCATTAGTCCCTTGCGAGGTGTTCGTGCCTCGTACGGGGTCGTTTGGGGGTTTGTTTGGGTTTTCACCCTTTAACGGCTTATTTTTATGTCTAAGTGTGATTTTTGCAAATTATCATCATACTCTCAAACCAAGAGACCCGGGACTACGCGGTCAGTTCCAACAAGTTACATTGATCCCGTGCGAGGTGTCCGTGCCCCCTACGGGATCGTTTGGGGGCTGGTTTGAGTTTTCACCCTTTAGCGGCTTGTTTTTAAGTCTAAGTGTGATTTTTACAAATTATCGTCATATTCTCAAACAGGGAGACTCGGGACTACGCGGTCAGTTCCAACAAGTTACATTGGTCCCGTGCGAGGTGTTCGTGCCCCCTACGGGATCGTTTGGGGGTTGGTTTGGGTTTTCACCCTTTAGCGGCTTGTTTTTAAGTCTAAGTGTGATTTTTTTTAAATTATCTTCATACTCTCAAACCGGGAGACCCCGGACTACGTGGTCAGTTCCTACAAGTAACATTAGTCCCGTGCGAGGTGTTCGTGCCCCCTACGGGATCGGTTGGGGGTTGGTTTGGGTTTTCACCCTTTAGCGGCTTATTTTTAAGTTTAAGTATGATTTTTGTAAATTATCGTCATACTCTCAAATCGGGAGACCCCGGACTACGCGGTCAGTTCCTACAAGTTACATTGGTCCCGTTCGAGGTGTTCGTGCTTCGTACGGGGTCGTTTGGGGGCTGGTTTGGGTTTTCACCCTTTAGCGACTTGTTTTTAAGTCTAAGTGTATTTTTGCCAATTATCGTCACATTCTTTAACCGAAAGACCCGAAACTACACGGCCAGTTCCTACAAGTTACATTGGTCCCGTGCGAGGTGTTCGTGCCTCCGACGGGATCGTTTGGGGGCTGGTTTGGGTTTTCACCCGTTAACGGCTTGTTTTTAAGTCTAAGTGTGATTTTTGCAAATTATCATCATACTCTCAAATCGGGAGACCCGTGACTACGCAGTCAGTTCCTACAAGTTACATTGGTTCCGTGCGAGGTGTTCATGCCTCTTACGGGGTCGTTTGGGGGCTGGTTTGGGTTTTCACCCTTTAACGACCTGTTTTTAAATTTAAGCATTGATTTTTGCAAATTATTATCATATTCCCAAACCGTGCCGAGACTACGCGGTGAGTTCGTACAAGTTACATTGGTCCCGTGCGAGGTGTTTGTGCCTCTTACGGGGTCGTTTGGGGGCTGGTTTGAGTTTTCACCCTTTAACGGCCTATTTTTAAGTCTAAGTGTTATTTTTGCAAATTATCATCATATTCTCAAACCGGGAGACCCGTGACTACGCGGTCAGTTCCTACAAGTTACATTGGTCCCGTGCGAGGTGTTCATACCTCCTACGGGGACGTTTGGTGGCTGCTTTAGGTTTTCACCCTTTAACGGCCTGTTTTTAAGTTTAAGTGTTTATTATGTTTTAATTTTGATTTAAGTTTGTGAATATATAACTTTGTTTATAGATTTGAATGTGTGTTTTTAAGTTTGGTGTTCATTAGTGACAAGTGTGAAATCATATGTTGCAATTTTTAATAGGACTCAAAATTGATTTTTAATGACTTAAAATGTTCGTGTTATTTGTAAAGACAGTACATACGTGTGAAAAATTAGTGATATGAATGTACTTTAAGTCACTATAAATAACTAAGGGCGGAATATTCACAACATATATCCTACCTAATACTCCGTGACATAGATATATAGAAATAAAATAAAGATGTGTTATTACCTGGTCGATTTGGACCGTTGTGGTGATGGAAGTATGATGAGGGATAATACTCGAAATTTTTATATGTAGTAGTGCTTGTTGGTGGCAATATTGAGTGTCTCGATCTTCAGTGTCTTGTCTATATCTAGCCTCTCAATCTTCATCATTTTTTTATAATCACGCCCTTCTTGTCATATATGAGAGAGGTAAGTGTAACAATCGATCATCTGCAATTTTCCAAAGATATTAACGCATACATTATATTGGCATACATAAGTGAAGTCATATATAAGATGAGTAAGTTTGTTTTGGTACTCACATTGTTTAAAATTGTTGCTTGTCATGGTAGGTTTGAGATGTTGCTATTTGAATCATTGGGAATGGGTGCATGATCACTTGAAGGTGTCCCATTTGTTTCTCTATTAGGATCATCCATCTAAAAAAGTAGAAAGAACTAATTAACAACACATTTAATTAATTATGATAGAATTTTAATATATAAACATAAATGAAACAAGAGATTCTATTCAAATTTACTAGACACGATGAGCCTAAAGATTGAGCCGTGACCGTGACTACCCTTTGATGAACAAATTGTTTGAAGCCATTAGTTTCTCCAAAGTTCTATAATATGCATTCAATAAATAATAATAATTTAACACAACCCTAATATTAAAAATCAAGGATTCTAATTGATATGATTAATGGCAAAATATAATATTCAATCATTTTTCCATGTTTGGTCAGTTTCACCTGGGCCATATCCAACTAGTAAAACATATTTTGATCCAATTCCACCTGTTGGAGCCCGAGTTATGTCCCTCACTGATGGTCTTTCCAAGATGTCTAAATCCGCGCCTTCTGACCTATCTCGAATTGATTTACTTGACTCAAAAGATGTAATAGCAAACAAAATAAAGCATTACAAGACTAACTCATTTTTAGGCCTTGAATTTGACAACCCTGATAGACCTGACACCAACCACCTACTTTCAATATATCAGGTTGTTATTGGCAAGACAAAGGAGGAAGTTGTACAAGAATGACAAGATATGAACTGGGACACATTCAAAGTCGTTGTTACCGATGCTCTAATTAATAATTTTCACCCAATCCAGGTTTGGTATGAGGAAATCGTGTCTGATACAACTTATTTAGAAAGAGTTTTGGCAAAAGGTGCTAGAAAAACTCCAGATATTAAACGACTTTATGTACTTTTGAAAGGGAATTAGATGCCAGAAAATGCATATGAAGGATAGAGTAAAATCTAAAAGGAAAGCACCGACACATTAGTTCAAGAAAAGCTAAATATTGGAATGTATCTCATGACAGGTCATCAAATTACAGAAATATTTAACAAATATGACATATTCTTAGAGATATATTTCAAATTACTACAACACTGAAGTTTTTATTCATCTGACCATAATGCTTCTTACATATATTTTTTAAGATTTTTGATACAGTGAACTGAAATGAAAACATATTAGAGTTATCTTTGATCTTCTTTGACATTCATCAGTTTTGCGAGAGAATAAACTACAAATAAAAACATTTTAGTCAATTATTTGTTCATTATTTGTCCAACATGTTCAAAGTTCCAAGTTCCAACATGTTCATAAAGCTCTCCTTATGTCCATTATTTGTCCATTTTAATATTCACTCTCCTTATGTCCTACCATTATTAGTCAATTACTCTATAGAAATTAAACTATAGAGGTGGTGGGCAGTGGAAGCGTGGGGCTAGTGATAGAGGTGTCAGGCAGTGGAAGCGTGGGGCTGCCGATAGAGGTGTTGGGCAGTGGAAGCATGGGGCTGCTGTATGCATATATGCACAGCATCATATATGCATACAGCTGTTGCGCACATATGCATACTGTTGTTGCATATATGCATACAGCCGCTGCATATATGTTGTTGTATGCATATATGCATACAATATTTTACCATCTACATGCTAACATTTCACCATCTACAGAGCCAAAGTGATCATTAATCAACCTTTTGTGTTTCAGATTTATTTGATATATGGGCCCATTACGTCCATTACAGTCACATTCACAGTTGTATGTGTCTGTCACGATTCAAAGGCGGCATTTGATGGTATATCTTCTCACACCACTATAATTTTAATGCATCAGTTCATGTTTATAATATCATAACAGTTTGTATATTTACTGAGTGATTGACCTTGCAGGTGTGGGTATTATTTGCTCCAAAATTTGTTTTCGACGTGGTGGGCCTTATTTTGACTGATGTTCTAATTTGTTTGGCATCTCCCTTCTATTTTGGTTGAGTAAAGATGGATAAACTGACTGACCAGATGGTGTCTAGTGCTATTTAGACGATGAAGGTACAGCGTATACTGTTCGTTAGAGTTATAGTTGGGGGATTTTGATGGGTTGAAGGCTTACCCCTGTTCAGTTGTTTAACTCAAATTTCGACGATTGATTTATGTCATGTATATTAATCAATTGCTACATTGAGAGAGATTATTACCACTGTTGGTTCGGCATGAAGGGGCAAGATTAAGTAGAAAAATGTCGCAATATTATTGTTTTGGGGGGTCATTGTATATTTATTTATTTTTAGCTTTTTTTTTCTTTAGCGATGGGCTCTTTAGCGTTTATGTACCGCTGGCTTATAAAAGACGATCTTTCTTGCATTATTTAGTTACACTGTTGATAGAGAGTGAAAAGTTAACCTTATTTGTTGGTGTTTCTCTACTCTTCACATTCATATCATTTAATTAGAGTAGCCTTTGTTGATAGGTAGATCATCATGGATGATGATTTATACTTAGGTTAGTTCAACTCAATTATGGATGATGATTTAGACTTAGGTTAGTTCAACTCAATTGTTGTGGGGACGTATTCACAATGACGAACCAATGACACTTGTCGCGCTCCTTCGCGTTCTAGCTAACAACAACTGTCAATTCAGTCGATTGCATGTGAGACCCACTCGTTGGATCCCCATCATCACTCCCCTCTCTTTTATCGGAGGACACACCACCTATAGATGTCACCTATATAGGACAGAGGATAGAGATGATCAGACAATGACCACCCTAGGTGCATTGATTGGGCACATCACCGACCCTGAATGGAAGCAGCTCCCCACCTTTGACCAATGACCGAGCCACGTCGTAACTTCCCAACCCAGTTCGACACCGTTCATTCTGATGTTTTCCTGATTCAACCGCGGTACCCATTTCGATAGTGCCTCTGCGCAAACCCATGTTCTACAAAATGTGATTCAATACTTGCCACTATCGCGCGATGCTTTTGACATTTTGGCAATTTTGTTAAAAAAATTAATTGTTCTTGTGATCGCATGGAGCCTTACGAAATCTGCCCTATTTGAACATCACTTATTGACATCGGAGTAGTTTTTAGATGCGGTGTACTTATAAGGGTCATCCATGCACCTTAATCATTGACGAAGGTTTTAAGTGTTGACCTAGTGGCCCAAGAGACTCAGTTTGAACACTGATCAAGGTTCAATTGTTAACCAAGTGGTTCAAGAGACGACCATGGCCGATCTGGAGGGGAGATAAGTGAGGGAATCGCCTCAGACCCCTACTTTTGAGCAACTTGTAGTGGCCCTAAAATTTTAAGCAACTAATTAATATATTATATTATTTATAATATATGCATTAAGATGTTAATAAATTGATTATTACCAGAATTATTTACCACATTTTTTGCCAATTAGATTTATGATTCAGTCTTATGTGAGTATAATTTTTCCAATAATATAATGCATATGGCCCTCTGCTTTAGAATTTCGCCTTGGCCCATCTGGCCTGTAAACGATATGTAAGTTGGGTTTACGATACCGGTTGTGCCGAATTGGTTAGATGGCAAAAATTAGATTATCAAAGCATGAGAGGCAAGGTGTCGTTCGCAATTGAATCGTATTAAATGAGATCTTATCTTATATGGTTGACACTACCACTCCAGCATGATGATTGGGCCGACCCATATACATTTGAGCATGGGGGAGAACAATGTCAGTTCCAAACCATCCGAGTGTTTTTATCGCAAGTCTCTTGCCCATTTAGTTTTGCAACTTTGCCTTAGTGGTCAATGCATAGGGGTGGCATGTTATACCCTTTTGCGTATTGTATCCACCTTTTAGACAGGTTTGTAAAAAGTTTTGCGGTTGTGGGATTCTTTTATCGACGTTTGTAGTCCACTTAGAGGTTTTCATATACACATGATTGACTTAATGCTCGAAGCCACCTTGTTGCACCCCCATTATCGTATGTCTCTCGTATAGAACGAGAAGTTTGCGGCATTAGGTTTATGAGTTGTGTGTGTAGAGTACTCTAAAAGAGCATGGTCCTTATACCATACCCATACCCCATTATGTCCTTACACCTAAGAAAGATGGAAGTTGATAGTTGTGTGATCAATAAAATTATGGTCAAGTACATATTTTCTATCCCCCGTGTAACACTCATGCCCGAGATTTTATCCATTTCCTGTGTAATTTGCAATTTATGGAGAACCCTTTGGGCTTGGACTATTAATAAATGAACCGTGTAATACACATGTCCGGTCCGCATTCTTAAAATGCAGACTAGTCTGCACAGGAGCATTATTATATATATATATATATATATATATGTGTGTGTGTGTGTGTGTGTGTGTGTGTGTGTGTGTGTGTGTGTGTGCAATGAGTTAGGTTTGGAAAATATGTATTCATTCATATGTATATTACACTTATAAAAAGTTACCTTCAAGTGTATATTACAGTGTAGTGACAAATCTCAAGTCAATGTTAAAGAGAAACTTATTTGTGGAAAATGAAATTATCTTTATGGAATATAAGCGTGGAAGCCTAAAATCCGAAACTTCTATGGACAAATATGGTGATATTTTATCCATCCTATCATACCTTATAGCATCCATAATCATATATACACGCCCACGCATATGCTCGGACGATATTGTGGGGGGATATAAAGAAAAAATAAACTAACATCCAATGAAAGTCGATCATTTACCAATAAAATTTATCAATGTTTAGACTGCAAGAGAAGTAAAGAAAGCTCACAAAATTTACCTAATAAAATTTATCACCTAGACAAATATTTTCTATTCCAACAGTAAGAAAAGAAACACTCTCTTTGACTTTGCCCCAATATAATTGCATCATTAGACTTGCCGCCTTAAAAATTCATAAATTAGACTTATCGTGTGCATGTGCATCAATCCACTTGTACCTTTTGCATTGAGTAATTTTAAGACAACTCTTACTTATGAGTTGTGACTTAATTTTAAATGACGATCCGTGGATATCATATGCCAACCAATACATTTGTAACGTAAGTCACAATCAAGAGTTAGTCTAGAATTACAACTTATGCATTATCTGTTGCATTGGGATAAGTCTAATTTTTTAACTTATAGGGAGTAATTTAATTATGCAATAATCTCAGGGGTAAGGTTAAAATTAAAAAAAAATATGGAACCCTAAAACTTATCTCCAAATCCATACATCGCCAAAGACTGTAATTAAAATCAAATTGTACTCATCCAAAAGTGTGTCTGGTAAATTCATCCATTCTTAAAGGTCAGGTAATCTTACCTGCACCACCAAGTCCAGACTTTGATTATAAAATTGCTTATCCATAAATTGAAGAAGGATCTGCAAGAAAAGATTTCTGAGCTGCACCCAAATTAACCTCCCCTTTTATGTCCTACAAATTTCAGAAAACTATAAACCCAAGAATGGAACCAAAGATAATAAACTGAATAAATAAATTCATACATACAGTGGTCAGTTGAGATCGCCCCTGAATTTGATGTAAAGCCGCAGACATGCTCCCAGAATTGCCTTGTACCAACTGGCTGAATCAACAATAAAAGCAAGAGAAACTGATGAACAAACCAACTAGCGGAGTAAAAGTGACAAATATCAAGTAGACATACAGGGCTCTACCGATTTTACCCTTGATGATTTGTTGCTGATTTGAGAAGAGCCATCCTATTGGCATCAATAAGAGCTGGAGATGTCTCAGAATCCATGAAATGTGGGTGCTTCATGCGTTCTTCATACATTTTTGTAGCCAATACACTAGCGGATGGCTGCCCCATCATTCCTTCCAACTTGAGACTCCAAAGTGACAGAAAACGTGAAGAAATCCAAAGTGATGGAAGACATGGGACTCCAAAGTGATCAAAACGTAAGAGATAAAGAGTCGAGTGGGAGACTCCAAAGTGAGAGTGATGAGTGAGCGGGAGAGTCAAAATGAGTAAGTGAATTTTCTTTAGGGCATTTTATATGTTAGTCAAGTGTACTCAATTTTGGCACACTGAAAAACAGTGGCAAATTTTGGCACTGTTGTAAAGTGTGCCAGATTGCCATTAAACCGTGCCAAAATTTGGCACGGTTTAAAACTGTGTGAGATTTTTAACATCAGGGTGTGACAATTTGCTATTTTTGGTGTAGTGATTAAGGGGAAGATCCTACACTTAAAAAGAATTTGGCTAAGCTAATTATAAACAAGCTTGCAGTTGACCAATCTGGACTTTTGGATTGAAACTAAGGAAAGCAAGGGTTTTAATCAAGAACACACAAGAACAAGTCACTGGAGAAGAACGCCGAAAACTTATGAAACAACCAAAGAAAAATCAAGTCCTACAGGCCTAAAGCAGTCGAAGTGTAAAAAGCAATGGAATACGAAGAGGGCACTAGGGCATATGGATTACCTGATAAAGAACAAGCAAGACTGCCAAAGCTCGAAACGATGAAGTTGCAGAAATGGCAATGGAGCTGGTGAGAGGCTAGAGAGCGAGAGTTCAGGCGCAAAGAAGAAGAAGGGGAAATGACTTCAAAAATTATTTAAATATCTTGCTAATGAGTGGGCCCATTAACCAAGGTACAGCACGGCCCACGAGGAGGGCATCATTAGGGCACAAAGTCCCAAGCAAAGTGTGCAGCCGTCATGCCTGGGAAACTGGAACGACAGTAGATATCTGCCTAAGTGTCACATCAGCTTGACAGATGTCACTCACCAAACTGATCATACACGCATCTCAAAAATAATACTATCCCTCAGCCATCTCAACAAAATCTATGGATAAGGGTTGGGGGGTGATTGATATACCCATATATACCCTCGGCCAGGCCGAGTGCGCCCTCCACCAAGACGAGCCCAAGACGGTCTCTTGACCCTTCCAGGGGCCGACCCCTCATCAGGCCCAGACGACCCTCCAAGGGGCCGACCCCTCATCAGGACCAGACGACCCTCCAAGGGGCCGACCCCTTATCAGTCCCAGATGACACTCCAAGGGGGCGACCCCTCATCAGGTCCAGACGACACTCCAAGGGTACGACAGTACGAGACCTAAATTAGGCCAGACTCACAGCCAGAAGGAACTTAGCCCTCCGCCTCATATTATAGGCCGAGGGTGACATCATCACAATGCATGGTTTGGGAGACACGTGGAACAGTGCGCGTGAGGCTCACATGGGACGTGGAAGACCGTTATAATAATATCACCCCCTTACGTGAGGAAATATTATGTCATCATTAATCACAGGTGGCATCTACAGGTGTCAGCAAGGAATTGGCTAGATCATCATTCACATGCACCATGCATGCTTGGGGGGTACACTACACCCCCCAAGGCCTATATATACTTGTCACCTACAACCCTTCAAAAGGATCGATAATTGTAACCCTAACTAAAACTCTGCTTATACACACAGTAGAGAGAGAAAGTGAGCTTATGTGCATTGTATCCAAGGCCATTACTGCCCATACTTAGTGGATCACACACTCACAGTGGATGTAGGCCTGATTAACTGAACCATTATACATCATTGTCTTATTCCTCTTATACTCATCTCCTTCTACACACTTATACACATACATTTCTATGGCTGCCATGGTTATTACAGTTTGAGCTCATCATCACTTATCTGGTGGTGCTGAATCTAAGCATCATCAATAACCATACCCAAAATTACCTCATTTTGAACCATACAATCATACAACGTAACAACCGGTATCTTGATCTGAGGACTATACTCTCCCTGCATTATTAGCCAGGGGATTCACCTCTAATGCGTAATTTCCCTATGATAGCATTTAGAGAGGTATGTGTAAATGTGCCATAGTTACAAGCTATATTAAGTTAAACATACGGTCCTTAAATTTTGAAACCACATGTACATACAAATTGGCTACAAGAGATATTTATTAACATACTAGCCCCTAAGGTCCAACACACACCACCTGACTCTATACTAGTCCTACTCTCATTTACTAGACGAAAAGAGACATTATGCCTTTATAAATAGTTCTCAAAATAAGCCCGGACACTCCCATACTATCCTAGAGTACCACTCTCCTTATATGAGGTCATGTTACTTCTTAATATATCCTAAGAGAAGGTTCCAAAGCCTTAAACCCCAAAAGAAAAGAGTAGAAAGAAAATCCTATTCTTGGGCTGAAAACAGAGTACCAGTCGACCGACCCCTGACCCCCGATCGACCGGGTATTGGATAATTGCCTTGCGAGCCAACCAGTAGGCTTTTTGCCTTTGGCCCGATCGACCGACTTCCTAGCCGCGGTCAATCGGTCCTAGCAGATAATTCGTCAATCTCCCATTTTTCTTACAAAACCTAAATCTCCAATTCTTCTACATCAACTAATATTAGCAACAAATCATTTCTATATGATCACCTACCAATATACAACAATCAAATCATATCTAACTTATATAGGTGAAGATTTGAACAACAAACTCAATCAAAACTCTAAATGGGTTCAATCTTAAGAATAATAACCATCTACACCCTTTATTCAACATAATCATAAGGTATTGCAAGTATAATAACTTGCCTTGTTGTTGGAGTCTCGGATTCTTCTTCGTAGCAAAGATTCCAAGCTTAAAATGACAAAATCTCCTCTTTTCTCTCCCTTCTCTCTAACTTTTAGGTTTAGAAAGTACACAAACGAGATATAAATGCTCTTGCAAGACTTAAATGCCTAATTACAACTCAAATACATTAAGTCCAACATTAAATGCTACTACACACTTAAAATGACTCGTAACTCCTATTTAAGTCATAAATAGCCGGAACGTACCCCCGGAACCCAAAAACAACCTTAGCACTTATTTTGACTAACTCAACCCTTCCCGGACTAACCGTGCCCTCTAAACTTACATCCGGGACATCGTTCATATATTCCAATTCCAACGTCATATTAACATTTTAATAATAACTCGAATGGAATATAAATCATAACCGTCGTTTTAAAGCCCAACGACTTAACATAACATAATACTACACTGTATACATTTGCAAAAAAGTAAATATGCTATACTAAAATTATTAACTCTTAAATTACTCAAATTAATATTTACTTCAATCTCTCATTTAATTTAATTAATTAACCCATACGGACAATTAATATAAAAATAAATGCTTAAAAGTAAAGAGTAGTACAGACCTCAAGTGAGAGCCGTGAACCTAACATGTATATAATATCTGCTGATTATGAATTTTAAATACTTGCTAAATTTTTAAATATTTTTATAGTGAGGCCCAGCTTAGGAGTTCATTTCCATTTGTCGTGCTGCAGTTGCTGTGGATGATTGCAGGTCTTAGTTTGAAAGACACCTCCATTTCCTTGCAGATCTGATGCACTCATTACTTTATCTCAGTCAGTCATGTTGCCCATTTTCTATTAGTAGTTGTTCCAGAGACATTGTACTCTTTTTATTTTCAGTGGTGGATTTAGTTTTATGGATTATTGTATTAGAGTTTCAGACTGGGGTGTTTACCTTCATCCTATCTTATTTGATTCAGTATTTCATTATTTGTGGTGTCAATTAATGTAGCATAGTTAATGTGATATTTAATTGTTTCAAATCGTTGCATGTTAATGATAAAGATAAAATTTGACACCAGCTTTTCAAATCATAGGCGGCTAATAAATATTAAAAAGTTTTTCGACAGTGATGCTAAGAATGAACCAATGTGGATATTCTATTTTTAATTTATTAAAGGGTTGATCACCGGGTATTTAATTAAGCGGAGTGTCACACAATAGCCATATGAGATTGATAAATATACTAATGATCGTCCACCAGCCTGAACTCTTTTCTGGGCGAAAACTTTTAAGACGTTTTGAATTGAGATAGAATATGGATGGCTTCACTTTCAACTTGTGAGCGTCCTTACTTTGCAACGTGGTCTCGTTATTATTAAGGTAAATAATGATCCGATTCATCCATCTGGTGTATGGTTAATGGAGTTCCTCGATAACTATTCAATTTTCCTCGATAACTATTCAATTAACAATGCCCTAAAAAAATTTCACCGTGTCAAAAAGGCTTTAGTATAGCGCTGGTGCGAACCTTTAAAAATAAGAGAGTAAGAGATTTTTTAATACAAAATAAAAAGCTTAATTGATTTTTTTGGTAATTGATCTTGTAAATAATATAAATTTGGGTGGGTGCGAAGTTCCATACAATTTGAGAGTCGGAGTCCAAAGATGTGGAGAGAGAAAGAGAGTGAAAGGCGTGAAGCGAGTAGGAAGCGTTAACATAGTGGAGCAAATGTAAAAGCTGATTTGGAAATCCCCATATTGATTCTTCCGAACGGTACGTCCCATATTATTTCTATATTAACCAAACACACAAAAAGCAGAGAGAGAGAGAGAAATGGAGTGTTTGAGTAGGTTTGTGGAGGAGGGGAGCGTGGAGAGCCAGCGGTACTACCTGGCTCGTAAGACGATGGTGGAGATGTTGAGGGACCGAGGCTACGTGGTTTCGGACTCCGACTTCTCTTCTTCTCTTTCGGAGTTCCGTTCCATCTTCACCAACAAACCCGACCTCGAGCGTCTTCGTTTCTCCGCCTACCTCTGCTCTAACCCACACAAAAAGGTCTTTCTATTTTCCCTTTTTCTATACTTATAACTTCAATATGTATGTGAATCATATTTTCACACTTTCCCATGCTTTTCCAACAACCTCTACTCTATTTCTTATTACACGGGATATATTCTCCTCACATCATTGTTATATATTAAAGTCGGCCAACATGCTGGTAGGATGATAAATAAGATGATAAATAAGTGTTAAGAGTTCATTTTTATGGAATTGAAAATTTCATAAAAAAAATTTGTTGGTGTTGTTTGATTGTAATTATTTTTCAGTTGGAAAATGTTCTATTTTTCATCTTTTATGTGTTTGATTTCCAATATTTTTTTCACTTTCTGTATTTTTTTTTCATTATTTTTGAGTTTTCATTCACTTTTTGGATTTTTTTTCATTTTTTTTGGGATTTTATTCACTTTTTGTATTTTTTTTAATTAGTTTTGGTTTTTTATTCACTTTCTGGAATTTTTCATTTTTTTGGGTTTTTATTCATTTTTAGAATTTTTTTTTCATATTTTTATTCATTCTCTTGATTTTTTTTCATTTTTGGGGGGTTTTATTCACTTTCTGTATTTTTTTCATTATTTTAGGATTTTTATTCCCTTTCTGATTTTTTTGGGTTTTTTTCATTTTTGGGGGTTTTATTCACTTTTTGGATTTTGTTCATTATTTTTGGGGTATGATTCACTTTCTCGATTTTTTCCCCTTATTTTTGGGTTCTTATTAATTTTCTAGATTTTTTTCATTATTTTTTGGGTTTTATTCACTTTCTGTATTTTTTTCATTATATTTTTGGGTTTTCATTCATTTTCTGAATTTTTTTCATTATTTTTGGGTTTTATTCACTTTCTAGATTTTTTTCCATTATTTTTGGGTTTTTATTTTTTTCATTATTTTTGGGATTTTATTCACTTTCTGTATTTTTTTTCATTATTTTTGGATTTTTATTCGCTTTCTAGAGTTTTTTCATTATTTTTGAGTTTTTATTCATTTTCTGAATTTTTTTATCAATTTCTTTTGTGTTGCAATTCTTTTCCCTATAAAATGAATAACAAGGTGGGAGGGTTTTTTTTAATTCCACATATTTGTTGAAAAAGTGGGTACGTCACTTGTTTTAAGGAAATTAATTTCATGAAAAATTTTGTTCATTAAACATCCAAAAAATGAAAAATGACCCCATATATTGTATTTTTCATGAAAAATTAGTGTTATCAAATACACCCTAATTGGTTTCACAAATGGGTTAGGGTGGCGCCTAGGTGAAGTTGGTCTATGAGCTGATTTTTTAACCAACTTGATTTATATTCTTCGAACACCACAAATGAAACCATCTCATTCGGTATTAATTTTACTTCCTAGTTGATTAGTAGAAATTCGAAAATTTATAGAAAAATTCAAATGATATGAAAAACACATATGCTGCATTTTATCGAGTTTTTATTCTTTCCCCGAAGTTAAAATGGTAAATTCACGTACCAAATCTCATAAATCGTGTTAAAAGATTGAAAAACAAAATGCTAATGTCTTTCCGAAAATCAAACTTCCACGTGTATTACTAATATAGAATTTCCAAAAAACACAAATGCTCAAACCAAACGAGCACTATATGACACTTATGGCCCCGAATGCTTCAGACTTGGAGCGTGAAAAGATGTGTGAGGCGGTCTTGTTAGAATAAAAAAGATCTGCTTTAGTTCATCTCATGGTTAAAGTTTATTATGTTTTTATAATGTTATTGTTGTTTTAGTTCATCTAGTGGTTGTTGATCTATTTAACAATCTTCCATGTTCCATTTGCAATAGTTTATGTTACTTTTGGGTCTGTTTTCCAATTTCTGGTTTTTATATGATGTTTTCATATGTTTTCCAGATTTTGGTTCTTTTCTGTGGGACTGGTGAAATCAAAAAGCAAGTGATCATTGGTATTTTAAGACAGGTGGTCAACAAGGAAAGTTTACACCGTCTGATTTTGATCTTCCAAAGCAAAATAAACTTTCATGCTCAGAAAGTGGTGGATGACTTTTCTGTCAAAGTGGAGACTTTCCATGTAAGCGGTTTTTTTGGTAAATCAAGATTTAAAATTTTTGTACTGTTTTAAGGTGAGAAGAAATTTCTCATTTGACTAAGCACTTTCCATTATATAGTTTAAAGACAAGCATCTGAAAGGAGAATGAATATTTATGTGCTTCCCTGACAAGTTCTTAGGCAGTTGAAATTTTAGTTGCCACGACCGAGAAATGTATATGACAATCAAATATCTCTTTTGTCATGGGGATTGCCAAAAATTGTATGAAGGAATACAGTAATCTCCACAGCCAACAAGACCACAGCATTGCACTTTCCAAGATCAGCCATGTTCTATGAAACCACATTCATCCAATTGTTAGCAAGAAACAGAACATCCACTGTCTGGAAGATACTTAATGCAACAGCCAAAGAGAAGGAATGAATCTGATATTCTTCACATCTCCTCTTAGTCCACCTCCCTATTCTCAAAAGTTCTGATATCTCTTCCTCCCCAAACTCTCCAAGCAAACACCAAGAAAACATACCCCCATAGACATTTGAATTTCTCTTTATCCCCGCAATCACCCCAGTCGATAACAAAACAGTCGTACAAGCTTTTTCGGAGTCCCCCCAGCAATTCCAAGTTCATCGAAAATTTACTCCTTGGATCCATATATTTAACCCAACATTATCTCTTATTTAACATAATTAAATGACACATATTCCTCAAACGATATAGCACTTTCATTAAATTCAATGCATCTTCATGAATCGTAATTAGATTACTCGATTATAACCTAAGCTTCTCTCTCTCTCTCTCTCTCTCTCTCTCTCTCTCTCTCTCTCTCTCACACACACACACACACACACACACACACACACACACACAAAATACAATTTAAACTACTCATCATCTAATTGGGATATATTGCTCATTTGCTCAAACTTTCTTACACACTCTCGTTTTCCTATTAAACTAGCAACAAAAATGCTCAACCAACTCTAGAGAGTTGTGGATTAGACCTGATGACATGAAAGGGGGAGCACAAATTGCTTAGTAGAGTCACCTACGAGGGAGATTTAAGAAAATAAATACAATTATATTCAAGGAATGTTAACCAACAATTCGTAGTATTGAAAGAGTAAGATGTTCAAAAGTAAGCTCAAACAATATTATGAACAAGTTTTCATGCATATCAAACAGTAAGAGTTTAGAGAATGAAGCCTATATTCTACAACCTTGACATAAGAATAAAATCTACTTGCTATTTGACATGCTCCTAATACTTGAGTGTGGCCCCCTCTTGAATTTTGGGGCTCGAAGGACTAATGTAGACAATTTAGTGATCTTGGCCTCATAGTGACTATGGACATGTCTCCTTGTACAAGATCCGAAAAGTCCAACTCTTTTCGATCTCTCTCATTCTTGGTGAAATACCTCTCTTTAAATGCCTCCTTTAACTTCTCACAAGTGCATGACCATTTGCCCTCACCTGGATCCTTTTGACCATTTTCGGTTGTTGGTCACAAACATACTACACTCTGCTCCTTGATACACTTGAGGACCTCAAAACTTTCTCCAATTAATTAATCCAAGCATGACCCCTTTTATCCAAGCTAACCAGGATTTCTTATCAAGGCATTTAGTTTACCGTGTTATTTTTTCAAGATTTTCAAAAGCTCCTTTATTTTTAGTCTAGTTAAACGCGAATAACTTTTGTATGCTGTGAAGGATACTGGTTTGTGATAAAGTATTGTGCCCATTATGTAATACGTTGGGTGTTGATTTAGTTGAGAGGTTGTTTCGTTTTGCCTCTATTATTTGGATTGTTTCTGTACCATATAAAGCGTGTGTGTGTATAAACAGTGCAGCCAATAGTACTCAATTTTCTTTGTTTGAACATTGGGTTTCTTTGTCACATTTGTTTTGTGTTACTGGCCTAAATTTATTTTACGCCTTATTAAGATGATATAACAGTAACATTGATTTCATAATATACACACGCACACACACACTATATATATATATGTGTGTGTGTGTGTGTGTGTGTGTGTGTGTGTGTGTAACTGACCGTAGAATTAAAGTGCTTTCTCAAAAAGCAGTGTCAAATTTATATGTATTTTCTGTGTTTAGTTATGAATTCACTTAAGATGGAAAAAATGACACTTTCAAAAGCATTTTACTAAGCATGTATCATCGGGGAAGGTAGAAGGCAATGTTCTTGTTGCATTTTTTACTCTGATTTGTTTTTATAGAAATTGTTCTTGAGGAACTCTGAGATATACACACGAATATAGAAACACATTATGATAACATGCAACTTGATAGATTGATGGGAATGGGATTTAGAGGTTAATGTGTTGAAACTGATCAGTGGATTATCATGTCTTCAGTCGAAATTCTAAGCAACTAGAACCAAAACCAGACTCACATAGTTGAATCCGTAACTGTTGATGGTCAACCTTGCATCACAATCCTCCAAAACTGAGATTATTTGTGATCACCACCTAGCTTGGTGTCAACCCCTAGACTGACACAACAATTTTAGGAGACGTGTGAGGAGGCGCAATGAAGAGCAGAAACTTATTCATAATGCCAGGAAGAAAATATCACCTGGCAGATGTGTTTTTTTTCCCAACCACTTTACTGATTATTATAACATTGAATATGAGGCATATCTTAGCAAACTTATAGTATCGTCTTTGCTAGTAGGACCATCATCAATATCATTGCCTTCCACTTTAATTTCTAACATCGGGTAATGCCTTTTCAGATTACGGAGTTGTTAATGAATATCACAAAACATGTCTTGGCGCCAAAGCATGAAGTATTGACTGCTGAGGAGAAGCTGAAGTTGCTGAAGAAGTATGGCGTGAAAGACACTCAGGTGATTAATAAACTTTGGATGCAAATAAATGACTTACTTTTAGCATGCAAGAAAAAGTATAATTGGTTAAAGAAGTCAATGGTTTAGGGATGAGAGTGTAGCTGTTCACTGTTTGTGTGTGTGTGGTGTGATGTGGTGGTGGGGGGGGGGAGGGGGGAGGAATTAATGTGATTAGATTTTGTAGATGAGAACATTGGGAGGTCTCTAGGATCACAATCAATATGTTAGGATTGTGATTCGAGAGATATTTAGCTATCTAATGATTAGTCCATTTGGTCAATGTTAGGAGAATGTTTTTGGTACACAGATTGTTAGATCATCTTCTTTTTTTTACGCACATTTCACTGTGTTTGCTACATTCAAGCAAATAATTAGTTTTCTGCTTTTTTAATCATATTACGCTAAACATTTCAATTATAACAGAAAGAGAATGTGTATGTGAACCTTTGTTTTAATTTATTTTTCATTTCTACTTATGTTTTGTGAGAGTTTTGTAACTTGTTTACCAGTAGATGTTCTATATGACCAGAGGGCATTGCAGTATTTATTTCAGGACTGGTTAGTCACAAGCAGATGTAGCTCAAAGGTTTCTTGCTTCTAATGCAAATATAGCACACAAGTGTTTGCAGATAATCCGCTGAATTATAAAAAATTGCACATACCTCCAATATGTGGGAAATTGCAAATTACGGTAGTTCAAGGAGTTTTTTCTTTTTCTTTTTCTACAAAATTAATAGTTTTGGGATGTATTTGCAGCTAGTGTGATAATTTAAGAGGTTTCTTCCAATTGATTCCTTTTTTCGATACTGTTGATCTAACTACTGGCCAGTAATAGTTGTAATTAACATGTTTTCTTTTTTCTTTCAGATTCCTCGAATGCTAGAGACTGACCCTATAGCCAGGTACTATGGGCTTGAGAAGGGGCAGGTGTTAAAAGTTAGTTACAAAGGCGCCGCACAAGCTGATTCACTTGTTACTTACCGCTGTGTTGTGTGATGGCATTTCTTACTCTTACTAGGTTGACGTAGTATTGAAACGGGAAACAACGTTTTGGTCGACAATTACCTCCTTTTAAGGAACTATTTTGATTGTTAGAAAATTTTCACAGGACTTCAAGTGCCTAGCATTCATTTGCAATGTTTTAGTTTCGCCCATTAATTATCCAATGTTGCTATGGTAATTAGTTTTTATCTGTTGAATAGTTTAATAACCAAAGCCACTTTACTTGATTCTTTGGCTTGTTCAGGCTTCCTCTCTTGTCGGAAGAAAGAGAGAAGAGTGGTCTTAATAAATCCCACTCAAGCACCTGTTTAAAGAGGAGATGATTTTATGGAGAATATTTGTTCATTTATTTGTTTAAATAATTAATCAGATATTTTAATTATTAATTTATTTTAATTCAAAATATTTATTTGGATTTATTGAGCATTTTCAAACCTGCTCGTACTCATTTCTTTAACTATCCAACAACGTTTAGATTGTGGAAAATGACTTCAAATTGAGTGAGGGCATTATAAGACCATCTCCAATTGTCCTTTCTATCATCCCTGTTTCCGCGATAGAAATAAAAAGAAGGAAAAATATTTTTTAATGCATCTCTTCTTCCTATTATGCATTTGATATGGCTGTGTAATACCCCGTACTTTTGGGCTATATTTATTTTGGAGGATTAATTAATTAAATGCGTATTAATTGGAAATTAATCCGGGTTATAAAAATACTAATGAGATGCGAATTGGTATTTGATTGTGTACATATACGATTATATATGTATTTGGTATTATAAAATTTGTCATGAGATTTATATACGGCAATTTGGAAATTTTATTGAGACGCGTGGGACCGCCGCGTCACGGTATAATATTTTGTTAATAAAAGTGAATTTAAAATCTGTAATCCGTATGGTCGTTTTGAGTGCGCCAACGCGTCCGGAAGGGTCGAGATAGTCAGAAAACACTAGCCGGGGGTATAGTTTGGGTCCCGGGGTATTTTTAGGCCATTCCGGCACCATAAAGGGTATTTTAGTAATTTGGTATTTTTGGGTAATTAAAAGTGACGAAAATTGAGAGTTGTAATCTGATAAGGAATTGACCCAACCAACCCTTATTAAACCCAACAAGCTACGGAGGTTTATTAAATTAGGTTTTCATAAGTTCCCCCAAAGCAAACCCTAGCCACCATAGCTTTTTGGAGAAGAAAGCTTGGAGAAGGAGAGAGAGAGAGGAATTCTGCAGAAATTCTACACCGAATCTACACCAAACTCAGAGACAACCAAGGCAAGTGACTTTATTTCATTTAATTTCTGAGAATGTTTCCTCCATGTTAGAAAATTCGGATTTATGGTTTGTTCTTGAAGAAAATATGAAAACCCATGTAGTATAGATCATAGAAATTGAGAAATTGTGAAGAGAAATGCATGTAGTATGATAGGTAGATGATTTCCCTTATATTAATTGTGATTTGAAGGAATTAAAACGAAATAAATTCTGAGATTTGAGGATGATATAAAACCTAGGGTTCATGTTCTAGAGAAATTGGGAAAAGTGTAGAGATTTGTAAATTTTGGTGGATGTTATGATGATTCAATCCTTGAAAACATGTTAGGAGATGATGTAAATATGTTTAGGATGAATTAGAGACCCTAACACATTATTTGGATGAACTTTGGAAGAGATTAGAATCGTTAAAAATGGTGAAAAACGATTTCTGGAAAAATCTGGGCCGAAACTGGTGGCTCGTTAGAAGCAGCCCCCAGGTCGTTCGAACGAACTCGTTCGAACGAGCTTCTAACGAGTTGACCAGTCGTTACTAACGAGTAGGGGTTTCGTTCGATATCTCGTTCGAACGAGATATCGTTAGAAGGGACAGTTCGTTCGAACGAACTGGGATCTCGTTCGAACAGCCTCGTTCGAACGAGACTTCTAACGACCTGACAGTCCAAACTCGTTCGAAGCCTCGTTTGAACGAGACTTCTAACGAGCTGGCAGTTTGGTACTTTTTGGACTGTTTTGACTTTTGGAGTTCCGTAAACTTGTTCGAGGATATAGTTAACCTTCATAGTGATAGAATTGGGATATTTGGGTATTTATGAAAAGGAATTTACATGCGAGAGTGTATTACATGGACAGTTTGGGATGAGACGTGAGTGTCTATTACGACGTGAGAAGTTATAGCGCGTATAATTACAAATCGGATTAGGATAAATATTTATAATTATAATTAGTACGAGAATGCGATACGTACTACGATTAAAATACGGTATTACTAAGACATGTGGTTACTTAGTATTAGTATATGGATTGTGTGTATGACATACCTACCATACTTGCTATCACGGGAGGTTGCGTTCGCTTAGGACCCTCTAATCCTTGTGTGCCTACGGGGGGGATATAGACTGGTACCTCGATGAACATAGGTCATAGAAAGACTTATTGTGATATTAATAAGTCCGCTGACCGTGGGAGCGTAGGTATGTGCGTGACCCACGTGATGGTGACTGTGTTCGCCTCCACTATTTGTGATTTGTGTTATCTGAACTATTCCTGAGAGATTCGGAATGTGTGATCCTTATGTACGTGATGTACCGGGATGGATAGCAGAGTATGTGTGCACCATAGCTTAGATTGCGGGGTGCTTGTATTGTATATTTATGATATGAATAATATACATTAAATTAATGGGAATCCTCATGTTAATGTTGTATAAATATTACGGTATTGTTTCGAGATATATAATGAGTTAACTGATAGTTATATCAATGGCATATTTAGTAACTGAGTTTACGTTAAACCTCTATTTAATTACGAGCGTTGTTATGATAAATGGAACCGAGTAATATGGGTAGAACCTTTGGCAGTCTAGCTAGTTATGTTGTCAGTTAGCTAGTAGTATGGGTCGTTATAGATGGGTATTTGCGTTAGGAGTGCACAGTTAGACGAGAGGTGAGAATATCATGTGAGTGCACGTCCTAACATGTACTTTGCATTTAATGTTTTAAATGTTTTTAAAGCACTTGCAGGTTTTTAAAATATAACTCCACTTTCGGGCTCTGACCCATTTGTTTTTCAAATCTTTTTCTTGTAAAACCATTTTAGGTGCCCAGCCACAGGGACACCAAGCATAGGATTCTCACTCAGGTGACGAGCTGTAGCTGGTTGTGGAAGCTACAGGGATTTGCATGTAGACGCTTCTATCTTTTGGATTCCAGAGTCATCATCTATCAGTTTTAGGGCATGTTGCCCATTTCTTTAGAGACATCTTTTATATTTCAGTTTTCAGACTTTAGCATGTTTTATTCCAGTTTCGGTTATTCATTTCAGTGATGGAATTGTAGTGAGGAGTTTTCCTCCAGACTTTATTTACTCTGTTGTGATGGTTATTCATTTTATTTCAGCATGGTGAATGGTGTTATATATTTCTTCATTTTACACTTGTTGCATGATAATCAGACTTAAATTAAAATTTGGCAACTTGTTTTTTAAATACTAGGTGGTTAGTAATATTAAAATGTTTTCGACCGTGATGCTATTAACTGAGCCAACTTGGTATTTTGAATTAATTTAATAAAGGAGTAGCTACCCGGTATTTAATTAGTCGGGGTGTCACAGGTGGTATCAGAGCATCAGGTTCTAGTGTCCTTTAGGATCTGTACGGCTATTATGTTTCCGCTACGTTTTCTTTGATATAGAGCCCTATATTTTAGGACTGTTGTACTCTTTTTGTGTATGCTTCGTTCTTCAGTTATTTTAAGTTTATAAACCGTGAACTTATAAACTTTGTTCTTATTTCAGATGCCTCCACGACGTGTCCGACGAGTTCCCAGGAATGCAATGCCCGAACCCCAGCCCGCTCCAGTTCAGGGCATGTTGAGCGCCGCTGAGGTTGCAGCTATAGTAGCTCAAGCGGTGAATGCCGCCATTGCCGTTGTTCAGCAGGCACCGCCTCAGGCGCCGGTTGCCGCGCCAGTACAGGTTAATGCATTCCCGTCTGCTTGGGAGCGTGTACGAGATGCTTTTCAGAAAGCGCACCCGCCGGAGTTTGCAGGTAGCTCAGACGTGGTAGTCTCGAGCCAATGGAGGAAGGACATACAGAGGCATTTGAGGATGCATGAGTGCACTGATGTTCAGAAACAGGTGCTAGCTACTTTCAAGCTAGTGGGATCTGCATTACAGTGGTGGGAGTCTATTACCACCGCAGAGGAGAGGGATACCCTTACGATTCAGGAGTTCTGGGTGCGGTTCGACCACAAGTACTTTCCGTCCGCAGTTCATACGGAGATGAGGAGGAAGCTGATGAGTTTGAAGCAGGAGGGCAAGACAGTGGCCGAGTATGAGGCCGAGTTTACTAACCTGTTGAATATCGTTCCAGACGAGATTCCAACAGAGAAGAAGAAGATAGAGAAGTTCACCGACGGGTTGAATTGGAGGATCCGTCAGCATCTGCTAGGGAACCTATCGTTGGCCACGTATTCTGATGTGGTTAACGCTGCATTATTACACTGCCAGGACCACCGTTTTCATATGGCCGAGGGCAAGCGGTCGGGGGAGTCTAGCCATCAGGGCAGGACTGGAGGACATGATGCCAGCAGGGCACAAACCGGTCAGGGGCAGAGGCAGAATGAGCAGGGTACTCAGCAGGGGGATAACAAGAGGTTCCGGTCAGGGAACTATAGGCAGGGTCAGGGAGGTTTCCGCCAGGGCCATCAGGGTCCAAACGGCCATCAGGGCCAACAGGGGCAGAATGGGCAGCAGTTCCATCAGGGCCAGCAGGGCCAAGGGAGGAATGGTAACGGCCACCAGGGCCGGGGACAGCAGGGGCAGAGGGGAGGGAACTTCCTAGGAAAGTGCTTTACTTGTGGCAAGACTGGCCATAAGAAGCAGGATTGTCCTGATAGGGGCAGAGCCCCACAGCAGCAGCAGCAGGGTGCTCGCCAGGAGCCACAGAGACCTATGTTTCCCGCCGCTCTTCCTGCACCGCCACAGATGGCAGAATTGCCACCCATTCCAGCAGTCCCAGCTCAGCAGGGTCAGCTACAGTATGGACGTGTCTACAACGTTCACCAGGCTGCAGTTCCACAGGCACCGCCCGCGATCGAGGGTACGTTTCCTATCCATGGCACTATGGGTCGGGTGTTATTTGATACGGGTGCTACACACTGTTTTATAGCTACACACTTCGCGAAAGCTTTAGGATTGTTAGCTACGGCAGAGAGCACAGTGACGTGTGTCGACTCACCATTAGGGAGTGGGTCACTTATTTTCTTTATATGCCGGGGAGTGGGGGTAGAGGTTGGTGGTTTGGTATTACCTGCGGACATGTTAGTGTTAGACATGCATGTTCACGATGTGATCATCGGTATGGATTGGCTCGTAGCATATAGGGCCATGATTGACTGCTTCAGCGGGAGCATTGTTTTTGCCATTCCGGGGCGAGAGATGTTTATAGTGGCGATGCCTCGCCCAGAGGGAGGATCGACCGCTCATCTGTATTACATAGAGGAGGATACCTCTAAGGAGGTTGTTATTCCTTTAGATTCGATCCCGGTTGTCAGGGAGTATTCGGATGTGTTTCAGGAGATACCAGGCTTACCACCCAGTCGAGAGATAGATTTCGTTATTGATTTGCTACCGAGTATGAGACCTATAGCACGTGCACCATACCGTATGGCTCCAGCTGAGATGCGAGAGCTACGGGATCAGATAGAGCAGCTGTTGGGACAAGGCTTTATTCGCAGGAGTACCTCACCTTGGGGCGCTCCAGTTTTGTTTGTGAAGAAGAGGGATGGTTCACTGAGATTGTGCGTGGACTACCGAGAGTTGAATAAGGTCACGATACGGAATAAGTATCCATTGCCTCGAATCGATGACTTATTCGACCAGTTGAGGGGAGCTTCTTTCTTCTCGAAGATTGACTTGAGGTCGGGATACCATCAGTTGCGTATCAGGGAGGAGGATGTCTCGAAGACTGCGTTCTTGTCGAGATATGGTTCTTATGAATTTCGGGTTATGCCTTTCGGCTTGACCAACGCTCCAGCAGTGTTTATGGACTTGATGAACAGGGTGTTCAGGGATTTCCTAGATCAGTTTGTCATTGTCTTCATTGATGATATTCTGGTTTACTCTCAGACGGAGGAGGAGCACGCCGAGCATTTGAGGCAGGTTTTGCAGACACTTCGTCAGAACGAGCTGTATGCAAAATACGAGAAGTGCGGGTTTTGGCTGAAGGAAGTCCAGTTCTTGGGTCACATTATTTCCGACCAGGGAATATCAGTTGATCCGGGGAAGGTATCAGCGGTGAGGGAGTGGAGACAGCCCACGACACCAACGGAGATTCGTAGTTTCTTGGGCTTAGCAGGATACTACAGGAGATTTATTCGGGGTTTCTCGGAGATAGCAGGTCATTTGACACATCTTACTCGTAAGGGTGTACCATATATCTGGAGTGATGCCTGTCAGTTGGCATTCGATGAATTGAAGGACAAATTGACCTCAGCACCTGTGTTAGCATTGCCGAGACCGGGAGTTGAGTATTTGGTTTACACCGATGCGTCTTTGCAAGGACTTGGAGGTGTATTGCAGCAGGAGAGACAGGCCATAGCTTATGCTTCCCGTAAGCTTAAGCCTCATGAGAAGAATTACCCCACCCATGATTTGGTGTTGGCGGCAGTGGTATTTGCCTTACGGATTTGGAGGCACTATCTTTTGGGGGAGAAGTTTCAGCTATTCACGGATCACAAGTCACTACAGTATATGTTCACGCAGAAGGAGTTGAATATGCGACAGCGTAGGTGGCTTGAATTTGTGAAAGACTACCAGTTCGACATCCAGTACCACCCGGGTAAGGCTAACGTGGTAGCAAACGCGTTGAGCCGTAGGCCAGCAGATGAGGTGGCAGAGGTGTGGAAAGCAAAGTGGAAGGAATTGGGACACCAAGATGCAGTGGCCCGATCTTTCATGTCTGTGATGACCGTTACACCGCAGATTGTCACGAAGGTAGTACGGGCACAGGCTAATGACTCGTTCTGTCAGGGGCAGATAGTTCGATTGCTAGCAGAGGGAGCCGAGTCCTATACCGTTAGCTCAGACGGGGGATTACGATTCAATTGGAGACTGGTAGTTCCGGAAGGAGAGGAATTGCGACACGATGTTATGGCAGAGTCGCACGGCTCACGGTTCGCGGTACATCCCGGAGGGGACAAAATGTACCAAGACATGAGACGGCAATATTGGTGGAGCGGCATGAAGAGAGATATCGCTGAGTTTGTCTCGAAATGCGCCACTTGTCAGCTTGTAAAAGTGGATCACCAGAGACCAGCAGGATTGCTACAGCCGTTGGAGGTTCCGGTGTGGATGTGGGAGAGCATATCCATGGATTTTGTCACGGGGTTACCGACTTCGCAGAGGGGTCACGACTCCGTTTGGGTAATTGTTGACAGATTGTCCAAGGTCGCTCACTTCTTACCCGTAAGGACTGACTACACTACGGGACAGTATGCCCAGCTCTTCATTTCAGAGATTGTGAGGCTTCACGGTGTACCCCTGAATATCGTGTCTGACAGAGACAAGATATTTGTTTCGAGGTTTTGGGAGAGTTTCCAGGAGGCCATGGGCACGGAATTGCGGTTGAGTACGGCTTATCATCCGCAGACCGATGGGCAGACAGAGCGCACCAACCAGATGTTAGAGGACATGCTACGCATATGCATTATTGACTTCGGGGGTGGATGGGAACAGTACCTTCCACTGGTGGAGTTTGCTTACAACAACTCCTATCAGTTCACGATCGGCATGGCTCCATTTGAGGCATTGTACGGTAGGCCTTGTCGTTCCCCAGCATGTTGGTTAGAAGTGGGGGACAACAAACTACTTGGGCCGGAAGTGATTCAGGATACTTCGGCAAGGATTGAGTTGATTCGGAGTCGCATTCGGGTAGCTCAAGACAGGCAGAAGAGTTATGCTGATGCGAAGAGGTTTTTCAGAGAGTTCCAAGTGGGGGACCAGGTTTTGCTCAGGGTATCTCCGATGAAAGGGATTATGCGATTCGGGAAGAAGGGGAAGTTGGCACCGAGGTACGTGGGGCCGTTTCCTATTATTGAGCGGATCGGACCGGTTGCGTATAGACTTGGACTACCGGAGCACTTGCATCGGATTCACGACGTGTTCCATATTTCCTCGCTGAGGAAATACCTTAGAGATGATTTGGCTCATTCTCACATTTCTGTGGAGGACATCGACCTCCAGCCGGATAGCTCCTACGAGGAGGGGCCAATTGCTATTTTGGACCGAAGCGAGAGGAAACTGCGGTCAAAGATAGTCCCGTTAGTGCGTGTTCAGTGGCGACATCACAATGTCGAGGAGTCCACATGGGAGCGCGAGGATGAGATGCGCGAGCGTTATCCAGAGCTATTTCTAGCAGGTACTTTCTAGTTTCGAATTTCGGGACGAAATTCAGTTATTAGGGGGGAAGTATGTAATACCCCGTACTTTTGGGCTATATTTATTTTGGAGGATTAATTAATTAAATGCGTATTAATTGGAAATTAATCCGGGTTATAAAAATACTAATGAGATGCGAATTGGTATTTGATTGTGTACATATACGATTATATATGTATTTGGTATTATAAAATTTGTCGTGAGATTTATATACGGCAATTTGGAAATTTTACTGAGACGCGTGGGACCGCCGCGTCACGGTATAATATTTTGTTAATAAAAGTGAATTTAAAATCTGTAATCCGTATGGTCGTTTTGAGTGCGCCAACGCGTCCGGAAGGGTCGAGATAGTCAGAAAACACTAGCCGGGGGTATAGTTTGGGTCCCGGGGTATTTTTAGGCCATTCCGGCACCATAAAGGGTATTTTAGTAATTTGGTATTTTTGGGTAATTAAAAGTGACGAAAATTGAGAGTTGTAATCTGATAAGGAATTGACCCAACCAACCCTTATTAAACCCAACAAGCTACTGAGGTTTATTAAATTAGGTTTTCATAAGTTCCCCCAAAGCAAACCCTAGCCACCATAGCTTTTTGGAGAAGAAAGCTTGGAGAAGGAGAGAGAGAGAGGAATTCTGCAGAAATTCTACACCGAATCTACACCAAACTCAGAGACAACCAAGGCAAGTGACTTTATTTCATTTAATTTCTGAGAATGTTTCCTCCATGTTAGAAAATTCGGATTTATGGTTTGTTCTTGAAGAAAATATGAAAACCCATGTAGTATAGATCATAGAAATTGAGAAATTGTGAAGAGAAATGCATGTAGTATGATAGGTAGATGATTTCCCTTATATTAATTGTGATTTGAAGGAATTAAAACGAAATAAATTCTGAGATTTGAGGATGATATAAAACCTAGGGTTCATGTTCTAGAGAAATTGGGAAAAGTGTAGAGATTTGTAAATTTTGGTGGATGTTATGATGATTCAATCCTTGAAAACATGTTAGGAGATGATGTAAATATGTTTAGGATGAATTAGAGACCCTAACACATTATTTGGATGAACTTTGGAAGAGATTAGAATCGTTAAAAATGGTGAAAAACGATTTCTGGAAAAATCTGGGCCGAAACTGGTGGCTCGTTAGAAGCAGCCCCCAGGTCGTTCGAAGGAACTCGTTCGAACGAGCTTCTAACGAGTAGGGGTTTCGTTCGATATCTCGTTCGAACGAGATATCGTTAGAAGGGACAGTTCGTTCGAACGAACTGGGATCTCGTTCGAACAGCCTCGTTCGAACGAGACTTCTAACGACCTGACAGTCCAAACTCGTTCGAAGCCTCGTTCGAACGAGACTTCTAACGAGCTGGCAGTTTGGTACTTTTTGGACTGTTTTGACTTTTGGAGTTCCGTAAACTTGTTCGAGGATATAGTTAACCTTCATAGTGATAGAATTGGGATATTTGGGTATTTATGAAAAGGAATTTACATGCGAGAGTGTATTACATGGACAGTTTGGGATGAGACGTGAGTGTCTATTACGACGTGAGAAGTTATAGCGCGTATAATTACAAATCGGATTAGGATAAATATTTATAATTATAATTAGTACGAGAATGCGATACGTACTACGATTAAAATACGGTATTACTAAGACGTGTGGTTACTTAGTATTAGTATATGGATTGTGTGTATGACATACCTACCATACTTGCTATCACGGGAGGTTGCGTTCGCTTAGGACCCTCTAATCCTTGTGTGCCTACGGGGGGGATATAGACTGGTACCTCGATGAACATAGGTCATAGAAAGACTTATTGTGATATTAATAAGTCCGCTGACCGTGGGAGCGTAGGTATGTGCGTGACCCACGTGATGGTGACTGTGTTCGCCTCCACTATTTGTGATTTGTGTTATCTGAACTATTCCTGAGAGATTCGGAATGTGTGATCCTTATGTACGTGATGTACCGGGATGGATAGCAGAGTATGTGTGCACCATAGCTTAGATTGCGGGGTGCTTGTATTGTATATTTATGATATGAATAATATACATTAAATTAATGGGAATCCTCATGTTAATGTTGTATAAATATTACGGTATTGTTTCGAGATATATAATGAGTTAACTGATAGTTATATCAATGGCATATTTAGTAACTGAGTTTACGTTAAACCTCTATTTAATTACGAGCGTTGTTATGATAAATGGAACCGAGTAATATGGGTAGAACCTTTGGCAGTCTAGCTAGTTATGTTGTCAGTTAGCTAGTAGTATGGGTCGTTATAGATGGGTATTTGCGTTAGGAGTGCACAGTTAGACGAGAGGTGAGAATATCATGTGAGTGCACGTCCTAACATGTACTTTGCATTTAATGTTTTAAATGTTTTTAAAGCACTTGCAGGTTTTTAAAATATAACTCCACTTTCGGGCTCTGACCCATTTGCTTTTCAAATCTTTTTCTTGTAAAACCATTTTAGGTGCCCAGCCACAGGGACACCAAGCATAGGATTCTCACTCAGGTGACGAGCTGTAGCTGGTTGTGGAAGCTACAGGGATTTGCATGTAGACGCTTCTATCTTTTGGATTCCAGAGTCATCATCTATCAGTTTTAGGGCATGTTGCCCATTTCTTTAGAGACATCTTTTATATTTCAGTTTTCAGACTTTAGCATGTTTTATTCCAGTTTCGATTATTCATTTCAGTGATGGAATTGTAGTGAGGAGTTTTCCTCCAGACTTTATTTACTCTGTTGTGATGGTTATTCATTTTATTTCAGCATGGTGAATGGTGTTATATATTTCTTCATTTTACACTTGTTGCATGTTAATCAGATTTAAATTAAAATTTGGCAACTTGTTTTTTAAATACTAGGTGGTTAGTAATATTAAAATGTTTTCGACAGTGATGCTATTAACTGAGTCAACTTGGCATTTTGAATTAATTTAATAAAGGAGTAGCTACCCGGTATTTAATTAGTCAGGGTGTCACAGGCTGCTGAGTCATATTGACAATTTCTACCATCATTTCTACATGTAGAAATACACTGACGGTTTGCCAAAGTGACGTGGAGACAGGGGCTGATCCACCCCAGGACGAAGTGGGGCGGCCGCCCCAGTTCACTTTTCAAAAAAAAAAAAAAAAATTATATATATATATATATGTATATAGGGGTATTTGGTAAAAAATTAAAAGATGAGGAGAAAATGTGTAATAAACCAAAATAAAACAAAACTTAATGTAAAGGTTTTACGGTCTCACCCTATTTTCGCATTCTCACCCTAATTTCTCTCCCTCTTTTCCGTCGTTGCTGCTCCTCCATTCTCCACTTGCGCTGCCAGTGGCGGATCCAGCTCTCTCCTCCGTGCTGCTCTCCTCTCTCCTCCACCACCCGCCCCTGCTGCTGTTGCTCTCTCCTCCACCGTTTACTGTAATGTAGAAGGCAGGCTTTACATATGGGTCCAGGTATGTTTGCAGTGCTATAATATAACATTTGTATTTCATTTGTTTATTTTGTTTGTTTCATCATTTGTTTATTTTGTGAAATTATATGTGAAATTAAATTTATAATGTAAAATTATACTAAAATGAAATTAATTTGATAGTGAATCTATTAGTATAAAATTAAATTAAATTTGTTGTAAATATAGGAAGTCAATGGAGAAATTTTTTAAACGGAAAAATGATTGAAACACAGAGGGATCGGTTATTTCTATCACCATGCGAGAAAAGAGAAGATTGCTTGGTGACGTACAATGAACAGGTTCTTGTTTGACGGTACCCATTTCCCTCCAAAATAAATCCTCGACCTGAAAATCTATTTCTACTACTTCTCTTCATTCTATACACAAATATATTTTTGCTGTAGCAATGAAAGAAAAATTTCAGACTTGATTGTGGGTACTGACCATTTGATATTATTTAAGCAAGACAACTATCCCAAAATAGTGGTGAGAATTTTATACACCAGTCTATTGTGTATGTTACGTTATAAATCATAAGTGGAAGTTTCCAAAGTGGTATTAAATTAATGAGGACCTGCCATTTTATTTAGGCACAACCCATGTAAAAATACCTTCCCAGCTAACAGGGGGTGGCATGCCCCTTTGTCACAAGGGGGAATGCTTTCAAAGAGATTTCTTAAGAGTTTCTATTCCTTGGAAAAATACCTTCCCAGCGAACATGAAATATTTTTTTGATTTTGCATAAAATTGACAGGCATCTGAAACATTATTGTGTTTGGGCTGTTGCAACAACTATGTAAAAATATATGACAGGTCGTTAAGGTAGAAACTCACGGCTGGAGAAGGGGATTACAAGTTCTCTTTCACTTATTTAGGTAGACGGCCAAGTGGATAGAAATGCTTGCTAACTGTTCTCAAGAACTGTGTTTAGAAACGCTACCATTGGAGATGGTCTAAATCATGTCTACAATTTTCTTCTTCTCCTAAAAAAATGAGTTTCAGATTGTTGTATTCCTGGGCTTCTTGTCTCTTTTGCACATCGTGCTTTTTCGTAGAGGCGCAAAATACCCTTGAAAAAATGACATATTTTATGCCTCAACCATTTTCTACAACTCAATTTTTAACATCATGTATATCTTTTTAATGACTTTTGCACCCATGCTAGGTTTATGTTGTCAAAAATGTATTTTAAATACACAAGTGGGAGACCCACTAACCCACTTGAAATGGTCATTCGGGTTTTACTCCCAAATTTCCTCTCTTTGTTTCCTTGATCGTTATCCTCCTCATAATTTATATATGGCTTATACTCCATTATGAAGTGAGAAAACCAAAAAGAATTCTGCAACAAGACTGGAAAAAAAACACAGAGAGAACAAGAAAAAAGGGCTCAAGTGTGGTATTGAAAAGAAAAAAAAACATGAGTTTAGTTTTGGAAGAAAGAAAAATCGGGTGTTTTGGAAATCACTTCTTCTCTCTTTCTAATATTGAAAATACTTTCTTTATGAAAATATTTTCTTCATGAAAATATTTATTCCCCTAAAATATTTTAGAACAGTTTGTTCTCTTCAAACTGAAATTTCGGTATTGTGCAATTAATTTGGAATGGGTGTTAGAAGACATATAACTACGGTTCATGGTTATATGATACAGAGGTGATTCTGGGGTTGTTTTATCCTGGGGACGGCGTGACTGTAGACTACCTGCACAAAGAGGGTAGAGCCGCGAAACATCTTAAAGAGAGCGACCTAGTCCGCGACTCAACCCAAGAATCGTCTACGACGAATTTATAAACAATTGAGGTAATATTGTTTATTTTTATTGTTCAGTATATATTTGGACTTAACGCTTGCGGTTCATATTTTGCGATAATCAGATGAGGTTATAATTTAATTTTGAGCAGTAGACTTAAAATTAATTTATGATTTTATTTTTTGATTTCTCCATAAAACTCTTTGATGTGATTTTTTAATCACAATATATAAAGTGTTCCAACAATTTTAACACGTTTCCTGTCTACCATGGAGACCGAAAAATAAATCTTATGGGCATATATGATTATTTTTATGATGTCGAAATGAAAAAAGGCCAACTAAGTTTCTATGTCTAGAAATTATAATTTTAACCTTTTATCTCTAGAAATGACCGTTTAGCCCCCGACCTTCCTAAATATTATATTTTGTGAAGTAGATACATAAATTTCAGTATTTTTGGTCAATTCGGAATCGATCAATAATTTCATGAGAAATTAGAATTTGAACAAAAATGAACACCTTCATGAAAAACTTTTAAATAGGTTAATCCTAGTTTTTAGTTATGAAATGTTATTTCACATAAGATGTTATTGTTGGAAATGGAATTGTATACCTTTTTAGACAATTCATTTTGAACCACTTGAGGTTGAGGAAACAAATTAAAATTTGTTATGTGGAATCAAATTGAAATTTAATAATTGATAACAAATGAAAATTTGTTAATCAAATAAAATTTGATATTTGAAAACAAATGAAAATTTGTCATATGAAAATAAATGAACATTTGTTATATGGATTCGAAGGGTAAGTTATAAACATTTGCACCTTCCGCTATGTTTACTACAAAACAAATTTGTTCAAATATTTTTTGAAGTGTTTATATGAAAGTGCTGTTGGTATTTTTCCACCACACTAAAGTGATCGATAATGAAAAAAAAAACTCAAATTTTTGTTATGAATTCTGTTGGAATATCATCTCAGTTTTTTGATGATATATAAACTGAAATTTCGTGAATTTTGGCATGCATGTAGTATGTTAAGATTATAAATTTTGGGCTTCGGAATTTCTGAAAAAAGAGTTGTATATCTTTTATTATGATTTTTACAAATGGGATGCGCAATGCTGAATGTGTTGGACAGCTTGTAGTAAAACAAGTTTATCTTCACTTGTACTTAATATTTTTTAGTGATTCCAATTTTGGATAAGACAAGATTCATAAAGGATGAATTCTAAAAAAATTCATAAATTTTCAATGAGCGGTTTGATCGTGGTGAAATTTCAAACTTGAAGTTTTTTCATTTGAACAATTATTTTGGACAAGATTTTCTTAGAAGAAAAAATGTATCATGTCGTGTGTCCAACGGATTTAAAATATTTTGTAGCCTTTATAAATTTCTTATTCAAGGATTTATGAAGTACTTAGAAAAATTTGGACTCAAATTTATGGAAGATGAATTTCATAGAAATTGTATATTGATTTATACAATATTTGAGTTTGGAGTGCAACCGCTAGAATTTTATATGAATAATTCTTTGTATTATTCATTTATACGAGTTGAAAAAGGTATATAGTAAAATTGTATTCTTCTATGTTGGAATCAATTTGGTGTGCTTCATACGCGTGTAGAAATAATTTAGTTGGGTAAAATTATTTTGACCGTATGCTTTGATTTGGAATTGAGGTTTAAACTCTAATACGAGTATTACTGTATACATTGTGAAAAATTATATATTATATTTTTTTATGAAATAGATTGTATAATCTATATGTGAATTTCAGACCTTTGAAAATTTAAAATTATGACTCGAACGAATGAACTTATATTTTTTGATTCGGCTATACCTGAAAGCATTAAGTATGTATTTATCTAAGAAATAAGATGAATTCTTATTTAATGTTGAAGAAGTCATGTCATAAATGATTAATTGAATTCCTTGGAATAAACTAGTGCATGTGTGCATTTTTGCATATTCGAAATGCTCAAATGCTTTTTTAGTTCCCGAAAAAGTTGATTTGCTCCAAGGCAATAAGCAAAACAGTGTTCCCGCAGCAAGTGAAGTGTCGCGCGAACCTAGTTTTGCTACTTGCAATCAATTTTGCTAACCGGGACAAATTTTGAGAACCAAAAACCCAAATTGGATGGGCAAAAATAGCATGTTGCAAATATGTGTCGACTTTGAAGATGGTCTAATGTGTAAATTTCAAATTTCAGGCAAAGGGTCGTTTCTAAAATTGTTACCCCTGCTACTGTATTTCGTTTGCTTTGCGAAGTCCAAGTGGATTACTTTATTATTTATCTGCACTTGTCGACGATAACTGGCTCTGGGAATAATTACAATTTACAACTTGGAGAGGATTTACAATTAAATAAAGGCTAAATAAACAAGGAAAAATAAGAAAAAGACTACTAATAGAGAGAATGGACAAATGACCAAAATACACAGATGAGTAAGGACCAATATACACTTGGCGAGAGACCCAATGAATCAAAAACTAAGATTGGTTAGGTAGCTTATGGGGGTGGTAAGTGGAACAAATGGTGGTGCTTGGATGCATGTGATAGGTTAGGAGCTGTTAGTATGTGCAACTCAAGGATTGCGGAGAAGTTAGATTGTCTTTGGGGTATTCACAATCTTTATCTTGTTTATTCAAGTGCATGAAGAACAATTTCAAATGGTGCTTTTCTGGGGTGTACGAGCCGGTGGAGGACTCAAACATATGGGAGTTGTGGGAGGAGTTGGAGGAAGTAAGGGCGAATAGGGGGTGATGTGGTGCATTGGGGGTGACTTCAACATTGTGCGATTTCCTTTCGAAGAAGTGTGATGTTCTAGATCTTCAAGGGCTATGAGAACTCTTAATTGGACTTAGTGGAGGTTTCACGTGGTCTAGTAACAGGGACAGTTGTTGTTGTCCAAATTAGATAGCGTTTCAATATCTCATGTTTGGGAGGTTACTTTCCACGAGGTGTTGCATGCTTGCTTACAAAGGCTGATTTCTAATCACATCCCTATTCTATCAGAGTGTGGAGGGGTGATGCGAGGTTGAACACCCTTCAGATTTAGGAATATGATTGCGAGACAAAGGGTGTGTAGTGGAGGGTAATGCTGGGTATTTTAGGGCATTTTATATGTTAGTCAAGTGTACTCAATTTTGGCACACTGAAAAACAGTGGCAAATTTTGGCACTGTTTTAAAGTGTGCCAGATTACCATTAAACCGTGCCAAAATTTGGCACGATTTAAAACTGTGCCAGATTTTTAACATCAGGGTGTGACAATTTGTTGTTTTTGGTGTAGTGATTAAGGGAAAGACCCTACACTTAAAAAGAATTTGGCTAAGCTAATTACAAACAAGTTTGCAGTTGACCAACCTGGACTTTTGGATTGAAACTAAGGAAAGGAAAGGTTTTAATCAAGAACACACAAGAACAAGTTACCAGAGAAGAACGCCAAAAACTTATGAAATAACCAAAGAAAAATCCAGTCCTAAAGCAGTCGAAGTGTAAAAAGAAATGGAATACGAAGAGGGCACTAGGGCAGAGGGATTACATGATAAAGAACAAGCGAGACTGCCAAAGCTCGAAACGATGAAGTTGCAGAAATGGCAATGGAGCTGGTGAGAGGCTAGAGAGCGAGAGTTCAGGCGCAAAGAAGAAGAAGGGGAAATGACTTCAAAAATTATTTAAATAACTTGCTAATGAGTGGGACCATTAACCAAGTCAGAGCACAGCCCACGAGGAGGGCATCATTAGGGCACAAAGTCCCAAGCAAAGTGTGCAGCCGTCATACCTGGGAAACTGGAATGACAGTAGATATCTGCCTAGGTGTCACATCAGCTTGACAGGTGTCACTCACCAAACTGATCATACACTCATCTCAAAAGCAATACTATCCCTCAGCCATCTCAACAAATTCTATGGCTAAGGGCTCGGGGTGATTGATATACCCATATATACCCTCGGCTAGGCCGAGTGCGCCCTCCACCAAGACGAGCCCAAGACGGAAAAGATTAGTGGAATGAGAAGAGCCAATTTGGAAGGTTTAGATCTACTTTTTGAGTGCATTTGGATGAGATTTAAGAAAAACTCAAAACACATACCTGACTCAATTTTTCGTGTAGAATCCAAATCTGAAGTCGGATTGATGATTTGAATAATTTTTGGATCTGATTTTTCTGAGTATTGAAAATATGAGAATTCATGATGTTGTTTCTTTTTCATGTTGGTTCTTATCCCAAAACTTTTATAGATCTTCGGTGATTATTAATTGGATATTATGGGACTTAGATAAAATCAGTAAGCCCTAGTTAAGATTTGAATTAATTTGATTGGGATTTAATTGATTAGAATTATGATAATTAAAGTTAAAGAGATTTCGGTTGCTAGATTCATGTATTGGATTCTAATATGTTTGTATGAGGATTAAGGATAGTTCAAGTAGGGGAGATTTAATATAACACCTGGGTAGCCTTAGGGTTACAATTTAAACATCAAGGACTGAGTTTAAGCTCATTATTGATTTCGCAAGGGCTGAGTGTAGTACAAGAGCGTAGTGGTATGGCTCCTGGATAGAGATGGGAGTTTAGAACACATTTGGTTGAAAGAGGGTATGAGGTTATCCCGATCACGTATTTGAAGTTAACGGACCTCCTCGATCGACAAAGTTAAGTAGTAGTGTATTGGAGGGGTTCCTGGTTTGGATTTCGCTTTGCGAGACGCTCCGCGCATGAACCTTAACGACGTCGGGAGTGGAGAGATGTTATAGGATGCGAGGATAATTAAATTATGAAGTAAAGATATGACATTTTAATACGTGGGATTTAAAGAGATATAATGCTACGTAAGGGAATAATCTAAGGTTAATGTGAGTACCTTGTTGTTAGTATACTATAGGTATGATAATGCCTATTTGATTGATTAATGATTATGTGTATGACATACCTAGCTTACTTGCTATCGGTGGGAGGTTTGTGCGTGAGGGCAGTCGTATCCTGATGAATCCATGGGATCTTTGATTTGTCGCTCGAGAACATGGGTCTATGAAAGACTTATCGGGGAGTTGATAAGTCCGCTGACTATGGGTACGTAGGTATGTGCGTGACCCATGGGTATGAGAACTATTTTCGCCTCCAATGATTGTGTTGTTGTTTGTGGTTCGAGGAATCTTAACGAACCTTTAGTCCCTTATTCGGCGACAAGCGATATTAGGACATGATAGCAGAGTAATGCATTGCACCGCAGCTGTGACTCGGGGTGCCGTATTATATATGAATGTATATATAATGGATTAAATGAATGATTGGATATATATTGTGGTTAAATCTATCTACAATGATAATTGTAGATAACGGTGAATAGAGGAAGAAAATGGAATTAAGTTAATGAATGTTTATGCTTATAGAATAGAAAAGTTTAATTCATATTAATGAGAAATGATTCATGTTAATGAGCAACGATTCATATAAATGAAAAATGTATAAGAATGATTATATAACGTATGGTATGGGACATACGGGGTAATGATATGGGAATGGAATTATAATATGGAAACTGGAAAAGAGGAACCATTAACTAGGAAGTTAATAGGAAACGTTAAGTGTGCACTCTAGTTGAGAGGTGAGAATAGCAAGTGAGAGTTGGATCTAACATGTACATAATAAATGCTTTATTGCACTTGTTAAATACTTGCTGTTTTAAAAATCATTGACACATTCGGGCTCTGACCCGTTTCCTTGTAAATTTTCTTTTCTATTGTATCTTCTATATCAGGTGTCCAGCAACAGGGACGCCAACCTTAGCGGATTATGACAGGCTTTGGATTTATGTAGTTTTGCTTAGACGCCTATCATCTTTTTGATTCACAGTATTCTTAGTTAGGGCATATCGCCCAAAGGATTCAGTTATCTTCTTCTATCGGGGTCAAATACTATGGTATTCGTGTCATTTTAATACATTTGATATTGTTGGGATTACTGTAATGGATTAATATTATTTGGGAATGTTTATTCCAATTGCATTCAAATTATTTTGTGTTATCTAATTGGTTATCAGTGTTGTAGAATAAAATGTGTTGTGTTATTCTTAAACTGGAAATGGATTTTGTTAAATTAAAATTTGAAAAGTTTTTAACACCAGCTTAATTGGGTATTGGGTGAGTTGTAAATGTTTTCGACAGTGATGCGAAGAATGAGCCAACGGTATATTCTGTTTTAATTTGGTATGGGACTGGCCACTCGGTATTTAATTAGGCGGGGTATTATAGGTGGTATCAAAGCATCAGGTTCTAGTGTCCTTTAGGATCTGTACGGCTTACTGTGTTTTCAGCTTAGCGTTTTTTTTATATAGAGCCCTATGTTTAGGATTGTTGATCTCTTTGGTAAGATTCCATATATATCAGTGAATCTTATTTATGTTCGGGAGTGATCGAACAAAGAAGTATGGCAGATGAGGGCCATTGAATGGATAGCAGAGATCGTACTTAAGAGGTTATGAAGTATGTTCGAGTATGATGACCGTAGTCGAGGTCACCCCTATTATGGAAAAATTGAGGAGAGTCATTAGTAGAAGTTCTTAAAATGCGGGAATTATGTGTGTTACCTAACGAAGGCAATATATTCAAAGGCTTGGGCATATAGTGGAGTGTGGTGAACTAGAACTGAAAATTTGGGGGTAAAATTTTTCTTGACTTATCGGAGCAAAGTTATAATAGTGGGATTCAACAACCACCACCCACGAATGAGGGTATGTTTTCTATCTTAGGAATTATGAGGCGTATTGATTTTTGTAGCAATTAATATTGTGTGGGCAAAAAGGGTTGCTAAACTTAGCCTATAGCATCGTTATTTACGTAGACATCTCCAAGGGGTGTGGGACACCTATGTTTTACATATTATCAAGTGGGTTTGATTTTTATCATGGGATTACTTACCTTGGGCATGTCCGAGCATGATGTGACTATCGGCATGCATTGACTTGTGGTATACGAGAGCATATGTACTACTATTAGCCAGCATCTTGTCTTCTAGAGAAGAGTAGATGAGTAGACTCTATTTGAAATCAATAAAACCTAATTTTTTTTTGTTGTTTAAATTGATAAACTTGATATTTTTTTTTTCGATAAACCAAATTTTTATACACTATTGAATAAGGACCTTAGGAGTTTCGATGACCGACTACTTTAGGAAGTAGTGTATCGGGGTGGTTCCTTGTTTGGATTTCACTTGCGAGACACCCCACGCATGAAACTAATAACCGTTGGGAGTCGAAATAAGTTAGGTCCTTAGTATATGAGTTTGTAACCTTTGCGACAAATATTATAATGAAAGTGGTACGATAGGGTGTATGGGCGCCCTGGATGGTTGAATGGTAGTAGTTTTCATAATTGTGAAAGAGTGAGTAGTTGTGACTTCAGGATGTATTTACTTGATGATTGAGGATCATTTTTCTGTACTTGGTAACGTGAATGGTATAAGGAAGATTGGGTAAAGTTTAAATTCGATTCAGTTGAAACTATATGGTGAGGCTTGGCGTATAACATCGATAGGGATTTTCGTTAATGTACTGTATGGGCGGTACGTCTTAGATTTCTTGCGATGTGAGATTTATACTCAGAGTTGACCTTACCGGTATGATTTATATTCCTGAATTTCGGGATGAAATTCTGTTATAAGGGGGGAAGTATGTAATACCCCGTGATTTTTAATGACTTTTAAAATGGGTTATATTTTAAATTAATGGATTAATTGGATTTTATTATTAATTAATTCATTTGGGTTTTATCCAAATTGTGGATATTAAAATGGATGATTCTGAATATTACTTAAAGATATTTAGGTAATATGTGAATGTGATGTCATTGATATGACGGTGTGATATAAATTCGATAATTTAAATTTTTAGTCAGACGTGGTATGGGACGTGTCGGGACTAATTTATTAAATTAAAAAGGAAATTTAGTCATTTTGACTGCGTCGTTGCGTCCGGAAGGGTTGAAATAGTCAGAAAAGTCTATTTGGATGTTGGATTTGAGTCTCGGGTCATTTGGAAATGGAAAGACAACCCAAAAGGGCATTTTGGTTATTTTTACAAGGGGGATGAATAGTGATTTCGGGTTTTGTCTTATTATAAGTATTTGGAGATTAGTGTATGTAGGTTCATTTCATCTCTTCTACACAAAATTGAAAAGTCATCTTCTTAGAGAGAGTGGAAGGTTGCATGGAAAGAAAAAGAAGTTTGCTTGGGAAGGAGGAGAACCAAAGGTCAAAGGTCACCACCACCATCACCACCTGTGTTATTCAACTCCAAAGGATTAGATCTTCATTAGAGGCAAGTGTTTGATATTTGCAATTTAAGTTCGTATATTGTCCATGTTAGGATAGTTATAAAAAGAGATGATTTTCATGCTTGGAAGATGAAAGGATACAGTTGTTAACAGATTTTTGGAATCTAAAAATATATAGGAATTAAACTCATGTTGTAGGTAGTTAGTAATCCAATAAATATTCATCAATCTGTGGAAGAAATTCGGAAAATAATTTAGTGTTTTTGGAAGATAATATGTTGATAATTTTCTAGAAAAAGAGGCAAAAACGAGTGGAATGAGAAGAGCCAATTTGGAAGGTTTAGATCTTCTTTTTGAGTGCATTTGGATGAGATTTAAGAAAAACTCAAAACACATACCTGACTCAATTTTTCGTGTAGAATCCAAATCTGAAGTCGGATTGATGATTTCAATAATTTTTGGATCTGAGTTTTCTGAGTTTTGAAAATATGCGAATTCGTGATGTTGTTTCTTTTTCATGTTGGTTATTATCCCAAAACTTTTATAGATCTTCGGTGATTATTAATTGGATATTATGGGACTTAGAGAAAATCAGTAAGCCCTAGTTAAGATTTGAATTAATTTGATTGGAATTTAATTGATTAGAATTATGATAATTAAAGTTAAAGAGATTTCGGTTGATAGATTCATGTGTTGGATTCTAATCTGTTTGTATGAGGATTAAGGATAGTTCAAGTAGGGGAGATTTAATATAACACCTGGGTAGCCTTAGGGTTACAATTTAAACATCAAGGACTGAGTTTAAACTCATTATTGATTTCGCAAGGGCTGAGTGTAGAACAAGAGCGTAGTGGTATGGCTCCTGGATAGAGATGGGAGTTTAGAACACATTTGGTTGAAAGAGGGTATGAGGTTATCCCGATCACGTATTTGAAGTTGACGGACCTCCTCGATCGACAAAGTTAAGTAGTAGTATATTGGAGGGGTTCCTTGTTTGGATTTCGCTTTGCGAGACACTCCGCGCATGAACCTTAACGACGTCGGGAGTGGAGAGATGTTATAGGATGCGAGGATAATTAAATTATGAAGTAAAGATATGACATTTTAATACGTGGGATTTAAAGAGATATAATGCTACGTAAGGGAATAATCTAAGGTTAATGTGAGTACATTGTTGTTAGTATACTATAGGTATGATAATGCCTATTTGATTGATTAATGATTATGTGTATGACATACCTAGCTTACTTGCTATCGGTGGGAGGTTTGCGCGTGAGCGCAATCATATCCTGATGAATCCATGGGATCTTTGATTTGTCGCTCGAGAACATAGGTCTATGAAAGACTTATCAGGGAGTTGATAAGTCCGCTGACTATGGGTACATAGGTATGTGCGTGACCCATGGGTATGAGAACTATGTTCGCCTCCAATGATTGTGTTGTTGTTTGTGGTTCGAGGAATCTTAACGAACCTTTAGTCCCTTATTCGACGACAAGCGATATTGGGACATGATAGCAGAGTAATGCATTGCACCGCAGCTGTGACTCGGGGTGTCGTATTATATATGAATATATATATAATGGATTAAATGAATGATTGGATATATATTGTGGTTAAATCTATCTACAATGATAATTGTAGATAACGGTGAATAGAGGAAGAAAATGGAATTAAGTTAATGAATTTCTATGCTTATAGAATAGAAAAGTTTAATTCATATTAATGAGAAATGATTCATGTTAATGAGCAACGATTAATATAAATGAAAAATGTATAAGAATGATTATATAACGTATGGTATGGGACATACGGGGTTATGATATGGGAATGGAATTATAATATGGAAACTGGAAAAGAGGAACCATTAACTAGGAAGTTAATAGGAAACGTTAAGCGTACACTCTAGTTGAGAGGTGAGAATAGCAAGTGAGAGTTGGATCTAACATGTACATAATAAATGCTTTATTGCACTTGTTAAATACTTGCTGTTTTAAAAATCATTTACACATTCGGTCTCTGACTCGTTTCCTTGCATATTTTCTTTTCTATTGTATCTTCTATATCAGGTGTCCAGCAACAGGGACGCCAACCTTAGCGGATTATGACAGGCTATGGATTTATGTAGTTTTTCTTAGACGCCTATCATCTTTTTGATTCACAGTATTCTTAGTTAGGGCATGTCGCCCAAAGGATTCAGTTATCTTCTTCTATCGGGGTCAAATACTATGGTATTCGTGTCATTTTAATACATTTGTGTGACACCCCGACTAATTAAATACCGGGTAGCTACTCCTTTATTAAATTAATTCAAAATGCCAAGTTGGTTCAGTTAATAGCATCACTGTCGAAAACATTTAATGATTACTAACCACCTAGTATTTAAAAAGCGAGTTGCCAATTTTAAATTAAATCTGATTAACATGAAGTAAGTGAAGAATAAAAGAATAACATAACCATACTCAATAAAGTCCCAATAGTGAAATCAACAAGTAATAATGAGTCTAGAGGAAATACTCCTCATAACAATCCCACAAACTGAAATAAATAAAACAAGTCTGCATCCTGAATTAATTACAAACCAAATATCTGAATAACTGAAATAAGAAATGTCTCTAATAGAAATGGGCGACATGCCCTACAAATGATGAAACTGAATATGGAGTCAAGATAAAAGAAGCGTCTACTAGCAAGGCCCTGTAACTTCCACAACAGCTACAGCTCGTCACCTAAATGGAAATCCTATGCATGGTGTCCTTGTGGCTGGGCACCTAAAAGGTTTTTACAAAAAATAGATTTGAAAGCAAATGGGTCAGAGCGCGAAAGTGGAGAGTATTTTAAAAACAGCAAGTGCTTTAATAACATTAAAACAATGAATGGAAAATACATGTTAGGACGTGCCCTCACATGAAATACTCACCTCTCTACTAATTGTGCACTCCTAACATACCGTACCCATCTAAGTGACATTCATATCTAACTAAACCGTCATAAGTTCTACCCTTTTCTACTCGATTCCCATTATACATTCTAACGTTTTCAATTAAATAGAGGCTTTACTTAAACTCGAATTCTCAATTATTAGCATTACAATTCACTACAGGTTATCTCTTTTTATTTTCTCAAAGTGTTACCATAATTATACTCACAATACCAACATGAAAGTTCTCATTATTTAAGCGTATAATATTCACGTCATAAATATACAATACAAGCACCCCGAGACTAAGCTGCGGTGCACACATACTCTGCTATCCATCCCGGTACATCACGTACATAAGGATTACAAATTCCGAATCTCTCAGGAATTGTTAGAATAAGCACCACACACAAAAATGGAGGCGAACATAATTCAACATATCCGTGGTCACGTACATACCTACGCTCCACAGTCAGCTGACTCATTAACTCATAAATAAGTCATTCTCTTGAACTATGTCCTCGAGGTACCAATCTAAATCCGGGCACACAAAGATTAGATGGCCCTAAGCGAACGTAAACCTCCCGTGATAGCAAGTATGGTAGGTATGTCATACACATAAAATTATATCTATACTAAGCATGCACACATCTTAGTAAGTACCATAATTTATCAGTGGTATACTACTCGATCTTATACCAACTTATAATGTTACACAATTCATATGTTCGGTTCGTATGTAATTAAGTCACCAATTATTCTCACAATGTGATTAGTCACTCGCGTCCTAATCCACAAGTATTATTTGGTTCAAATCATTCTTTTATATTTTACTCCTCAATATATCCCGAATATCCCAACTATATCAATTAGTCATCAAGGTAATGTTATCTATACAATTAAACAAGGTTACGGGACATTAGAAATCAAATCAGGCCAAAAAGGCCATTCTGTCAACTCGTTAGAAGTCTCGTTCGAACGAGGCTTGTTCGAACGAGAGTTCATTTGAACGAAGTGGGCATCTAACGAGATCTCATTCGAACGAAAGGCATCGAACGAACATCCCACTCGTTAGAAGGCAAACTGTCAACTCGTTAGAAGCTCGTTCGAACGAGCTCGTTCAAACTAGCTCGTTCGAACGACCTGGGCAGGTCTTCTAACGAGGTGACAGTTTCGAGCCCAGAATTCCTAAATTCGTTTTTTCTCCAACGTTCTCTTCCCAAAACTCATCCAAACATTATCCCAACGGTGTTTTAAGGTTCCTAATCATTCCTAAACATACATAGGTCGTATTTTAACATATTTTATGGGGTCAATTCATCCTAAACAACACCCAACTATCAACTCTCCCAATTTTTCCCCAAATCTTATGAGTATGAACCCTAAAAATTTAAAGTCATCAATATCCCTAACTAAATCCGTTTTTGTAACATGAAAGTTATATTTCCAACAATATAATCATCCAAACACAATTCTACATACAATCTCTTTATCTAAACATGAGTTTCTAATTCCAATTTCATGGGTTTTTGTCATTCTCCCAAAACAATGCAATTATATAAATTTTCTAAGCATGGAAGAAGCATTCGTTGTAAATAACGTAATTAAACCACTTGCCTTGGATTATTCTCTGAATTTGGTGTTGAATTGATGAAGGTTGCTCTCTCCTTTTTCTCCCAAGGTTGAAGGTTGAAGATGGAGGTTGTGTTTCTCTTTTGGGAACTTCTCCTAACCTCTCCTATAACTCCCATAGCCCTTTAGTTGGTTAAGTGTTGATGATGGCTTAGTGGGTCACTAAATATCCTAATATTTAACTCCCAAAATTCGTTGGTTAATTACCCTAAAATTTCAAACTTACCAAAGTACCCTTTTTAGTTGCCGGTATAGCCCAAAAATGCCCCGGGACCCAAATTAAACCCCCGGCTAGTGTTTTCTAACTATTTCGACCCTTCCGGACTCGTTGGCGCACTCAAAATGACCATATGGTTGATAGAAAATAAAATTCTCTTTTTAATTTAAACAATTATATTCCTGACGCGACTGTCATGCGCGTCCCAAGAAAATTTCTCAAATAGCCGTATTTCAATCTCGCGACAATTTCAATAGTTTCAATATTCATATATTGCCATATATACACATTATAATCAAATACCAACTCACATCTCGTTAGTATTTTATCCGGATTAATTCTCAATTAATTTACATTTAATTTAATTAATCCCATAAATAAATGTCGATAAAAATGCGGGGTATTACAATTTGATATTGTTGGGATTACTGTAATGGATTAATATTATTTGGGAATGTTTATTCCAATTGCATTCAAATTATTTTGTGTTATCTAATTGGTTATCAGTGTTGTAGAATAAAATGTGTTGTGTTATTCTTAAACTGGAAATGGATTTTGTTAAATTAAAATTTGAAAAGTTTTTAACACCAGCTTAATTGGGTATTGGGTGAGTTGTAAATGTTTTCGACAGTGATGCTAAGAATGAGCCAACTGTATATTCTGTTTTAATTTGGTATGGGACTGGCCACCCGGTATTTAATTAGGCGGGGTATTACAGGTGGTATCAGAGCATCAGGTTCTAGTGTCCTTTAGGATCTGTACGGCTTACTGTGTTTTTAGCTTAGCGTTTTTTTTATATAGAGCCCTATGTTTAGGATTGTTGATCTCTTTGGTAAGATTCCATATATATCAGTGAATCTTATTTACGTTCGGGAGTGATCGAACAAAGAAGTATGGCAGATAAGGGCTATTGAATGGATAGCAGAGATCGTACTTAGGAGGTTATGAAGTATGTTCGAGTATGATGACCGTAGTCGAGGTCACCCCTATTATGGAAAAATTGAGGAGAGTCATTAGTAGAAGTTCTTAAAATTCGGGAATTATGTGTGTTACCAAACCAAGGCAATATATTCAAAGGCTTGGGCATATAGTGGAGTGTGGTGAACTAGAACAGAAAATTTGGGGGTAAAATTTTTCTTGACTTATCGGAGCAAAGTTATAATAGTGGGATTCAACAACCACCACCCACTAATGAGGGTATGTTTTCTATCTTAGGAATTATGAGGCGTATTGATTTTGGTAGCAATTAATATTGTGTGGGCAAAAAGGGTTGTTAAACTTAGCCTATAGCATCGTTATTTTCGTAGACTCACCAAGGGGTGTGGGACACCTATGTTTTACATATTATCAAGTGGGTTTGATTTTTATCATGGGATTACTTACCTTGGGCATGTCCGAGCATGATGTGACTATCGGCATGCATTGACTTGTGGTATACGAGAGCGTATGTACTACTATTAGCCAGCATCTTGTCTTCTAGAGAAGAGTAGATGAGTAGACTCTATTTGAAATCAATAAAACCTAAAAAAAAATTTGTTGTTTAAATTGATAAACCTAATATTTTTTTTTTTCGATAAACCAAATTTTTATACACTATTGAATAAGGACCTTAGGAGTTTCGATGACCGACTACTTTAGGAAGTAGTGTATCGGGGTGGTTCCTTGTTTGGATTTCGCTTGCGAGACACCCCACGCATGAAACTAATAACCGTTGGGAGTCGAAATAAGTTAGGTCCTTAGTATATGAGTTTGTAACCTTTGCGACAAATATTATAATGAAAGTGGTACGATAGGGTGTATGGGTGCCCTGGATGGTTGAATGGTAGTAGTTTTCATAATTGTGAAAGAGTGAGTAGTTGTGACTTCAGGATGTATTTACTTGATGATTGAGGATCATTTTTCTGTACTTGGTAACGTGAATGGTATAAGGAAGATTGGGTAAGGTTTAAATTCGATTCAGTTGAAACTATATGGTGAGGCTTGGCGTATAACATCGATAGGGATTTTCGTTAATGTACTGTATGGGCGGTACGTCTTAGATTTCTTGCGATGTGAGATTTATACTCGGAGTTACCTTACCGGTATGATTTATATTCCTGAATTTCGGGACGAAATTCTTTTATAAGGGGGGAAGTATGTAATACCCCGTGATTTTTAATGACTTTTAAAATGGGTTATATTTTAAATTAATGGATTAATTGGATTTTAATATTAATTAATTCATTTGGGTTTTATCGAAATTGTGGATATTAAAATGGATGATTCTGAATATTACTTAAAGATATTTAGGTAATATGTGAATGTGATGTCATTGATATGACGGTGTGATATAAATTCGATAATTAAATTTTTAGTCAGACGCGGTATGGGACGTGTCGGGACTAATTTATTAAATTAAAAAGTAAATTTAGTCATTTTGACTGCGTCGTTGCGTCCGGAAGGGTTGAAATAGTCAGAAAAGTCTATTTGGATGTTGGATTTGAGTCTCGGGTCATTTGGAAATGAAAAGACAACCCAAAAGGGTATTTTGGTTATTTTTACAAGGGGGATGAATAGTGATTTCGGGTTTTGTCTTATTATAAGTATTTGGAGATTAGTGTATGTAGGTTCATTTCATCTCTTCTACACAAAATTGAAAAGTCATCTTCTTAGAGAGAGTGGAAGGTTGCTTGGAAAGAAAAAGAAGTTTGCTTGGGAAGGAGGAGAACCAAAGGTCAAAGGTCACCACCACCATCACCACATGTGTTATTCAACTCCAAAGGATTAGATCTTCATTAGAGGCAAGTGTTTGATATTTGCAATTTAAGTTCGTATATTGTCCATGTTAGGATAGCTATAAAAAGAGATGATTTTCATGCTTGGAAGATGAAAGGATATAGTTGTTAATAGATTTTTGGAATCTAAAAATATATAGGAATTAAACTCATGTTGTAGGTAGTTAGTAATCCAATAAATATTCATCAATCTGTGGAAGAAATTCTGAAAATAATTTAGTGTTTATGGAAGATAATATGTTGATAATTTTCTGGAAAAAGAGGCAAAAACGAGTGGAATGAGAAGAGCCAATTTGGAAGGTTTAGATCTTCTTTTTGAGTGCATTTGGATGAGATTTAAGAAAAACTCAAAACACTTACCTGACTCAATTTTTTGTGTAGAATCCAAATCTGAAGTCGGATTGATGATTTGAATAATTTTTGGATCTGATTTTTCTGAGTATTGAAAATATGAGAATTCATGATGTTGTTTCTTTTTCATGTTGGTTCTTATCCCAAAACTTTTATAGATCTTCGGTGATTATTAATTGGATATTATGGGACTTAGATAAGATCAGTAAGCCCTAGTTAAGATTTGAATTAATTTGATTGGGATTTAATTGATTAGAATTATGATAATTAAAGTTAAAGAGATTTCGGTTGCTAGATTCATGTGTTGGATTCTAATCTGTTTGTATGAGGATTAAGGACAGTTCAAGTAGGGGAGATTTAATATAACACCTGGGTAGCCTTAGGGTTACAATTTAAACATCAAGGACTGAGTTTAAGCTCGTTATTGATTTCGCAAGGGCTGAGTGTAGTACAAGAGCGTAGTGGTATGGCTCCTGGATAGAGATGGGAGTTTAGAACCCATTTGGTTGAAAGAGGGTATGAGGTTATCCCGATCACGTATTTGAAGTTGACGGACCTCCTCCATCGACAAAGTTAAGTAGTAGTGTATTGGAGGGATTCCTTGTTTGGATTTCGCTTTGCGAGACGCTCCGCGCATGAACCTTAAGGACGTCGGGACTGGAGAGATGTTATAGGATGCGAGGATAATTAAATTATGAAGTAAAGATATGACATTTTAATACGTGGGATTTAAAGAGATATAATGCTACGTAAGGGAATAATCTAAGGTTAATGTGAGTACCTTGTTGTTAGTATACTATAGGTATGATAATGCCTATTTGATTGATTAATGATTATGTGTATGACATACCTAGCTTACTTGCTATCGGTGGGAGGTTTGCGCGTGAGGGCAATCATATCCTGATGAATCCATGGGATCTTTGATTTGTCGCTCGAGAACATAGGTCTATGAAAGACTTATCGGGGAGTTGATAAGTCCGCTGACTATGGGTACGTAGGTATGTGCGTGACCCATGGGTATGAGAACTATGTTCGCCTCCAATGATTGTGTTGTTGTTTGTGGTTCGAAGAATCTTAACGAACCTTTAGTCCCTTATTCGGCGACAAGCGATATTGGGACATGATAGCAGAGTAATGCATTGCACCGCAGCTGTGACTCGGGGTGCCGTATTATATATGAATATATATATAATGGATTAAATGAATGATTGGATATATATTGTGGTTAAATCTATCTACAGTGATAATTGTAGATAACGGTGAATAGAGGAAGAAAATGGAATTAAGTTAATGAATGTTTATGCTTATAGAATAGAAAAGTTTAATTCATATTAATGAGAAATTATTCATGTTAATGAGCAACGATTCATATAAATGAAAAATGTATGAGAATGATTATATAACATATGGTATGGGACATACGGGGTTATGATATGGGAATGGAATTATAATATGGAAACAGGAAAAGAGGAACCATTAACTAGGAAGTTAATAGGAAACGTTAAGCGTGCACTCTAGTTGAGAGGTGAGACTAGCAAGTGAGAGTTGGATCTAACATGTACATAATAAATGCTTTATTGCACTTGTTAAATACTTGTTGTTTTAAAAATCATTTACACATTCGGGCTGTGACCCATATATACCCTCGGCCAGGCCGAGTGCGCCCTCCACCTAGATGAGCCCAAGACGGTCTCTTGACCCTTCCAGGGGCCGACCCATCATCAGGCCCAAACGACCCTCCAAGGGGCCGAACCCTCATCAGGACCAGACGACCCTCCAAGGGGGTGACCCCTTATCAGGCCCAGACGACACTCCAAGGGGCCGACCCCTCATCAGGTCCAGACGCCCCTCCGAGGGTACGACAGTACGAGACCTAAATTAGGCCAGACTCACTGCCAGAAGGAACTTAGCCCTCGGCCTCATATAATAGGCCGAGGGTGACATCATCACAACGCGTCGTTTGGGAGACACGTGGAACAGTGCGCGTGAGGCTCACATGGGACGTGGAAGACCGTTATAACAATATCACCCCCTTACGTGAGGAAATATTATGTCATCATTATTCACAGGTGGCATCTACTGGTGTTAACAAGGAATTGGCTAGATCATCATTCACATGCACCATGCATGCTTTGGGGGGTACACTACACCCCCCAAGGCCTATATATACTTGTCACCTACAACCCTTCAAAGGGATCGATAATTGTAACCCTAACTAAAACTCTGCTTATTGATAAGCACCCAAAACTGTACAATTTATACCCCAAATAGACGTACTTTAGTTGTTATTTCTCGACAATATGGGTCTTATGTGCTTAAATGTTTAATATGCAGGTTTAATGTACGTTGCGGTGTTCAAACGCGTATTTCAAGGCAATTGTGCATTTTACGGAGCTAAATACCAAATTCCCTGACCCCGTAACCTTACCCGAGCCTAAAACCTAGCCTAAAACAATCCCAAACCGTGTGTGTGTTGAGTTTGTGTCATTTTATTATTTTTTAGATTTTTAGTTTGAGTCTTTTCTATTTTTAGGATTTATTTTAGGTTTATTTTAGAATTTTTAGATTTTATTTTCTATTTTTCTATTTTATTTTTATTAATATAATTTTATTTTATTTTGATTAGTTTCTAGTTTTATTTTATTTTATTAAGATTTTAATTTTTAGGATTTCATTTATTTTTTTAGTTTATTAGATTTTATTTTTTTAGGACTTTAATTTTATAGTTTAATAGATTTACATTTTTATTTTTCTTTTCATTTCTTTTTCTTTTTATTTTTAATTGAATCTTTATTTTATTATTTTAGAAGTAGGATTTTTACTTTTTAGAATTTTAATTTTATTAGTTTTAATTTGTTTTTGTTAGTGTCATTTTAAGGGTTCAAATTAAACACACACACATCACCATTATCCTACACCTATCCTACACCCACTAACCTATCCTACACCCATTTACATCTACACACTACCTACCCTTATCCTTACCATACACCCTCACCCACCAAATTCCCCCCCCCCCCCCTCCCCCCCCCCCCACTTCATCTTCAACCTCAAACCCATCACCCTCTCTCTCCTCCATTAACAAAAACAAACCTTCCCTCCACCCAACCATCTTTCTCTCTCCTCTAAACCTCCATAAACCCAACATCACTCTCACCCTTTACCTTAGTACCCTAACCCACCTGTTCACAAATCCGGCCTGAAAACAAAGCCACCCGCCGGCGACCATCTCAGGCGGGCTGGCGCGACCCAGCGGCGACCCCCCTCTCTCTCTCCTCGCGACCCAGCTGCCTCTGGCCACCTACACCCCAGCGACCTCTTACCTCCGAACCCATCCACGGCAGCGCTCCAACCCCGGCACCTCCTGCCCTCATTCCGGTGCCCTTTTACCCGTATATGTCCATCCCTCTCTCCTCCTGCGGCCCAGCCGCCTGAATCCGGCGGCGTCCAAACCTGCAGAACCCGCCGGCGAGCCACCCCCGGTCGCAACTCAACCCGGAGACCTCGACAACCCTATACCCAGCCAAGGCAACCAAACTCATTTTTTAATCTCTTACCCAAATTCAAATGAAGACCCATTTCATCCCATTCCCACAAATGCCAAAATCAATCTCCCAAAAACCCAATTCCCATCTCACATTTTCGTGACCTGCTTCTAAAGCCAAATAATCCAAGACCAAGTCAACCCACTTAAACTAACTTATTCCCATTTTTCCCTTATTACCCTCCAACTTACTCTTTTACCCAACACCCAAAAATACCCTAATAACCAAATCAGATTTATTCCCCCATTTTCCCACTTGTCCCCACACCTCACACAATCCATGCACACTTGTGCATTCTCTCCATATTACCCTCACCATATATCCTCATACCTCACACCCCTCATGTGCACATCCTTATTTTCCCAAATTAACCTTTTAGCTCCATTGCATATAAAATGAAGAAGAAGACCCATTTGAAAAAGGAGAATTCTAGATTAGAGAGAGGAAATTGTAGAGAGAAATTTTAGGGTTAGAAATAAATAGTAGATTATAATTAGTTTTTTTATTTTCTTCTTTTCAATTTAAATTGAGTGAAAGTAATTCTAGTGAGAATCAATTTGTGTGTTAGTGCTTCATGTGTATTTGTTGATCATTCAAATTGAGAGGTGTATGCTTCAAATTGGAAGACTAGAGTTCAACTTTCTCAAAGAGATTTGGTTTGCTTGTTCTATTCTCTTCTCTTTTATTTTAATAGCCTTGATTATTAATTTGTCATATTTCATATCATGTTAGGCTAAAACCCCTTTCAAGGGGTGGGGTGAAACCCTTATTTGATATTATTTTAGTTTAATTAGTTTGTTTACTTGAATTATCCCTTTGAATGTTAATTTTGATCCCTCACCCTTAGATTTACGCCTCGAGAGAGGGTAAATGATTTTCGAGAGAAAATCGAAATTCTAGTGATAATACCCATTTTAGATTCGAACTAGAGATAGGGGTTTCTTAAGTGGGGTATTATCATTTGAATTTCAACTCTAAATTTAATTTCTAAGATTGACATAAATTCTAATTAATCGATCCTAGCGGGTGATTAATTAAAAGGAGTGTTGATCTAATTTTCTAGAGTTGTGAGGTGTTAATTTTAATTTTCTAAAAGATTACTATTCTAATTACACTTGCAACGAGAGTTGAATTGTAATTTTGATATTAATTTGGGAGAATTCAAATAATTAAATTAATTAATTAGAATAACTAAAATTTGTGGTGTAATCTCACTCCTTGATTGTTCTCACAATTATTTTCCTCACTTTATCTTTTATTTTAGTGTTAGACCTTATTTTTTTTATTTTAGTCACTTTTTAGTTAGTTGTTTAGATTAGTTTAGATCTCACCTCACCCTTTTGTTTTAATATTGAAAAAGCTAAAAAAAATAGAAAAGTGAAAAAGCACAAAAAGAAAATAAAAGGTGAATTACAATTGAATTTGTTCCATGTGCTTTACTCCCTAGAAAGTGGATTGATACCCTTACTTACCTCTACACTTGAGTTTATTATATTTGTAGGTATGTGAGGTTTTGACTAACTTGGCTTTCAACAACGACAATACACGCAAAAAGTCTAGTTATCACTTATACACACAGTAGAGAGAGAAAGTGAGCTTATGTGCATTGTATCCAAGGCCATTACTGCCCATACTTAGTGGATCACACACTCACAGTGGATGTAGGCCTGATTGACTGAACCATTACACATCATTGTCTTATTCCTCTTATACTCATCTCCTTCTACACACTTATACACATACATTTCTATGGCTGCCATGGTTATTAAAGTTTGAGCTCATCATCACTTATCTGATGGTGCTGAATCTAAGCATCATCAATAACCATACCCAAAATTACCTCATTTTGAACCATACAATCATACAACGTAACAACCGATATCTTGGTCTGAGGACTATACTCTCTCTGCATCATTAGCCAGGGGATTCACCTCTAATGCGTAATTTCCCTACGATACCATTTAGAGAGGTATGTGTAAATGTGCCATAGTTACAAGCTATATTAAGTTAAACATACGGTCCTTAAATTTGAAACCATATGTACATACAAATTGGCTACAAGTGATATTTATTACCATACTAGCCCCCTAAGGTCCAACACACGCCACCTGACTCTATATTAGTCCTACTCTCATTTACTAGACGAAAAGAGACATTATGCCTTTATAAATAGTTCTCGAAATAAGCCCGAACACTCCCATACTATCCTAGAGTACCACTCTCCTTATATGAGGTCATGTTACTTCTTAATATATCCTATGAGAAGGTTACAACGCCTTAAACCCCAAAAGAAAAGAGTAGAAAGAAAATCATATTCTTGGGCTGAAAACAGAGTACCAGTCGACCGACCCCTGACCCCCGATCGACCGGGTATTGGGAAATTGCCTTGCGAGCCAACCAGTAGGCTTTTTGCCTTTGGCCCGATCGACCGACTTCCTAGCCACGGTCAATCGATCCTAGCAGATAATTCGTCAATCTCCCATTTTTCTTACAAAACCTAAATCTCCAATTCTTCTACATCAACTAATATTAGCAACAAATCATTTCTATATGATCACCTACCAATGTACAACAATCAAATCATATCTAACTTATATAGGTGAAGATTTGAACAACAAACTCAATCAAAACTCTAAATGGGTTCAATCTTAAGAATAATAACCATCTACACCCTTTATTCAACATAATCATAAGGTATTGCAAGTATAATAACTTGCCTTGTTGTTGGAGTCTAGGATTCTTCTTCGTAGCAAAGATTCCAAGCTTAAAATGACAAAATCTCCTCTTTTCTCTCCCTTATCTCTAACTTTTAGGTTTAGAAAGTACACAAACGAGATATAAATGCTCTTGCAAGACTTAAATGCCTAATTACAACTCAAATACATTAAGTCCAACATTAAATGCTACTACACACTTAAAATGACTCGTAACTCCTATTTAAGTCATAAATAGCCGGAACGTACCCCCCCAACCCAAAATCAACCTTAGCACTTATTTTGACTAACTCAACCCTTCCCGGACTAACCGTGCCCTCTAAACTTACATCCGGGACATCGTTCATATATTCCAATTCCAACGTCATATTAACATTTTAATAATAACTCGAATGGAATATAAATCATAACCGTCGTTTTAAAATTATTAACTCTTAAAATACTCAAATTAATATTTACTTCAATCTCTCATTTAATTTAATTAATTAACCCATACGGACAATTAATATAAAAATAAATGCTTAAAAGTAAGGAGTAGTACAGACCTCAAGTGAGAGCCGTGAACCTAACATGTATATAATATCTGGTGATTATGAATTTTAAATACTTGCTAAATTTTTAAATATTTTTATAGTGAGGCCCAGCTTAGGAGTTCATTTCCATTTGTCGTGCTGCAGTTGCTGTGGATGATTGCAGGTCTTAGTTTGAAAGACACCTCCATTTCCTTGCAAATCTGATGCACTCATTACTTTATCTCAGTCAGTCATGTTGCCCATTTTCTATTAGTAGTTGTTCCAGAGACATTGTACTCTTTTTATTTTCAGTGGTGGATTTAGTTTTATGGATTATTGTATTAGAGTTTCAGACTGGGGTGTTTACCTTCATCCTATCTTATTTGATTCAGTATTTCATTATTTGTGGTGTCAATTAATGTAGCATAGTTAATGTGATATTTAATTGTTTCAAATCGTTGCATGTTAATGATAAAGATAAAATTTGACACCAGCTTTTCAAATCATAGGCGACTAATAAATATTAAAAAGTTTTTCGACAGTGATGCTAAGAATGAACCAATGTGGATATTCTATTTTTAATTTATTAAAGGGTTGATCACCGGGTATTTAATTAAGCGGAGTGTCACACAATAGCCATATGAGATTGATAAATATACTAATGATCGTCCACCAGCCTGAACTCTTTTCTGGGCGAAAACTTTTAAGACGTTTTGAATTGAGATAGAATATGGATGGCTTCACTTTCAACTTGTGAGCCTCCTTACTTTGCAACGTGGTCTCGTTATTATTAAGGTAAATAATGATCCGATTCATCCATCTGGTGTATGGTTAATGGAGTTCCTCGATAACTATTCAATTTTCCTCGATAACTATTCAATTAACAATGCCCTAAAAAAATTTCACCGTGTCAAAAAGGCTTTAGTATAGCGCTGGTGCGAACCTTTAAAAATAAGAGAATAAGAGATTTTTTAATACAAAATAAAAAGCTTAATTGATTTTTTTGGTAATTGATCTTGTAAATAATATAAATTTGGGTGGGTGCGAAGTTCCATACAATTTGAGAGTCGGAGTCCAAAGATGTGGAGAGAGAAAGAGAGTGAAAGGCGTGAAGCGAGTAGGAAGCGTTAACATAGTGGAGCAAATGTAAAAGCTGATTTGGAAATCCCCATATTGATTCTTCCGAACGGTACGTCCCATATTATTTCTATATTAACCAAACACACAAAAAGCAGAGAGAGAGAGAGAAATGGAGTGTTTGAGTAGGTTTGTGGAGGAGGGGAGCGTGGAGAGCCAGCGGTACTACCTGGCTCGTAAGACGATGGTGGAGATGTTGAGGGACCGAGGCTACGTGGTTTCGGACTCCGACTTCTCTTCTTCTCTTTCGGAGTTCCGTTCCATCTTCACCAACAAACCCGACCTCGAGCGTCTTCGTTTCTCCGCCTACCTCTGCTCTAACCCACACAAAAAGGTCTTTCTATTTTCCCTTTTTCTATACTTATAACTTCAATATGTATGTGAATCATATTTTCACACTTTCCCATGCTTTTCCAACAACCTCTACTCTATTTCTTATTACACGGGATATATTCTCCTCACATCATTGTTATATATTAAAGTCGGCCAACATGCTGGTAGGATGATAAATAAGATGATAAATAAGTGTTAAGAGTTCATTTTTATGGAATTGAAAATTTCATAAAAAAAATTTGTTGGTGTTGTTTGATTGTAATTATTTTTCAGTTGGAAAATGTTCTATTTTTCATCTTTTATGTGTTTGATTTCCAACATTTTTTCACTTTCTGTATTTTTTTTTTCATTATTTTTGAGTTTTCATTCACTTTTTGGATTTTTTTTCATTTTTTTTGGGATTCTATTCACTTTTTGTATTTTTTTAATTAGTTTTGGGTTTTTATTCACTTTCTAATTTTTTTATTATTATTGGGTTTTTATTCATTTTCTCGATTTTTTTCTTCATTTTTGGGGGTTTTTATTCATTTTCTAGATTTTTTTCATTTTTGGGGGGTTTTATTCACTTTCTGTATTTTTTTCATTTTTTTAGGATTTTTATTCCCTTTCTGATTTTTTTGGGTTTTTTTCATTTTTGGGGGTTTTATTCACTTTCTGGATTTTGTTCATTATTTTTGGGGTATGATTCACTTTCTCGATTTTTTCCCCTTATTTTTGGGTTCTTATTAATTTTCTAGATTTTTTTCATTATTTTTTGGGTTTTATTCACTTTCTGTATTTTTTTCATTATATTTTTGGGTTTTCATTCATTTTCTGAATTTTTTTCATTATTTTTGGGTTTTATTCACTTTCTAGATTTTTTTCCATTATTTTTGGGTTTTTATTTTTTTCATTATTTTGGGGATTTTATTCACTTTCTGTATTTTTTTTCATTATTTTTGGATTTTTATTCGCTTTCTAGAGTTTTTTCATTATTTTTGAGTTTTTATTCATTTTCTGAATTTTTTTATCAATTTCTTTTGTGTTGCAATTCTTTTCCCTATAAAATGAATAACAAGGTGGGAGGGTTTTTTTTAATTCCACATTTTTGTTGAAAAAGTGGGTACGTGACTTGTTTTAAGGAAATCAATTTCATGAAAAATTTTGTTCATTAAACATCCAAAAAATGAAAAATGACCCCATATATTGTATTTTTCATGAAAAATTAGTGTTATCAAATTCACCCTAATTGGTTTCACAAATGGGTTAGGGTGGCGCCTAGGTGAAGTTGGTCTATGAGCTGATTTTTTAACCAACTTGATTTATATTCTTCGAACACCACAAATGAAACCATCTCATTCGGTATTAATTTTACTTCCTAGTTGATTAGTAGAAATTCGAAAATTTATAGAAAAATTCAAATGATATGAAAAACACATATGCTGCATTTTATCGAGTTTTTATTCTTTCCCCGAAGTTAAAATGGTAAATTCACGTACCAAATCTCATAAATCGTGTTAAAAGATTGAAAAACAAAATGCTAATGTCTTTCCGAAAATCAAACTTCCACGTGTATTACTAATATAGAATTTCCAAAAAACACAAATGCTCAAACCAAACGAGCACTATATGACACTTATGGCCCCGAATGCTTCAGACTTGGAGCGTGAAAAGATGTGTGAGGCGGTCTTGTTAGAATAAAAAAGATCTGCTTTAGTTCATCTCATGGTTAAAGTTTATTATGTTTTTATAATGTTATTGTTGTTTTAGTTCATCTAGTGGTTGTTGATCTATTTAACAATCTTCCATGTTCCATTTGCAATAGTTTATGTTACTTTTGGGTCTGTTTTCCAATTTCTGGTTTTTATATGATGTTTTCATATGTTTTCCAGATTTTGGTTCTTTTCTGTGGGACTGGTGAAATCAAAAAGCAAGTGATCATTGGTATTTTAAGACAGGTGGTCAACAAGGAAAGTTTACACCGTCTGATTTTGATCTTCCAAAGCAAAATAAACTTTCATGCTCAGAAAGTGGTGGATGACTTTTCTGTCAAAGTGGAGACTTTCCATGTAAGCGGTTTTTTTGGTAAATCAAGATTTAAAATTTTTGTACTGTTTTAAGGTGAGAAGAAATTTCTCATTTGACTAAGCACTTTCCATTATATAGTTTAAAGACAAGCATCTGAAAGGAGAATGAATATTTATGTGCTTCGCTGACAAGTTCTTAGGCAGTTGAAATTTTAGTTGCCACGACCGAGAAATGTATATGACAATCAAATATCTCTTTTGTCATGGGGATTGCCAAAAATTGTATGAAGGAATACAGTAATCTCCATAGCCAACAAGACCACAGCATTGCACTTTCCAAGATCAGCCCTGTTCTATGAAACCACATTCATCCAATTGTTCGCAAGAAACAGAACATCCACTGGCTGGAAGATACTTAATGCAACAGCCAAAGAGAAGCAATGAATCTGATATTCTTCACATCTCTTCTTAGTCCACCTCCCTATTCTCAAAAGTTCTGATATCTCTTCCTCCCCAAACTCTCCAAGCAAACACCAAGGAAACAAACCTCCATAGACATTTGAATTTCTCTTTATCCCCGCAATCACCCCAGTCGATAACAAAACAGTCGTACAAGCTTTTTCGGAGTCCCCCCAACAATTCCAAGTTCATCGAAAGTTTACTCCTTGGATCCATATATTTAATCCAACATTATCTCTTATTTAACATAATTAAATGACACATATTCCTCAAACGATATAGCACTTTCATTAAATTCAATGCATCTTCATGAATCGTAATTAGATTACTCGATTATAACCTAAGCTTCTCTCTCTCTCTCACACACACACACACACACACACACACAAGATACAATTTAAACTACTCATCATCTAATTGGGATATATTGCTCATTTGCTCAAACTTTCTTACACACTCTCGTTTTCCTATTAAACTAGCAACAAAAATGCTCAACCAACTCTAGAGAGTTGTGGATTAGACCCGATGACATGAAAGGGGGAGCACAAATTGCTTAGTAGAGTCACCTACGAGGGAGATTTAAGAAAATAAGTACAATTATATTCAAGGAATGTTAACCAACAATTCGTAGTATTGAAAGAGTAAGATGTTCAAAAGTAAGCTCAAACAATATTATGAACAAGTTTTCATGCATATCAAACAGTAAGAGTTTATAGAATGAAGCCTATATTCTACAACCTTGACATAAGAATAAAATCTACTTGCTATTTGACATGCTCCTAATACTTGAGTGTGGCCCCCTCTTGAATTTTGGGGCTCGAAGGACTAATGTAGATAATTTAGTGATCTTGGCCTCATAGTGACTATGGACATGTCTCCTTGTATAAGATCCAAAAAGTCCAACTCTTTTCGATCTCTCTCATTCTTGGTGAAATACCTCTCTTTAAATGCCTCCTTTAGCTTCTCACAAGTCCATGACCATTTGCCCTCACCTGGATCCTTTTGACCATTTTCGGTTGTTGGTCACAAACGTACTACACTCTGCTCCTTGATACACTTGAGGACCTCAAAACTTTCTCCAATTAATTAATCCAAGCATGACCCCTTTTATCCAAGCTAACCAGGATTTCTTATCAAGGCATTTAGTTTACCGTGTTATTTTTTCAAGATTTTCAAAAGCTACTTTATTTTTAGTCTAGTTAAACGCGAATAACTTTTGTATGCTGTGAAGGATACTGGTTTGTGATAAACTATTGTGCCCATTATGTAATACGTTGGGTGTTGATTTAGTTAAGAGGCTGTTTCGTTTTGCCTCTATTATTTGGATTGTTTCTGTACCATATAAAGCGTGTCTGTGTGTGTGTGTGTATAAACAGTGCTGCCAACAGTACTCAATTTTCTTTGTTTGAATATTGGGTTTCTTTGTCACATTTGTTTTGTGTTACTGGCCTAAATTTATTTTACGCCTTATTAAGATGATATAACATTAACATTGATTTCATAATATACACACGCACACACACACACACACACACTATATATATATATATATATATATGTGTGTGTGTGTGTGTGTATAACTGACCGTAGATTTAAAGTGCTTTCTCAAAAAGTAGTGTCAAATTTATATGTATTTTCTGTGTTTAGTTATGAATTCACTTAAGATGGAAAAAATGACACTTTCAAAAGCATTTTACTGAGCATGTATCATCGGGGAAGGTAGAAGGCAATGTTCTTGTTGCATTTTTTACTCTGATTTGTTTTTATAGAAATTGTTCTTGAGGAACTCTGAGATATACACACGAATATAGAAACACATTATGATAACATGCAACTTGATAGATTGATGGGAATGGGATTTAGAGGTTAATGTGTTGAGACTGATCAATGGATTATCATGTCTTTAGTCGAAATTCTAAGCAACTGGAACCAAAACCAGACTCACATACTTGAATCCGTAACTGTTGATGGTCAACCTTGCATCACAATCCTCCAAAACTGAGATTATTTGTGATCACCACCTAGCTTGGTGTCAACCCCTAGACTGACACAACAATTTTAGGAGACGTGTGAGGAGGCGCAATGAAGAGCAGAGACTTATTTATAATGCCAGGAAGAAAATATCACCTGGCAGATGTGTTTTTTTTTCCAACCACTTTACTGATTATTATAACACTGAATATGAGGCATATCTTAGCAAACTTATAGTATCGTCTTTGCTAGTAGGACCATCATCAAGATCATTGCCTTCCACTTTAATTTCTAACATCAGGTAATGCCTTTTCAGATTACGGAGTTGTTAATGAATATCACAAAACATGTTTTGGCGCCAAAGCATGAAGTATTGACTGCTGAGGAGAAGCTGAAGTTGCTGAAGAAGTATGGCGTGAAAGACACTCAGGTGATTAATAAACTTTGGATGCAGATAAATGACTTACTTTTAGCATGCAAGAAAAAGTATAATTGGTTAAAGAAGTCAATGGTTTAGGGATGAGAGTGTAGTTGTTCACTGTTTGTGTGTGTGTGGTGTGATGTGGTGGTGGTGGGGGGGGGGGGGGGGGGGAGGAATTAATGTGATTAGATTTTGTAGATGAGAACATTAGGAGGTCTCTAGGATCACAATCAATATGTTAGGATTGTGATTCGAGAGATATTTAGCTGTCCAATGATTAGTCCATTTGGTCTATGTTAGGAGAACGTTTTTGGTACACAGATTGTTAGATCATCTTCTTTTTTTTACGCACATTTCACTGTGTTTGCTACATTCAAGCAAATAATTAGCTTTCTGCTTTTTTAATCATATTACGCTAAACATTTCAATTATAACAGAAAGAGAATGTGTATGTGAACCTTTGTTTTAATTTATTTTTCATTTCTACTTATGTTTTGTGAGAGTTTTGTAACTTGTTTACCAGTAGATGTTCTATATGACCAGAGGGCATTGCAGTATTTATTTCAGGACTGGTTAGTCACAAGCAGATGTAGCTCAAAGGTTTCTTGCTTCTAATGCAAATATAGCACACAAGTGTTTGCAGATAATCCGCTGAATTATAAAAAATTGCACATACCTCCAATATGTGGGAAATTGCAAATTACGGTAGTTCAAGGAGTTTTTTCTTTTTCTTTTTCTACAAAATTAATAGTTCTGGGATGTATTTGCAGCTAGTGTGATAATTTAAGAGGTTTCTTCCAATTGATTCCTTTTTTCGATACTGTTGATCTAACTACTGGCCAGTAATAGTTGTAATTAACATGTTTTCTTTTTTCTTTCAGATTCCTCGAATGCTAGAGACTGACCCTATAGCCAGGTACTATGGGCTTGAGAAGGGGCAGGTGTTAAAAGTTAGTTACAAAGGCGCCGCACAAGCTGATTCACTTGTTACTTACCGTTGTGTTGTGTGATGGCATTTCTTACTCTTACTAGGTTGACGTAGTATTGAAACGGGAAACAACGTTTTGGTCGACAATTACCTCCTTTTAAGGAACTATTTTGATTGTTAGAAAATTTTCACAGGACTTCAAGTGCCTAGCATTCATTTGCAATGTTTTAGTTTCGCCCATTAATTATCCAATGTTGCTATGGTAATTAGTTTTTATCTGTTGAATAGTTTAATAACCAAAGCCACTTTACTTGATTCTTTGGCTTGTTCAGGCTTCCTCTCTTGTCGGAAGAAAGAGAGAAGAGTGGTCTTAATAAATCCCACTCAAGCACCTGTTTAAAGAGGAGATGATTTTATGGAGAATATTTGTTCATTTATTTGTTTAAATAATTAATCAGATATTTTAATTATTAATTTATTTTAATTCAAAATATTTATTTGGATTTATTGAGCATTTTCAAACCTGCTCGTACTCATTTCTTTAACTATCCAACAACGTTTAGATTGTGGAAAATGACTTCAAATTGAGTGAGGGCATTATAAGACCATCTCCAATTGTCCTTTCTATCATCCCTGTTTCTGCGATAGAAATAAAAAGAAGGAAAAATATTTTTTAATGCATCTCTTCTTCCTATTATGCATTTGATATGGCTGCTGAGTCATATTGACAATTCCTACCATCATTTCTACATGTAGAAATACACTGACGGTTTGCCAAAGTGACGTGGAGACAGGGGCGGATCCACCCCAGGACGAAGTGGGGCGGCCGCCCCAGTTCACTTTTAAAAAAATATATATATATATATACATATATATATATATATATAGGGGTATTTGGTAATAAATTAAAAGATGAGGAGAAAATGTGTAATAAACAAAAGTAAAACAAAACTTAATGTAAAGGTTTTACGGTCTCACCCTATTTTCTCATTCTCACCCTAATTTATCTCCCTCTCGTCCGTCGTTGTTGCTTCTCCATTCTCCACTCGCACTGCCAGTGGCGGATCCAGCTCTCTCCTTCGTGCTGCTCTCCTCTCTCCTCTCTCCTCCACCACCCGCCCCTGCTGCTGTTGCTCTCTCCTCCACCCTTTACTGTAATGTAGAAGGCAGGCTTTACATATGGGTCCAGGTATGTTTGCAGTGCTATAATATAACATTTGTATTTCATTTGTTTATTTTGTTTATTTCATCATTTGTTTATTTTGTGAAATTATATGTGAAATTAAATTTATAATGTAAAATTATACTAAAATGAAATTAATTTGATAGTGAATCTATTAGTATAAAATTAAATTAAATTTGTTGTAAATATAGGAAGTCAATGGAGAAATTTTTTAAACGGAAAAATGATTGAAACAAAGAGGGATCGGTTATTTCTATCACCATGCGAGAAAAGAGAAGATTGCTTGGTGACGTACAATGAACAGGATACCTCAACATTTTTACGGTTGAAAATTGCAAAAATATAAGTAAAAATAACCCAAAAAAAATTGCCTCGGGGGCTCCCGCCTCCGAACCCCCGGGCTTCGTCAAAAATTTTCGCCCCACTTCACTTCAAATCCTGGATCCGCCACTGCGTGGAGATCCATGTTCTTGTTTGGCGGTACCCATTTCCCTCCAAAATAAATCCTCGACCTGAAAATCTATTTCTACTACTTCTCTTCATTCTGTACACAAATATATTTTTGCTGTAGCAGTGAAAGAAATTTTTCAGACTTGATTATGGGTACTGACCATTTGATATTATTTAAGCAAGACAACTATCCCAAAATAGTGGTGAGAACTTTATACACCAGTCTATTGTGTATGTTGCATTATAAATCACAGGTGGAAGTTTCCAAAGTGGTATTAAATTAATGAGGACCTGCCATTTTATTTAGGCACAACCCATGTAAAAATACCTTCCCAGCTAACAGGGGGTGGCACGCCCCTTTGTCACAAGGGGTAATGCTTTCAAAGAGATTTCTTAAGAGTTTCTATTCCTTGGAAAAATACCTTCCCAGCGAACATGAAATATTTTTTTGATTTTGCATAAAATTGACAGGCATCTGAAACATTATTGTGTTTGGGATGTTACAACAACTATGTAAAAATATATGACAGGTCGTTAAGGTAGAAACTCACGGCTGGAGAAGGGGATTACAAGTTCTCTTTCACTTATTTAGGTAGATGGCCAAGTGGATAGAAATGCTTGCTAACTGTTCTCAAGAACTGTGTTTAGAAACGCTACCATTGGAGATGGTCTAAATCATGTCTACAATTTTCTTCTTCTCCTAAAAAAATGAGTTTCAGATTGTTGTATTCTTGGGCTTCTTGTCTCTTTTGTACATCGTGCTTTTTCGTAGAGGCGCAAAATACCCTTGAAAAAACGACATATTTTATGCCTCAACCATTTTCTACAACTCAATTTTTAACATCATGTATATCGTTTTAATGACTTTTGCACCCATGCTAGGTTTATGTTGTCAAAAATGTATTTTAAATACACAAGTGGGAGACCCACTAACCCACTTGAAATGGTCATTCGGGTTTTACTCCCAAATTTCCTCTCTTTGTTTCCTTGATCGTTATCCTCCTCATAATTTATATATGGCTTATACTCCATTATGAAGTGAGAAAACCAAAAAGAATTCTGCAACAAGACTGGAAAAAAAAACACAGAGAGAACAAGAAAAAAGGGCTCAAGTGTGGTATTGAAAAGAAAAAAAAAAACACGAGTTTAGTTTTGGAAGAAAGAAAAATCGGGTGTTTTGGAAATCACTTCTTCTCTCTTTCTAATATTGAAAATATTTTCTTCATGAAAATATTTTCTTCATGAAAATATTTATTCCCCTAAAATATTTTAGAACAGTTTGTTCTCTTCAAACTGAAATTTCGGTATTGTGCAATTAATTTGGAATGGGTGTTAGAAGACATATAACAACGGTTCATGGTTATATGATACAGAGGTGATTCTGGGGTTGTTTTATCCTGGGGACGGCGTGACTGTAGACTACCTGCACAAAGAGGGTAGAGCCGCGAAACGTCTTAAAGAGAGCGACCTAGTCCGCGACTCAACCCAAGAATCGTCTACGACGAATTTATAAACAATTGAGGTAATATTGTTTATTTTTATTGTTCAGTATTTATTTGGACTTAACGCTTGCGGTTCATATTTTGCGATAATCAGATGAGGTAATAATTTAATTTTGAGCAGTAGACTTAAAATTAATTTATGATTTTATTTTTTGATTTCTCCATAAAACTCTTTGATGTGATTTTTTAATCACAATATATAAAGTGTTCCAACAATTTTAAGACGTTTCCTGTCTACCATGGAGACCGAAAAATAAATCTTATGGGCATATATGATTATTTTTATGATGTCGAAATGAAAAAAGGCCAACTAAGTTTCTATGTCTAGAAATTATAATTTTGACCTTTTATCTCTAGAAATGACCGTTTAGCCCCCGAACTTCCTAAATATTATATTTTGTGAAGTAGATACATAAATTTCAGTATTTTTGGTCAATTCGAAATCGATCAATAATTTCGTGAGAAATTAGAATTTGAACAAAAATGAACAACTTCCTGAAAAACTTTTAAATAGGTCAATCCTAGTTTTTAGTTATGAAATGTTATTTCACATAAGATGTTATTGTTGGAAATGGAATTGTATACCTTTTTAGACAATTCATTTTGAACCACTTGTGGTTAAGGAAATAAATTAAAATTTGTTATGTGGAATCAAATTGAAATTTGATAATTGATAACAAATGAAAATTTGTTAATCAAATAAAATTTGATATTTGAAAACAAATGAAAATTTGTCATATGAAAATAAATGAACATTTGTTATATGGATTCGAAGGGTAAGTTATAAACATTTGCACCTTGCGCTATGTTTACTACAAAACAAATTTGTTCAAATATTTTTTGAAGTGTTTATATGAAAATGTTGTTGGTATTTTTCCACCACACTAAAGTGATCGATAATGAAAAAAAAAACTGGAATTTTTGTTATGAATTCTGTTGGAATATCATCTCAGTTTTTCAATGATATATAAACTGAAATTTCGTGAATTTTGGCATGCATGTAGTATGTTAAGATTATAAATTTTGGGCTTCGGAATTTCTGAAAAAAGAGTTGTATATCTTTTATTATGATTTTTACAAATGGGATGCGCAATGCTGAATGTTTTGGACAGGTTGTAGTAAAACAAGTTTATCTTCACTTGTACTTAATATTTTTTAGTGATTCCAATTTTGGATAATACAAGATTCATAAAGGATGAATTCTAAAAAAATTTCATAAATTTTCAATAAGCGGTTTGATCGTGGTGAAATTTCAAACTTGAAGTTTTTCATTTGAACAATTATTTTGGACAACATTTTCTTAGAAGAAAAAATGTATCATGTCGTGTGCCCAACGGATTTAAAATATTTTGAAGCCTTTATAAATTTCTTATTCAAGTATTTATGAAGTACTTAGAAAAATTTGGACTCAAATTTATGGAAGATGAATTTCATAGAAATTGTATAATGATTTATACAATATTTGAGTTTGGAGTGCAACCGCTAGAATTTATATGAATAATTCTTTGTATTATTCATTTATACGAGTTGGAAAAGGTATATAGTAAAATTGTATTCTTCTATGTTGGAATCAATTTGGTGTGCTTCATACGCGTGTAGAAATAATTTAGTTGGGTAAAATTATTTTCACCGTATGCTTTGATTTGGAATTGAGGTTTAAACTCTAATACGAGTATTATTGTATACATTGTGAAAAATTATATATTATAATTTTTCATGAAATAGATTGTATAATCTATATATGACTTTCAGACCTTTGAAAATTTAAAATTATGACTCGAACGAATGAACTTATATTTTTTTATTCGGCTATACCTGAAAGCATTAAGTATGTATTTATTTAAGAAATAAGATGAATTCTTATTTAATGTTGAAGAAGTTATGTCATAAATGATTAATTGAATTCCTTGAAATAAACTAGTGCATGTGTGCATTTTTGCATATTTGAAATGCTCAAATGCTTTTTTAGTCCCCGAAAAAGTTGATTTGCTCCAAGGCAATAAGCAAAACAGTGTTCCCGCAGCAAGTGAAGTGTCGCGCGAACCTAGTTTTGCTACTTGTAATCAATTTTGCTAACCGGGACAAATTTTGAGAACCAAAAACCCAAATTGGATGGGCAAAAATAGCATGTTGCAAATATGTGTCGACTTTGAAGATGGTCAAATGTGTAAATTTCAAATTTAAGGCAAAGGGTCGTTTCTAAAATTGTTACCCCTGCTACTGTATTTCGTTTGCTTTGCGAAGTCCAAGTGGATTACTTTATTATTTATCTGCACTTGTCGACGATAACTGGCTCTGGGCATAATTACAATTTACAACTTGGAGAGGATTTACAATTAAATAAAGGCTAAATAAACAAGGAAAAATAAGAAAAAGACTAATAATAGAGAGAATGGACAAATGACCAAAATACACAGATGAGTAAGGACCAATATACACTTGGCGAGAGACCCAATGAATCAAAAACTAAGATTGGTTAGGTAGATTGTGGGGGTGGTAAGTGGAACAAATGGTGGTGCTTGGATGCATGTGATAGGTTAGGAGCTGTTAGTATGTGCAACTCAAGGATTGTGGAGAAGTTAGATTGTCTTTGGGGTATTCACAATCTTTATCTTGTCTATTCAAGTGCATGAAGAATAATTTCAAATGGTGCTTTTCTGGGGTGTACGAGCCGGTGGAGGACTCAAACATATGGGAGTTGTGGGAGGAGTTGGAGGAAGTAAGGGCGAATAGGGGGTGATGTGGTGCATTGGGGGTGACTTCAACATTGTGCGGTTTCCTTTCGAAGAAGGGTGATGTTCTAGATCTTCAAGGGCTATGAGAACTCTTAATTGGACTTAGTGGAGGTTTCACATGGTCTAGTAACAGGGACAGTTGTTGTTGTCCAAATTAGATAGCGTTTCAGTATCTCATGTTTGGGAGGTTACTTTCCACGAAGTGTTGCATGCTTGCTTACAAAGGCTGATTTCTAATCATATCCCTATTCTATCAGAGTGTGGAGGGGTGATGCGAGGTTGAACACCCTTCAGATTTAGGAATGTGATTGCGAGACAAAGGGTGTGTAGTGGAGGGTAATGCTGGGTATTTTAGGGCATTTTATATGTTAGTCAAGTGTACTCAATTTTGGAACACTGAAAAACAGTGGCAAATTTTGGCACTGTTTTAAAGTGTGCCAGATTGCCATTAAACCGTGCCAAAATTTGGCACGATTTAAAACTGTTCCAGATTTTTAACATCAGGGTGTGACAATTTGCTGTTTTTGGTGTAGTGATTAAGGGGAAGACCCTACACTTAAAAAGAATTTGGCTAAGCTAATTACAAACAAGTTTGCAGTTGACCAACCTGGACTTTTGGATTGAAACTAAGGAAAGCAAAGGTTTTAATCAAGAACACACAAGAACAAGTCACCGGAGAAGAACGCCAAAAACTTATGAAATAACCAAAGAAATATCCAGTCCTACAGTCCTAAAGCAGTCGAAGTGTAAAAAGAAATGGAATACGAAGAGGGCACTAGGGCAGAGGGATTACATGATAAAGAACAAGCGAGACTGCCAAAGCTCGAAACGATGAAGTTGCAGAAATGGCAATGGAGCTGGTGAGAGGCTAGAGAGCGAGAGTTCAGGCGCAAAGAAGAAGAAGGGGAAATGAATTCAAAAATTATTTAAATATCTTGCTAATGAGTGGGCCCATTAACCAAGGCAGAGCACAGCCCACGAGGAGGGCATCATTAGGCCACAAAGTTCCAAGCAAAGTGTGCAGCCGTCATACCTGGGAAACTGGAATGATGGTAGATATCTGCCTAGGTGTCACATCAGCTTGACAGGTGTCACTCACCAAACTGATCATACACTCATCTCAAAAGCAATACTATCCCTCAGCCATCTCAACAACATCTATGGCTAAGGGTTGGGGGTGATTGATATACCCATATATACCCTCGGCTAGGCCGAGTGCGCCCTCCACCAAGACGAGACCAAGACGGTCTCTTGACCCTTCAAGGGGACGACCCATCATCAGGCCCAGACGACCCTCCAAGGGGCCGACCCCTCATCAGGACCAGCCGACCCTCCAAGGGGCCGACCCCTTATTAGGCCCAGATGACACTCCAAGGAGCCGACCCCTCATCAGGTCCAGACGACACTCCTAGGGGCCGACCCCTCATCAGGTCCAGACGCCCCTCCGAGGGTACGACTCACTGCCAGAAGGAACTATTATGTCATCATTAATCACCCCCTTATGTGAGGAAATATTATGTCATCATTAATCACAGGTGGCATCTACAGGTGTCAGCAAGGAATTGGCTAGATCATCATTCACATGCACCATGCATGCTTGGGGGGTACACTACACCCCACAAGGCCTATATATACTTGTCACCTACAACCCTTCAAAGGGATCGATAATTGTAACCTTAACTAAAACTCTGCTTTTACACACAGTAGAGAGAGAAAGTGAGCGTATGTGCATTGTATCCAAGTCCATTACTGCCCATACTTAGTGGATCACACACTCAAGTGGATGTAGGCCTGATTGACTGAACCACTATACATCATTGTCTTATTCCTCTTTTACTCATCTCCTTCTACACACTTATACACATACATTTCTATGGCTGCCATGGTTATTACAGTTTGCTCATCATCACTTATCTGGTGGTGCTGAATCTAAGCATCATCAATAACCATACCCAAAATTACCTCATTTTGAACCATACAATCATACAACGTAATAACCGTTATCTTGGTCTGAGGACTATACTCTCCCCGCATCATTAGCCAGGGGATTCACCTCTAATGCGTAATTCCCCTATGATAGCATTTAGAGAGGTATGTGTAAATGTGCCATAGTTACAAGCTATATTAAGTTAAACATACGGTTCTTAAATTTTGAAACCACATGTACATACAAATTGGCTACAAGAGATATTTATTATCATACTAGCCACCTAAAGTCCAACACACACCACCTGACTCTATACTAGTCCTACTCTCATTTACTAGACGAAAAGAGACATTATGCCTTTATAAATAGTTCTCGAAATAAGCCCGGACACTCCCATACTATCCTAGAGTACCACTCTCCTTATATGAGGTCATGTTACTTCTTAATATATCCTAAGAGAAGGTTTCAAAGCCTTAAATCCCAAAAGAAAAGAGTAGAAAGAAAATCCTATTCTTGGGCTGAAAACAGAGTACCAGTCGACCGACCCCTGACCCCCGATCGACCGCGTATTGGGAAATTGCCTTGCGAGCCAACCAGTAGGTTTTTTGCCTTTGGCCCGATCGACCGACTTCCTAGCCGCGGTCAATCGGTCCTAGCAGATAATTCGTCAATCTCCCATTTTTCTTACAAAACCTAAATCTCCAATTCTTCTACATCAACTAATATTAGCAACAAATCATTTCTATATGATCACCTACCAATATACAACAATCAAATCATATCTAACTTATATAGGTGCAGATTTGAACAACAAACTCAATCAAAACTCTAAATGGGTTCAATCTTAAGAATAATAACCATCTACACCCGTTATTCAACATAATCATAGGGTATTGCAAGTATAATAACTTGCCTTGTTGTTGGAGTCTCGGAATCTTCTTCGTAGCAAAGATTCCAAGCTTAAAATGACAAAATCTCCTCTTTTCTCTCCCTTCTCTCTAACTTTTAGGTTTAGAAAGTACACAAACGAGATATAAATGCTCTTGCAAGACTTAAATGTCTAATTACAACTCAAATACATTAAGTCCAACATTAAATGCTACTACACACTTAAAATGACTCGTAACTCCTATTTAAGTCATAAATAGCCGGAACGTACCCCCGGAACCCAAAAACAACCTCAGCACTTATTTTGACTAACTCAACCCTTCCCGGACTAACCGTGCCCTCTAAACTGACATCCGAGGCATCGTTCATATATTTTGTAATACCCCGTGATTTTTAATGACTTTTAAAATGGGTTATATTTCAAATTAATGGATTAATTGGATTTTATTATTTATTAATTCATTTGGGTTTTATCCAAATTGTGGATATTAAAATGGATGATTCTGAATATTACTTAAAGATATTTAGGTAATATGTGAATGTGATGTCATTGATATGACGGTGTGATATAAATTCGATAATTTAAATGTTTAGTCAGACGCGGTATGGGACGTGTCGGGACTAATTTATTAAATTAAAAAGGAAATTTAGTCATTTTGACTACGTCATTGCGTCCGGAAGGGTTGAAATAGTCAGAAAAGTCTATTTGGATGTTGGATTTGAGTCTCGGGTCATTTGGAAATGCAAAGACAACCCAAAAGGGGATTTTGGTTATTTTTACAAAGGGGATGAATAGTGATTTCGGGTTTTGTCTTATTATAAGTATTTGGAGATTAGTGTATGTAGGTTCATTTCATCTCTTCTACACAAAATTGAAAAGTCATCTTCTTAGAGAGAGTGGAAGGTTGCTTGGAAAGAAAAAGAAGTTTGCTTGGGAAGGAGGAGAACCAAAGGTCAAAGGTCACCACCACCATCACCACCTGTGTTATTCAACTCCAAAGGATTAGATCTTCATTAGAGGCAAGTGTTTGATATTTGCAATTTAAGTTCGTATATTGTCCATGTTAGGATAGTTATAAAAAGAGATGATTTTCATGCTTGGAAGATGAAAGGATATAGTTGTTAATAGATTTTTGGAATCTAAAAATATATAGGAATTAAACTCATATTGTAGGTAGTTAGTAATCCAATAAATATTCATCAATCTGTGGAAGAAATTCTGAAAATAATTTAGTGTTTTTGGAAGATAATATGTTGATAATTTTCTGGAAAAAGAGGCAAAAACGAGTGGAATGAGAAGAGTCAATTTGGAAGGTTTAGATCTTCTTTTTGAGTGCATTTGGATGAGATTTAAGAAAAACTCAAAACACTTACCTGACTCAATTTTTCGTGTAGAATCCAAATCTGAAGTCGGATTGATGATTTGAATAATTTTTAGATCTTATTTTTCTGAGTATTGAAAATATGAGAATTCATGATGTTGTTTCTTTTTCATGTTGGTTCTTATCCCAAAACTTTTATAGATCTTCGATGATTATTAATTGGATATTATGGGACCTAGAGAAGATCAGTAAGCCCTAGTTAAGATTTGAATTAATTTGATTGGGATTTAATTGATTAGAATTATGATAATTAAAGTTAAAGAGATTTCGATTGCTAGATTCATGTATTGGATTCTAATATGTTTGTATGAGTATTAAGGATAGTTCAAGTAGGGGAGATTTAATATAACATCTGGGTAGCCTTAGGGTTACAATTTAAACATCAAGGATTGTGTTTAAGCTCATTATTGATTTCGCAAGGGCTGAGTGTAGTACAAGAGCGCAGTGGTGTGGCTCCTGGATAGAGATGGGAGTTTAGAACACATTTGGTTGAAAGAGGGTATGAGGTTATCCCGATCACGTATTTGAAGTTGACGGACCTCCTCGATCGAAAAAGTTAAGTAGTAGTGTATTGGAGGGGTTCCTTGTTTGGATTTCGCTTTGCGAGGCGCTCCGCGCATGAACCTTAATGACGTCGGGAGTGGAGAGATGTTATAGGATGCGAGAATAATTAAATTATGAAGTAAAGATATGACATTTTAATACGTGGGATTTAAAGAGATATAATGCTACGTAAGGGAATAATCTAAGGTTAATGTGAGTACCTTGTTGTTAGTATACTATAGGTATGATAATGCCTATTTGATTGATTAATGATTATGTGTATGACATACCTAGCTTACTTGCTATCGGTGGGAGGTTTGTGCGTGAGGGCAGTCGTATCCTGATGAATCCATGGGATCTTTGATTTGTCGCTCGAGAACATAGGTCTATGAAAGACTTATCAGGGAGTTGATAAGTCCGCTGACTATGGGTACGTAGGTATGTGCGTGACCCATGGGTATGAGAACTATGTTCGCCTCCAATGATTGTGTTGTTGTTTGTGGTTCGAGGAATCTTAACGAACCTTTAGTCCCTTATTCGGCGACAAGCGATATTGGGACATGATAGCAGAGTAATGCATTGCACCGCAGCTGTGACTCGGGGTGCCGTATTATATATGAATGTATATATAATGGATTAAATGAATGATTGGATATATATTGTGGTTAAATCTATCTACAGTGATAATTGTAGATAACGGTGAATTGAGGAAGAAAATGGAATTAAGTTAATGAATGTTTATGCTTATAGAATAGAAAAGTTTAATTCATATTAATAAGAAATGATTCATGTTAATGAGCAACGATTCATATAAATGAAAAATGTATAAGAATGATTATATAACGTATGGTATGGGACATGATCGAGCGGAAAAAGTGTGCGCGTGTAAAGTGCACAATCGTCGTGTGTTTCGCCGCCGCGATACAAAAGAACCTAATATACTACTACACTTGACAAGCAAGCACAACGGTAAGTCGGGTATCGAAAATCCACAGGGAGTGATTGAATTTTAGATGTTAATTGTTTTACTAATTCAGGAATAAAAATGGTGTAAAAGAAATAATAAAAGGTGATGTGTGGTTATGGTGACAAAAGAAAAGAGAAGTTAAAGCTAAAATAAAGGAAAGCGAGGATCGGGATCGCATTCCACCACACGGGCTAAACAACTACTAATTAGAATTACGGTTCGAAAACATTTAATCGAGCATATTCAATTAAGCATAAACATCACACAAGAAGGAATTTAACCCAAAGTTGCGAGATTAAACATTTAACTGAAATTGGTCACACGTGGATTAAATTCGAATTGTCGCTATAAACACTAAAGTTGCATGACAAATAAAGTTAAACGCATAACAATCCAACTTTAATACACGCGGTTCCAATTAAACGCAATTTTACACAAAACCTAATTTTTGAGGTCCAAACCCGAAAATGGCGGAAATGAAATCCCGACCCTATTTATCTAAGGGCTAGACATGAATGAAACTAATTAACAAAGCAATAAACTAATTAAGCAAGAAATGAATAACTAAACTAATTAACAAAGCATGAAATTAATCTAGAAAGCAAGGAAATAATGAAATACAACTATATTAATTGGTAGGGGAGATGAATAGTTAACTTACAATCCAAATGGGGTGTCAAACCAAAGAGAAATGAAGAAGAACCATCCAAAACCCTCAAAACCCTAACTAAACTAACCTAAAAAACGTTCCCCCACTTCATACAAAGTTTTTTCCTTATATACTTAACCAAAAACCAACTTAAAAATACAGAATTTCGGACTTTTACTGTAGCCGAATCGATTCGGAAATGGTCCGAATCGATTTGGAAACAGGGGAATTTCAAACTGCAATTCTGCAGCAGGGGCGAATCGATTCGGTTTTGGGCCGAATCGATTCGCAACCTACAGGTCTGAATTCTGCAGCTTTGTACTGTTTTACGGAAAATGCCGCCATTTCTTCATTATAGCTCGGAATGAGGCACGGTCGGAGGCTACGCGAAGATAACTCAGAGGACTACAACATCCAAGAAGACATTGGGCCAAAAAGCCAAAATATGAAATGACTAAAATGCCCTTGAATGTGACCTTGAGTGTACTTTTCATGTCAAAACCATCCTAAAAATGCCATAACTCCATCGATACAACTCGGAATCATGCACCGTCGGCGGCCACGCGAAGAGAAATCAGAGGGCTTCAACTTCCGTGAAGAGCTCGGGATTCAAACCCGAATGATGGAATGACTAAAATGCCCCCGAATCTGCAAAAGTCGACGAAACATTTCCGGAAAGCGTCCGAACTTCATACTAAGCATCGAAATACCTACAAAAGCTCAATTAACCCCTGCAAAACATGTTAACATAGAAATCCGAGGTTGTCTGGTTAACGAGCATAAATATAGGGATTAAGATACCCGAGGGGGCTAATAAGGCGTAGGTTAACGGGTGAAATACGCAATATTTGCGTCGTATCACACCCCCTAACTTACACATTGCTAGTCCCTAGCAATGAAATAGGAAACAACAAGAGCTACAAGAAAACCAAAAGCTGGATAAGTACAAAAATATGGTATAAATGCATAAGGCCACTTTCGCGGGCGATTCGATTGCATTTAGCGTATGCAATAAGCCGTTAAACCCCTAGGTCACCCTAGTGGACGAGTGTTGTCTCGTGAGGGTATTCAGGGATGAAACCCACAAACATCATATGGTTTCCTCAAAATATGCCCAACCCAACATGCGACAAACTCAACAACAACGAAAAAGATTTCAAACATGTTATTAGCAAATTGAATGAATTCAAGCTAAAGTCCGTCGTTATTAACAGGTTGAATGCACCTCAATGAATTGAAACTCTAACATGTGGTAGGGGAGTGAGCATATGCAAAGTATGATTTGGCAAAAAACTTAAATAATTCGGATACTAGACATCAAAGCATGCATACATTCAATCCTCACGGGCATTACGCTCATCAAATGAATTCACTATGAAAAGGGAGGTAATACACGGGACATGCGGGCTTAAAGAGTAAATGTAAATGGAAACTAAGCCGCGCACATGTCACAAATGAAGAACGCTATATAGGAAATGAAAAACTTGCAATCTCAATGAAAGGATACCGCACACTAAAAGAGGCGAAATGCATTTTCACAGATTATCACAACTATTATGACTTTTGAATTACATCAACCTAAGATCACATAGGACTTTAATAGGGTTATGATGTAGTGTAGGTTTGGGGTTAAGGTACGAAATGAATGGTATATGTACGGATTCAAAGTGTTCGGAGATGAAAACTTGGAATAATGGGAGAATGCGTGCAATAACAAAATTGGAAAAACAAGTTCCAAAACGGCATTAGATATAGCAATTGGAGAGTAATCAAAGCTTATTGAACTATATACACAACATATACAACTTTCTCTTTCTTTTCTTTTCTTCTTTTTCTCATGTTTTCTTTTGTTTTCTTTTACTTTTTTCTTTCTCTTTTTCACTACACTTTTTTTTTTCACATCTCTTTTCTTTTCATCACTCTTATCAAACTCTCATATGCCTAAAATTGCAACCGCAATACAACAACAACATTCAATCCCAAGTAACATTCCAAACAAAGGTATGTAAGGTGTATGTATGGCTTAAAACTCCAATGCGGAGTTGGTTATGGGAATGGGGTTATGAAACGAAGGGCTATATTTAGGCTCAACGGGGTTAACGAGGGTAAACATATAAGGGTGAGGTCAAGGCTAATATGGGTGATATAACAAAGATGGCCTATGATCATTTCCAAAAGTTTACTCAATTCTCGAGTCAAAACAATATATGAAAATCATGATCAAGTAACACATTTCAAGCATGAAGTCAATTAATGAACGGTCAAATGAAAGATTAGAGAGATTACCAAAGAATTCAACGTTTTCAAAAAGGAAAGAATAGTGTATAACACTCACAAACGACAAAAGGTACAAAGCTTACTCGGTGTAAGTATATACAATGCAACAAAAGATTACCGAGTTATAAAAATCTTAAACCAAATAAATATAACCAGGAAAGTGCATATGCTCATGGGATAAAGTTTAATTCATGAAGTTATTCACAATATCAATGATTTGAGGACTAAAGTCCAATAACTTCTAAAATCGAGAACATGCATCATTGAGTTGTCTATTGGATCGGGCAATTATTGAAATTTATCACTGGAAACAAGGCAAAATGCCCAACAAAGGAGAAAAAAGAAAGAAAATATTTTTGAAATTTTTGAAATTTTTCACAAAAAGGCATACTTAGTAACTAAATGTGAGCAAATCCATGGACTACACATGAAATGGATAGAATATCCTACACCCCCTAACTTAAATGTTGCATTGTCCTCAATGCGCATTAAGAACACAACACAAAGAGAGGAAAAGAACGATATTACCCAAAATTGGAGCGATCTCCATAAGCGCGAGTCCAAAGGAATCTACAAAACAAGTTAGTACCGAGCATAGCAAAAACAAATAACAAAGAGTTAACTAATTACACTAGACTAAATTAAAAAGAAAGAAAAATAGGAAAGAAAGAAAATTAAAAAGCTAATTATTCACAACCTACTATTTAGGCTTCACACTAACTATACACTAGAAGTCTAAATAGTTGAGGGTCCACCCAAAAAGGTATTTGACTTTGAAAGATCAATGGTGGACCCTCCAAAGTGAACATGCCTCCCGAAAGATATGAATTCCATTTGAACAACGGAAGGCATGTGGGTGGTGAAAAAAGTGAACCATCGCCAATTTGAAATTTTGGGCGAACGATGGGGGATTTGGATAACAAGGGGGAAAGGTACACTAGAGATCCAAGAAAAGTCGACTCATCTCCCAAAGTTTTTTCAAATGGAATGGGAGATAGTGCACACATCGGGATAACATCCATCGAAAACAAGTCCGGTAAAAAGTCCTCGTCGGCAAAAAGTGTAGAAGTTGTAAAAGTTTCTACCGACTCATAGGAATCAACCGGTAATTCTAATGGTTCGATCACGGAAAACGAATATGGTGATGAAACAAATTCAATCTCCATCAACATATCGTCAGAAGGAGATTGAATTTTGGGGGAGAAAGATTCACACTCGATGAGAAATTCTCTGAAAAATTGAGGTGAAAAACAAGTTTCCACCTCCTCGTTGTTTTGTGCATAAGAATTCATCTCATCGCAAAGTGCACCAAGTCTCATTCCAGCATCATTTAGGCTTTCCAAACCTTGGGAGTAAAGAAGCAAAGTCTCTTCCAAAGTAGGCTTCCTCGGCTCAAGAGCCTCGGACTCCTCATTTGGTTGAAACTCATCTTCGAAAGTAATGAAATAAGAATCGTCATTGGATTCGAATAATGAATCCAACTCAAGCTCCCAATAACGATTTTCATTCCGATAAATGTTTTCAAGTCTTTCATTTTCAAGAAAATCTTGAAAATGGAAAACTTGAAAACTATCCCCAAAGTATGAATCATTGGAATAACCGTAATAACTATAATAATAGGACATGATTACCTCGTTGTTTGTAGATGGAGAATCCGAGCAAGAAAGTGAGCAACTGCGAATCAAAGTTTCTTAGCGCTCAAGTATGCTATCCTGCAAAAAAGGTTAAAACAAAGAATACAAATACAAAAGGAAAAATACTACGAAATATTAAAACAATTACTATCTAAAACACACTCCCCGGCAACGGCGCCATTTTTGATCGAGCGGAAAAAGTGTGCGCGTGTAAAGTGCACAATCGTCGTGTGTTTCGCCGCCGCGATACAAAAGAACCTAATATACTACTACACTTGACAAGCAAGCACAACGGTAAGTCGGGTATCGAAAATCCACAGGGAGTGATTGAATTTTAGATGTTAATTGTTTTACTAATTCAGGAATAAAAATGGTGTAAAAGAAATAATAAAAGGTGATGTGTGGTTATGGTGACAAAAGAAAAGAGAAGTTAAAGCTAAAATAAAGGAAAGCGAGGATCGGGATCGCATTCCACCACACGGGCTAAACAACTACTAATTAGAATTACGGTTCGAAAACATTTAATCGAGCATATTCAATTAAGCATAAACATCACACAAGAAGGAATTTAACCCAAAGTTGCGAGATTAAACATTTAACTGAAATTGGTCACACGTGGATTAAATTCGAATTGTCGCTATAAACACTAAAGTTGCATGACAAATAAAGTTAAACGCATAACAATCCAACTTTAATACACGCGGTTCCAATTAAACGCAATTTTACACAAAACCTAATTTTTGAGGTCCAAACCCGAAAATGGCGGAAATGAAATCCCGACCCTATTTATCTAAGGGCTAGACATGAATGAAACTAATTAACAAAGCAATAAACTAATTAAGCAAGAAATGAATAACTAAACTAATTAACAAAGCATGAAATTAATCTAGAAAGCAAGGAAATAATGAAATACAACTATATTAATTGGTAGGGGAGATGAATAGTTAACTTACAATCCAAATGGGGTGTCAAACCAAAGAGAAATGAAGAAGAACCATCCAAAACCCTCAAAACCCTAACTAAACTAACCTAAAAAACGTTCCCCCACTTCATACAAAGTTTTTTCCTTATATACTTAACCAAAAACCAACTTAAAAATACAGAATTTCGGACTTTTACTGTAGCCGAATCGATTCGGAAATGGTCCGAATCGATTCGGAAACAGGGGAATTTCAAACTGCAATTCTGCAGCAGGGGCGAATCGATTCGGTTTTGGGCCGAATCGATTCGCAACCTACAGGTCTGAATTCTGCAGCTTTGTACTGTTTTACGGAAAATGCCGCCATTTCTTCGTTATAGCTCGGAATGAGGCACGGTCGGAGGCTACGCGAAGATAACTCAGAGGACTACAACATCCAAGAAGACATTGGGCCAAAAAGCCAAAATATGAAATGACTAAAATGCCCTTGAATGTGACCTTGAGTGTACTTTTCATGTCAAAACCATCCTAAAAATGCCATAACTCCATCGATACAACTCGGAATCATGCACCGTCGGCGGCCACGCGAAGAGAAATCAGAGGGCTTCAACTTCCGTGAAGAGCTCGGGATTCAAACCCGAATGATGGAATGACTAAAATGCCCCCGAATCTGCAAAAGTCGACGAAACATTTCCGGAAAGCGTCCGAACTTCATACTAAGCATCGAAATACCTACAAAAGCTCAATTAACCCCTGCAAAACATGTTAACATAGAAATCCGAGGTTGTCTGGTTAACGAGCATAAATATAGGGATTAAGATACCCGAGGGGGCTAATAAGGCGTAGGTTAACGGGTGAAATACGCAATATTTGCGTCGTATCAGGACATTCGGGGTTATGATATGGGAATGGAATTATAATATGGAAACGTGAAAAGAGGAACCATTAACTAGGAAGTTAATAGGAAACGTTAAGTGTGCACTCTAGTTGAGAGGTGAGAATAGCAAGTGAGAGTTGGATCTAACATGTACATAATAAATGCTTTATTGCACTTGTTAAATACTTGCTGTTTTAAAAATCATTGACACATTCGGGCTCTCACCCGTTTCCTTGCAAATTTTCTTTTCTATTGTATCTTCTATATCAGGTGTCCAGCAAAAGGGACGCCAACCTTAGCGGATTATGACAGGCTATGGATTTATGTAGTTTTGCTTAGACGCCTATCATCTTTTTGATTCACAGTATTCTTATTTAGGGCATATCGCCCAAAGGATTCAGTTATCTTCTTCTATCGGGGTCAAATACTATGGTATTCGTGTCATTTTAATACATTTGATATTGTTGGGATTACTGTAATGGATTAATATTATTTGGGAATGTTTATTCCAATTGCATTCAAATTATTTTGTGTTATCTAATTGGTTATCAGTGTTGTAGAATAAAATGTGTTGTGTTATTCTTAAACTGGAAATGGATTTTGTTAAATTAAAATTTGAAAAGTTTTTAACACCAGCTTAATTGGGTATTGGGTGAGTTGTAAATGTTTTCGACAGTGATGCTAAGAATGAGCCAACTGTATATTCTGTTTTAATTTGGTATGGGACTGGCCACTCGGTATTTAATTAGGCGGGGTATTACAGGTGGTATCAGAGCATCAGGTTCTAGTGTCCTTTAGGATCTGTACGGCTTACTGTGTTTTCAACTTAGCGTTTTTTTTATACAAAGCCCTATGTTTAGGATTGTTGATCTCTTTGGTAAGATTCCATATATATCAGTGAATCTTATTTACGTTCGGGAGTGATCGAACAAAGAAGTATGGCAGATGAGGGCCATTGAATGGATAGCAGAGATCGTACTTAGGAGGTTATGAAGTATGTTCGAGTATGATGACCGTAGTCAAGGTCACCCCTATTATGGAAAAATTGAGGAGAGTCATTAGTAGAAGTTCTTAAAATGCGGGAATTATGTGTGTTACCTAACGAAGGCAATATATTCAAAGGCTTGGGCATATAGTGGAGTGTGGTGAACTAGAACTGAAAATTTGGGGGTAAAATTTTTCTTGACTTGTCGGAGCAAAGTTATAATAGTGGGATTCAACAACCACCACCCACGAATGAGGGTATGTTTTCTATCTTAGGAATTATGAGGCGTATTGATTTTTGTAGCAATTAATATTGTGTGGACAAAAAGGGTTGCTAAACTTATCCTATAGCATCGTTATTTACGTAGACATCTCCAAGGGGTGTGGGACACCTATGTTTTACATATTATCAAGTGGGTTTGATTTTTATCATGGGATTACTTACCTTGGGCATGTCCGAGCATGATGTGACTATCGGCATGCATTGACTTGTGGTATACGAGAGCATATGTACTACTATTAGCCAACATCTTATCTTCTAGAGAAGAGTAGATGAGTAGACTCTATTTGAAATCAATAAAACCTAATTTTTTTTTGTTGTTTAAATTGATAAACCTGATATTTTTTTTTTCGATAAACCAAATTTTTATACACTATTGAATAAGGACCTTAGGAGTTTCGATGACCGACTACTTTAGGAAGTAGTGTATCGGGGTGGTTCCTTGTTTGGATTTCACTTGCGAGACACCCCACGCATGAAACTAGTAACCGTTGGGAGTCGAAATAAGTTAGGTCCTTAGTATATGAGTTTGTAACCTTTGCGACAAATATTATAATGAAAGTGGTACGATAGGGTGTATGGGCGCCCTGGATGGTTGAATGGTAGTAGTTTTCATAATTGTGAAAGAGTGAGTAGTTGTGACTTCAGGATGTATTTACTTGATGATTGAGGATCATTTTTCTGTACTTGGTAACGTGAATGGTATAAGGAAGATTGGGTAAAGTTTAAATTCGATTCAGTTGAAACTATATGGTGAGGCTTGGCGTATAACATCGATAGGAATTTTCGTTAATGTACTGTATGGGCGGTACGTCTTAGATTTCTTGCGATGTGAGATTTATACTCGGAGTTGACCTTACCGGTATGATTTATATTCCTGAATTTCGGGATGAAATTTTGTTATAAGGGGGGAAGTATGTAATACCCCGTGATTTTTAGTGACTTTTAAAATGGGTTATATTTTAAATTAATGGATTAATTGGATTTTATTATTAATTAATTCATTTGGGTTTTATCCAAATTGTGGATATTAAAATGGATGATTCTGAATATTACTTAAAGATATTTAGGTAATATGTGAATGTGATGTCATTGATATGACGGTGTGATATAAATTCGATAATTTAAATGTTTAGTCAGACGCGGTATGGGACGTGTCGGGACTAATTTATTAAATTAAAAAGGAAATTTAGTCATTTTGACTACGTCATTGCGTCCGGAAGGGTTGAAATAGTCAGAAAAGTCTATTTGGATGTTGGATTTGAGTCTCGGGTCATTTGGAAATGCAAAGACAACCCAAAAGGGGATTTTGGTTATTTTTACAAAGGGGATGAATAGTGATTTCGGGTTTTGTCTTATTATAAGTATTTGGAGATTAGTGTATGTAGGTTCATTTCATCTCTTCTACACAAAATTGAAAAGTCATCTTCTTAGAGAGAGTGGAAGGTTGCTTGGAAAGAAAAAGAAGTTTGCTTGGGAAGGAGGAGAACCAAAGGTCAAAGGTCACCACCACCATCACCACCTGTGTTATTCAACTCCAAAGGATCAGATCTTCATTAGAGGCAAGTGTTTGATATTTGCAATTTAAGTTCGTATATTGGCCATGTTAGGATAGTTATAAAAAGAGATGATTTTCATACGTGGAAGATGAAAGGATATAGTTGTTAATAGATTTTTGGAATCTAAAAATATATAGGAATTAAACTCATGTTGTAGGTAGTTAGTAATCCAATAAATATTCATCAATCTGTGGAAGAAATTCTAAAAATAATTTAGTGTTTTTGGAAGATAATATGTTGATAATTTTCTGGAAAAAGAGGCAAAAACGAGTGGAATGAGAAGAGCCAATTTGGAAGGTTTAGATCTTCTTTTTGAGTGCATTTGGATGAGATTTAAGAAAAACTCAAAACACATACCTGACTCAATTTTTCGTGTAGAATCCAAATCTGAAGTCGGATTGATGATTTGAATAATTTTTGGATCTGATTTTTCTGAGTATTGAAAATATGAGAATTCATGATGTTGTTTCTTTTTCATGTTGGTTCTTATCCCAAAATTTTATAGATCTTCGGTGATTATTAATTGGATATTATGGGACTTAGAGAAGATCAGTAAGCCCTAGTTAAGATTTGAATTAATTTGATTGGGATTTAATTGATTAGAATTATGATAATTAAGGTTAAAGAGATTTCGGTTGCTAGATTCATGTATTGGATTCTAATCTGTTTGTATGAGTATTAAGGATAGTTCAAGTAGGGGAGATTTAATATAACACCTGGGTAGCCTTAGGGTTACAATTTAAACATCAAGGATGGAGTTTAAGCTCATTATTGATTTCGCAAGGGCTGAGTGTAGTACAAGAGCGTAGTGGTATGGCTCCTGGATAGAGATGGGAGTTTATAACACATTTGGTTGAAAGAGGGTATGAGGTTATCCCGATCACGTATTTGAAGTTGACGGACCTCCTCGATCGACAAAGTTAAGTAGTAGTGTATTGGAGGGGTTCCTTGTTTGGATTTCGCTTTGCGAGACGCTCCGCGCATGAACCTTAACGACGTCGGGAGTGGAGAGATGTTATAGGATGCGAGGATAATTAAATTATGAAGTAAAGATATGACATTTTAATACGTGGGATTTAAAGAGATATAATGCTACGTAATGGAATAATCTAAGGTTAATGTGAGTACCTTGTTGTTAGTATACTATAGGTATGATAATGCCTATTTGATTGATTAATGATTATGTGTATGACATACCTAGCTTACTTGCTATCGGTAAGAGGTTTGCGCGTGAGGGCAGTCATATCCTGATGAATCCATGGAATCTTTGATTTGTCGCTCGAGAACATAGGTCTATGAAAGACTTATCAGGGAGTTGATAAGTCCGCTGACTATGGGTACGTAGGTATGTGCGTGACCCATGGGTATGAGAACTATGTTCGCCTCCAATGATTGTGTTGTTGTTTGTGGTTCGAGGAATCTTAACGAACCTTTAGTCCCTTATTCGACGACAAGCGATATTGGGACATGATAGCAGAGTAATGCATCGCACAGCAGCTGTGACTCGAGGTGCCGTATTATATATGAATATATATATAATGGATTAAATGAATGATTGGATATATATTGTGGTTAAATCTATCTACAGTGATAATTGTAGATAACGGTGAATAGAGGAAGAAAATGGAATTAAGTTAATGAATGTTTATGCTTATAGAATAGAAAAGTTTAATTCATATTAATGAGAAATGATTCATGTTAATGAGCAACGATTCATATAAATGAAAAATGTATAAGAATGATTATATAACGTATGGTATGGGACATACGGGGTTATGATATGGGAATGGAATTATAATATGGAAAGTGGAAAAGAGAAACCATTAACTAGGAAGTTAATAGTAAACGTTAAGCGTGAACTCTAGTTGAGAGGTGAGAATAGCAAGTGAGAGTTGGATCTAACATGTACATAATAAATGCTTTACTGCACTTGTTAAATACTTGCTGTTTTAAAAATCATTTACACATTCGATCTCTGACCCGTTTCCTTGCAAATTTTCTTTTCTATTGTATCTTCTATATCAGGTGTCCAGCAACAGGGACGCCAACCTTAGCGGATTATGACAGGCTATGGATTTACGTAGTTTTGCTTAGACGCCTATCATCTTTTTGATTCACAGTATTCTTAGTTGGGGCATGTCGCCCAAAGGATTCAGTTATCTTCTTCTATCGGGGTCAAATCATTATAATACATTTGTGTGACACCCCGACTAATTAAATACCGGGTAGCTACTCCTTTATTAAATTAATTCAAAATGCCAAGTTGGTTCAGTTAATAGCATCACTGTGAAAAACATTTAATGATTACTAACCACCTAGTATTTAAAAAGCGAGTTGCCAATTTTAAATTAAATCTGATTAACATGAAGTAAGGGAAGAATAAAAGAATAACATAACCATACACAATAAAGTCCCAATAGTGAAATCAACAAGTAATAATGAGTCTAGAGGAAATACTCCTCATAACAATCCCACAAACTGAAATAAATAAAACAAGTCTGCATCCTGAATTAATTACAAACCAAATATCTGAATAACTGAAATAAGAAATGTCTCTAATAGAAATGGGCGACATGCCCTACAAATGATGAAACTGAATATGGAGTCAAGATAAAAGAAGCGTCTACTAGCAAGGCCCTGTAACTTCCACAACAGCTACAACTCGTCACCTGAATGGAAATCCTATGCATGGTGTCCTTGTGGCTGGGCACCTAAAAGGTTTTTACAAAAAATAGATTTGAAAGAAAGTGGGTCAGAGCCGGAAAGTGGAGAGTATTTTAAAAACAGCAAGTGCTTTAATAACATTAAAACAATGAATGGAAAATACATGTTAGGACGTGCCCTCTAATGAAATACTCACCTCTCTACTAATTGTGCACTCCTAACGTACCGTACCCATCTAAGTGACATTCATATCTAACTAAACCGTCATAAGTTCTACCCTTTTCTACTCGATTCCCATTATACATTCTAACATTTTCAATTAAATAGAGGCTTTACTTAAACTCGGATTCTCAATAATTAGCAATACAATTCACTACAGGTTATCCCTTTTTATTTTCTCAAAGTGTTACCATAATTATACTCACAATACCAACATGAAAGTTCTCATTATTTAAGCGTATAATATTAACGTCATAAATATACAATACAAGCACCCCGAGACTAAGCTGCGGTGCACACATACTCTGCTATCCATCCCGGTACATCACGTACATAAGGATTACAAATTTCGAATCTCTCAGGAATTGTTAGAATAAGCACCACACACAAAAATGAAGGCGAACATAATTCAACATATCCATGGTCACATACATACCTACGCTCCATAGTCAACTGACTCATTAACTCATAAATAAGTCATTCTCTTGAACTATGTCCTCGAGGTACCAATCTAAATCCGGGCACACAAAGATTAGATGGCCCTAAGCGAACGTAAACCTCCCGTGATAGCAAGTACGGTAGGTATGCCATACACATAAAATTATATCTATACTAAGCATGCACACATATTAGTAAGTACCATAATTTATCATTGGTATACTACTCGATCTTATACCAACTTATAATGTTACACAATTCATATGTTCGGTTCGTATGTAATTAAGTCACCAATTATGCTCACAACGTGATTAGTCACTCGCGTCCTAATCCACAAGTATTATTTGGTTCAAATCATTCTTCTATATTTTACTCCTCAATATATCCCGAATATACCAACTATATCAATTAGTCATCAAGGTAATGTTATCTCAACAATTAAACAAGGTTACGGGACATTAGAAATCAAATCAGGCCAAAAAGGCCATTCTGTCAACTCGTTAGAAGTCTCGTTCGAACGAGGCTTGTTCGAACGAAAGTTCATTCGAACGAAGTGGGCATCTAACGAGATCTCATTCGAACGAAAAGCATCGAACGAACATTCCACTCGTTAGAAGGAAAACTGTCAACTCGTTACAAGCTCGTTCGAACGACCTGGGCAGGTCTTCTAACGAGGTGACAGTTTCGAGCCCAGAATTCCTAAATTCGTTTTTTCTCCAACTTTCTCTTCCCAAAACTCATCCAAACATTATCCCAACGGTGTTTTAAGGTTCCTAATCATTCCTAAACATACATAGGTCGTATTTTAACATATTTTATGGGGTCAATTCATCCTAAACAACACCCAACTATCAACTCTCCCAATTTTTCCCCAAATCTTATGAGTATGACCCCTAAAAATTTAAAGTCATCAATATCCCTAATTAAATCCATTTTTGTAACATGAAAGTTATATTTCCAACAATATAATCATCCAAACACAATTCTACATACAATCTCTTTATCTAAACATGAGTTTCTAATTCCAATTTCATGGGTTTTTGTCATTCTCCCAAAACAATGCAATTATATAAATTTTCTAAGCATGGAAGAAGCATTCGTTGTAAATAACGTAATTAAGCCACTTGCCTTGGATTATTCTCTGAATTTGGTGTTGAATTGATGAAGGTTGCTCTCTCCTTTTTCTCCCAAGGTTGAAGGTTGAAGATGGAGGTTGTGTTTCTCTTTTGGGAACTTCTCCTAACCTCTCCTATAACTCCCGTAGCCCTTTAGTTGGTTAAGTGCTGATGATGCCTTAGTGGGTCACTAAATATCCTAATATTTAACTCCCAAAATTCGTTGGTTAATTATACTAAAATTTCAAAATTACCAAAATACCCTTTTTAGTTGCCGGTATAGCCCAAAAATGCCCCGGGACCCAAATTAAAACCCCGGCTAGTGTTTTCTGACTATTTCGACCCTTCCGGACTCGTTGGCGCACTCAAAATGACCATATGGTTGATAGAAAATAAAATTCGCTTTTTAATTTAAACAATTATATTCCTGACGCGACTGTCACGCGCGTCCCAACAAAATTTCTCAAATTGCCGTATTTCAATCTCGCGATAATTTCAATAGTTTCAATATTCATATATTGCCATATATACACATTGTAATCAAATACCAACTCACATCTCGTTAGTATTTTATCCGGATTAATTCTCAATTAATTTACATTTAATTTAATTAATCCCATAAATAAATATCGATAAAAATGCGGGGTATTACAATTTGATATTGTTGGGATTACTGTAATGGATTAATATTATTTGGGAATGTTTATTCCAATTGCATTCAAATTATTTTGTGTTATCTAATTGGTTATTAGTGTTGTAGAATAAAATGTGTTGTGTTATTCTTAAACTGGAAATGGATTTTGTTAAATTAAAATTTGAAAAGTTTTTAACACCAGCTTAATTGGGTATTGGGTGAGTTGTAAATGTTTTCGACAGTGATGCTAAGAATGAGCCAATTGTATATTCTGTTTTAATTTGTTATGGGACTGGCCACCCGGTATTTAATTAGGCGGGGTATTACAGGTGGTATCAGAGCATCAGGTTCTAGTGTCCTTTAGGATCTGTACGGCTTACTGTGTTTTCAGCTTAGCATTTTTTTTATATAGAGCCCTATGTTTAGGATTGTTGATCTCTTTGGTAAGATTCCATATATATCAGTGAATCTTATTTACGTTCGGGAGTGATCGAACAAAGAAGTATGGCAGATGAGGGCCATTGAATGGATAGCAGAGATCGTACTTAGGAGGTTATGAAGTATGTTCGAGTATGATGACCGTAGTCGAGGTCACCCCTATTATGGAAAAATTGAGGAGAGTCATTAGTAGAAGTTCTTAAAATGCGGGAATTATGTGTGTTACCAAACAAAGGCAATATATTCAAAGGCTTGGGCATATAGTGGAGTGTGGTGAACTAGAACTGAAAATTTGGGGGTAAAATTTTTCTTGACTTATCGGAGCAAAGTTATAATAGTGGGATTCAACAACCACCACCCACGAATGAGGGTATGTTTTCTATCTTAGGAATTATGAGGCGTATTGATTTTTGTAGTAATTAATATTGTGTGGGCAAAAAGGGTTGCTAAACTTAACCTATAGCATCGATATTTACGTAGACATCTCCAAGGGGTGTGGGACACCTATGTTTTACATATTATCAAGTGGGTTTGATTTTTATCATGGGATTACTTACCTTGGGCATGTCCAGCATGATGTGACTATCGGCATGCATTGACTTGTGGTATACGAGAGCTTATGTACTACTATTAGCCAGCATCTTGTCTTCTAGAGAAGAGTAGATGAGTAGACTCTATTTGAAATCAATAAAACCTAATTTTTTTTTGTTGTTTAAATTGATAAACCTGATATTTTTTTTTTTCGATAAACCAAATTTTTATACACTATTGAATAAGGACCTTAGGAGTTTCGATGACCGACTACTTTAGGAAGTAGTGTATCGGGGTGGTTCCTTGTTTGGATTTCGCTTGCGAGACACCCCACGCATGAAACTAATAACCGTTGGGAGTCGAAATAAGTTAGGTCCTTAATATATGAGTTTGTAACCTTTGCGACAAATATTATAATGAAAGTGGTACGATAGGGTGTATGGGCGCCCTGGATGGTTGAATGGTAGTAGTTTTCATAATTGTGAAAGAGTGAGTAGTTGTGACTTCAGGATGTATTTACTTGATGATTGAGGATCATTTTTCTGAACTTGGTAACGTGAATGATATAAGGAAGATTGGGTAAAGTTTAAATTCGATTCAGTTGAAACTATATGGTGAGGCTTGGCGTATAACATCGATAGGGATTTTCGTTAATGTACTGTATGGGCGGTACGTCTTAGATTTCTTGCGATGTGAGATTTATACTCGGAGTTGAACTTACCGGTATGATTTATATTCCTGAATTTCGGGATGAAATTCTGTTATAAGGGGGGAAGTATGTAATACCCCGTGATTTTTAATGACTTTTAAAATGGGTTATATTTTAAATTAATGGATTAATTGGATTTTAATATTAATTAATTCATTTGGGTTTTATCCAAATTGTGGATATTAAAATGGATGATTCTGAATATTACTTAAAGATATTTAGGTAATATGTGAATGTGATGTCATTGATATGACGGTGTGATATAAATTCGATAATCTAAATTTTTAGTCAGACGCGGTATGGGACGTGTCGGGACTAATTTATTAAATTAAAAAGGAAATTTAGTCATTTTGACTGCGTCGTTGCGTCCGGAAGGGTTGAAATAGTCAGAAAAGTCTATTTGGATGTTGGATTTGAGTCTCGGGTCATTTGGAAATGAAAAGACAACCCAAAAGGGCATTTTGGTTATTTTTACAAGGGGGATGAATAGTGATTTCGGATTTTGTCTTATTATAAGTATTTGGAGATTACTGTATGTAGGTTCATTTCATCTCTTCTACACAAAATTGAAAAGTCATCTTCTTAGAGAGAGTGGAAGGTTGCTTGGAAAGAAAAAGAAGTTTTCTTGGGAAGGAGGAGAACCAAAGGTCAAAGGTCACCACCACCATCACCACCTGTGTTATTCAACTCCAAATGATCAGATCTTCATTAGAGGCAAGTGTTTGATATTTGCAATTTAAGTTCGTATATTGTCCATGTTAGGATAGTTATAAAAAGAGATGATTTTCATGCCTGGAAGATGAAAGGATATAGTTGTTAATAGATTTTTGGAATCTAAAAATATATAGGAATTAAACTCATGTTGTAGGTAGTTAGTAATCCAATAAATATTCATCAATCTGTGGAAGAAATTCTGAAAATAATTTAGTGTTTTTGGAAGATAATATGTTGATAATTTTCTAGAAAAAGAGGCAAAAACGAGTGGAATGAGAAGAGCCAATTTGGAAGGTTTAGATCTTCTTTTTGAGTGCATTTGGATGAGATTTAAGAAAAACTCAAAACACATACCTGACTCAATTTTTCGTGTAGAATCCAAATCTGAAGTCGGATTGATGATTTGAATAATTTTTGGATCTGATTTTTCTGAGTATTGAAAATATGAGAATTCATGATGTTGTTTCTTTTTCATGTTGGTTCTTATCCCAAAACTTTTGTGGATCTTCGATGATTATTAATTGGATATTATGGGACTTAGAGAAGATCAGTAAGCCCTAGTTAAGATTTGAATTAATTTGATTGGGATTTAATTGATTAGAATTATGATAATTAAAGTTAAAGAGATTTCGGTTGCTAGATTCATGTGTTGGATTCTAATCTGTTTGTATGAGGATTAAGGATAGTTCAAGTAGGGGAGATTTAATATAACACCTAGGTAGCCTTAGGGTTACAATTTAAACATCAAGGACTGAGTTTAAGCTCATTATTGATTTCGCAAGGGCTGAGTGTAGTACAAGAGCGTAGTAGTATGGCTCCTGGATAGAGATGGGAGTTTAGAACACATTTGGTTGAAAGACGATATGAGGTTATCCCGATCACGCATTTGAAGTTGACGGGCCTCCTCGATCGACAAAGTTATGTAGTAGTGTATTGGAGGGGTTCCTTGTTTAGATTTTGCTTTGCGAGACGCTCCGCGCATGAACCTTAACGACGTCGGGAGTGGGGAGATGTTATAGGATGCGAGGATAATTAAATTTTGAAGTAAAGATATGAGATTTTAATACGTCGGATTTAAAGAGATATAATGCTACGTAAGGGAATAATCTAAGGTTAATGTGAGTACCTTGTTGTTAGTATACTATAGGTATGATAATGCCTATTTGATTGATTAATGATTATGTGTATGACATACCTAGCTTACTTGCTATCGATGGGAGGTTTGCGCGTGAGGGCAATCATATCCTGATGAATCCATGCGATCTTTGATTTGTCACTCGAGAACATAGGTTTATGAAAGATTTATCGGGGAGTTGATAAGTCCGCTGACTATGGGTACGTAGGTATGTGCGTGACCCATGGGTATGAGAACTATGTTCGCCTCCAATGATTGTGTTGTTGTTTGTGGTTCGAGGAATCTTAACGAACCTTTAGTCCCTTATTCGGCGACAAGCGATATTGGGACATGATAGCAGAGTAATGCATTGCACCGCAGCTGTGACTCGGGGGGCCATATTATATATGAATATATATATAATGGATTAAATGAATGATTGGATATATATTGTGGTTAAATCTATCTACAGTGATAATTGTAGATAACGGTGAATAGAGGAAGAAAATGGAATTAAGTTAATGAATGTTTATGCTTATAGAATAGAAAAGTTTAATTCATATTAATGAGAAATGATTCATGTTAATGAGCAACGATTCATATAAATGAAAAATGTATGAGAATGATTATATAACGTATAGTATGAGACATACGGGGTTATGATATGGGAATGGAATTATAATATGGAAACTGGAAAAGAGGAACCATTAACTAGGAAGTTAATAGTAAACGTTAAGCGTGAACTCTAGTTGAGAGGTGAGACTAGCAAGTGAGAGTTGGATCTAACATGTACATAATAAATGCTTTATTGCACTTGTTAAATACTTGTTGTTTTAAAAATCATTTACACATTCGGGCTCTGACCCATATATACCCTCGGCCAGGCCGAGTGCGCCCTCCACCAAGATTAGCCCAAGACGGTCTCTTGACCCTTCCAGGGGCCGACCCATCATCAGGCCCAAATGACCCTCCAAGGGGCCGACCCCTCATCAGGACCAGACGACCCTCCAAGGGGCCGACCCCTTATCAGGCCCAGACGACACTCCAAGGGGGCGACCCCTCATCAGGTCCAGACGACACTCAAAGGGGCCAACCCCTCATCAGGTCCAGACTCCCCTCCGAGGGTACGACAGTACGAGACCTAAATTAGGCCAGACTCACTGCCAGAAGGAACTTAGACCTCGGCCTCATATTATAGGTCGAGGGTGACATCATCACAACGCGTGGTTTGAGAGACACGTGGAACAGTGCGCGTGAGGCTCACATGGGACGTGGAAGACCGTTATAACAATATCACCCCTTTACGTGAGGAAATATTATGTCATCATTAATCACAGGTGGCATCTACAGGTGTCAGCAAGGAATTGGCTAGATCATCATTCACATGCACCATGCATGCTTGGGGGGGTACACTACACCCCCCAAGGCCTATATATACTTGTCACCTACAACCCTTCAAAGGGATCGATAATTGTAACCCTAACTAAAACTCTGCTTATACACACAGTAGAGAGTAAAAGTGAGCTTATGTGCATTGTATCCAAGGCCATTACTGCCCTTACTTAGTGGATCACACACTCACAGTGGATGTAAGCCTGATTGACTGAACCATTATACATCATTGTCTTATTCCTCTTATACTCATCTCCTTCTACACACTTATACACATACATTTCTATGGCTGCGATGGTTATTACAGTTTGAGCTCATCATCACTTATCTGAAGGTGCTGAATCTAAGCATCATCAATAACCATACCCAAAATTACCTCATTTTGAACCATACAATCATACAACGTAACAACCGGCATCTTTGTCTGAGGACTATACTCTCCCTGCATCATTAGCCAGGGGATTCACCTCTAATGCGTAATTTCCCGATGATAGCATTTAGAGAGGTATGTGTAAATGTGCCAGAGTTACAAGCTATATTAAGTTAAACATACGGTCCTTAAATTTTGAAACCACATGTACATACAAATTGTCTACAAGAGATATTTATTATCATACTAGCCCCCTAAGGTCCAACACACGCCACCTGACTCTATACTAGTCCTACTCTCATTTACTAGACGAAAAGAGACATTATGCCTTTATAAATAGTTCTCGAAATAAGCCCGGACACTCCCATACTATCCTAGAGTACCACTCTCCTTATATGAGGTCATGTTACTTCTTAATATATCCTAGGAGAAGGTTATAAATCCATAAACCCCAAAAGAAAATAGTAGAAAGAAAATCATATTCTTGGGCTGAAAACAGAGTACCAGTCGACCGACCCCTGAGCCCCGATCGACCGGGTATCGGGAAATTGCCTTGCGAGCCAACCAGTAGGCTTTTTGCCTTTGGCCCGATCGATCGACTTCCTAGCCTCGGTCAATCGGTCCTAGCAGATAATTCGTCAATCTCCCATTTTTCTTACAAAACCTAAATCTCCAATTCTTCTACATCAACTAATATTAGCAACAAATCATTTCTATATGATCACCTACCAATATACAACAATCAAATCATATCTAACTTATATAGGTGAAGATTTGAACAACAAACTCAATCATAACTCTAAATGGGTTCAATCTTAAGAATAATAACCATCTACACCCTTTATTCAACATAATCATATGGTATTGCAAGTATAATAACTTGCCTTGTTGTTGGAGTCTCGGAATCTTCTTCGTAGCAAAGATTCCAAGCTTAAAATGACAAAATCTCCTCTTTTCTCTCCCTTCTCTCTAACTTTTAGGTTTAGAAAGTACACAAACGAGATATAAATGCTCTTGCAAGACTTAAATGCCTAATTACAACTCAAATACATTAAGTCCAACATTAAATGCTACTACATACTTAAAATGACTCGTAACTCCTATTTAAGTCATAAATAGCCGGAACGTACCCCCGGAACCCAAAAACAACCTTAGCACTTATTTTGACTAACTCAACCCTTCCCGGACTAACCGTGCCCTCTAAACTTACATCCGGGACATCGTTCATATATTCCAATTCCAACGTCATATTAACAATTTAATAATAACTCGAATGGAATATAAATCATAACCGTCGTTTTAAAGCCCAACGACTTAACATAACATAATACTACACTGTATACATTTGCAAAATAGTAAATATGCTATACTAAAATTATTAACTCTTAAATTACTCAAATTAATATTTACTTCAATCTCTCATTTAATTTAATTAATTAACCCATACGGACAATTAATATAAAAATAAATGCTTAAAAGTAAAGAGTAGTACAGACCTCAAGTGAGAGCCGTGAACCTAACATGTATATAATATCTGTTGATTATGAATTTTAAATACTTGCTAAATTTTTAAATATTTTTATAGTGAGGCCCAGCTTAGGAGTTCATTTCCATTTGTCGTGCTGCAGTTGTTGTGGATGATTGCAGGTCTTAGTTTGAAAGACACCTCCATTTCCTTGCAGATCTGATGCACTCATTACTTTATCTCAGTCAGTCATGTTACCCATTTTCCATTAGTAGTTGTTCCAGAGACATTGTACTCTTTTATTTTCAGTGGTGGATTTAGTTTTATGGATTATTGTATTAGAGTTTCAGACTGGGGTGTTTACCTTCATCCTATCTTATTTGATTTAGTATTTCATTATTTGTGGTGTCAATTAATGTAGCATAGTTAATGTGATATTTAATTGTTTCAAATCATTGCATGTTAATGATAAAGACAAAATTTGACACCAGCTTTTCAAATAAAAGGCGGCTAATAAATATTAAAAAGTTTTTCGACAGTGATGCTAAGAATGAACCAATCTGGATATTCTATTTTTAATTTATTAAAGGCTTGATCACCGGGTATTTAATTAAGCGGAGTGTCACACAATAGCCATATGAGATTGATAAATATACTAATGATCGTCCACCAGCCTGTTTTAAGGTGAGAAGAAATTTCTCATTTGACTAAGCACTTTCCATTATATAGTTTAAAGACAAGCATCTGAAAGGAGAATGAATATTTATGTACTTACCTGACAAGTTCTTAGGCAGTCGAAATTTTAGTTGCCACGACTGAGAAATGTATATGACAATCAAATATCTCTTTTGTCATGGGGATTGCCAAAAATTGTATGAAGGAATACAGTAATCTCCACAGCCAACAAGACCACATCATTGTACTTTCCAAGATCAGCCCTGTTCTATGAAACCACATTCATCCAATTGTTAGCAAGAAACAGAACATCCACTGGCTGGAAGATACTTAATGCAACAGCCAAAGAGAAGCAATGAATCTGATATTCTTCACATCTCTTCTTAGTCCACCTCCCTATTCTCAAAAGTTATGATATCTCTTCCTCCCCAAACTCTCCAAGCAAACACCAAGGAAACAAACCTCCATAGACATTTGAATTTCTCTTTATCCCCGCAATCACCCCAGTCGATAACAAAATAGTCGTACAAGCTTTTTCGGAGTCCCCCCCAGCAATTCCAAGTTCATCGAAAGTTTACTCCTTGGATCCATATATTTAATCCAACATTATCTCTTATTTAACATAATTAAATGACACCAATTCCTCAAACGATATAACACTTTCATTAAATTCAATGCATCTTCATGAATCGTAATTAGATTACTTGATTATAACCTAAGCTTCTCTCTCTCTCTCTCACACACACACACAAGATACAATTTTAACTACTCATCATCTAATTGGGATAAATTGCTCATTTGCTCAAACTTTCTTACACACTCTCGTTTTCCTATTAAACTAGCAGCAAAATTGCTCAACCAACTCTAGAGAGTTGTGGATTAGACCTGATGACATGAAAGGGGGAGCACAAATTGCTTAGTAGAGTCACCTACGAGGGAGATTTAAGAAAATAAGTACAATTATATTCAAGGAATGTTAACCAACAATTCGTAGTATTGAAAGAGTAAGATGTTCAAAAGTAAGCTCAAACAATATTATGAACAAGTTTTCATGCATATCAAACAGTAAGAGTTTAGAGAATGAAGCCTATATTCTACAACCTTGACATAATAATAAAATCTACTTGCTATTTGACATGCTCCTAATACTTGAGTGTGTCCCCCTCTTGAATTTTGGGGATCGAAGGACTAATGTAGACAATTTAGTGATCTTGGCCTCAGTGACTATGGACATGTCTCCTTGTCCAAGATCTAAAAAGTCCAACTCTTTTCGATCTCTCTCATTCTTGGTGAAATACCTCTCTTTAAATGCCTCCTTTAGCTTCTCACAAGTGCATGACCATTTGCCCTCACCTGGATCCTTTTGACCATTTTCGGTTGTTGGTCACAAACATACTACACTCTGCTCCTTGATACACTTGAGGACCTCAAAACTTTCTCCAATTAATTAATCCAAGCATTACCCCTTTTATCCAAGCTAACCAGGATTTCTTATCAAGGCATTTAGTTTACCGTGTTATTTTTTCAAGATTTTCAAAAGCTCCTTTATTTTTAGTCTAGTTGAACGCGAATAACTTTTGTATGCTGTGAAGGATACTGGTTTGTGATAAACTATTGTGCCCATTATGTAATACGTTGGGTGTTGATTTAGTTGAGAGGCTGTTTCGTTTTGCCTCTATTATTTGAATTGTTTCTGTACCATATAAAGCGTGTGTGTGTGTGTGTATAAACAGTGCAGCCAACAATACCCAATTTTCTTTGTTTGAATATTGGGTTTCTTTGTCATATTTTTTTTGTGTTACTGGCCTAAATTTATTTTACGCCTTATTAAGATGATATAACAGTAACATTGATTTCATAATATACACACACACACACACTATACATACATATATATATATATATATATATATATATATATATATATATATATATATATATATATATATATATATATATGTGTGTGTGTGTGTGTGTGCAATTGACCGTAGATTTATAGTGCATTCTCAAAAAGCAGTGTCAAATTTATATGTATTTTCTGTGTTTAGTTATGAATTCACTTAAGATGGAAAAAATGACACTTTCAAAAGCATTTTACTAAGCATGTATCATCGGGGAAGGTAGAAGGCAATGTTCTTGTTGCATTTTTTACTCCGATTTGCTTTTATAGAAATTGTTCTTGAGGAACTCTGAGATATACACACGAATATAGAAACACATTATGATAACATGCAACTTGATAGATTGATGGGAATGGGATTTAGAGGTTAATGTGTTGAGACTGATCAGTGAATTATCATGTCTTCAGTCGAAATTCTAAGCAACTAGAACCAAAACCAGACTCACATAGTTGAATCCGTAACTGTTGATGGTCAACCTTGCATCACAATCCTCCAAAACTGAGATTATTTGTGATCACCAACTAGCTTGGTGTCAAACCCCTAGACTGACACAACAATTTTAGGAGACGTGTGAGGAGGCACAATGAAGAGCAGAGACTTATTTATAATGCCAGGAAGAAAATATCACCTGGCAGATGTGTTTTTTTTTCCAACCACTTTACTGATTATTATAACACTGAATATGAGGCATATCTTAGCAAATTTATAGTATCGTCTTTGCTAGTAGGACCTTCATCAAGATCATTGCCTTCCACTTTAATTTCTAACATCAGGTAATGCCTTTTCAGATTACGGAGTTGTTAATGAATATCACAAAACATGTTTTGGCGCCAAAGCATGAAGTATTGACTGCTGAGGAGAAGCTGAAGTTGCTGAAGAAGTATGGCGTGAAAGACACTCAGGTGATTAATAAACTTTGGATGCAGATAAATGACTTACTTTTAGCATGCAAGAAAAAGTATAATTGGTTAAAGAAGTCAATGGTTTAGGGATGAGAGTGTAGCTGTTCACTGTTTGTGTGTGTGTGGTGTGATGTGGTGGTGGGGGGGGGGGGGGGGAGGAATTAATGTGATTAGATTTTGTAGATGAGAACATTGGGAGGTCTCTAGGATCACAATCAATATGTTAGGATTGTGATTCGAGAGATATTTAGCTATCTAATGATTAGTCCATTTGGTCAATGTTAGGAGAACGTTTTTGGTACACAGATTGTTAGATCATCTTCTTTTTTTTACGCACATTTCACTGTGTTTGCTACATTCAAGCAAATAATTAGTTTTCTGCTTTTTTAATCATATTACGCTAAACATTTCAATTATAACAAAAAGAGAATGTGTATGTGAACCTTTGTTTTAATTTACTTTTCATTTCTACTTATGTTTTGTGAGAGTTTTGTAACTTGTTTACCAGTAGATGTTCTATATGACCAGAGGGCATTGCAGTATTTATTTCAGGACTGGTTAGTCACAAGCAGATGTAGCTCAAAGGTTTCTTGCTTCTAATGCAAATATAGCACACAAGTGTTTGCAGATAATCCGCTGAATTATAAAAAATTGCACATACCTCCAATATGTGGGAAATTGCAAATTACGGTAGTTCAAGGAGTTTTTTCTTTTTCTTTTTCTACAAAATTAATAGTTTTGGGATGTATTTGCAGCTAGTGTGATAATTTAAGAGGTTTCTTCCAATTGATTCCTTTTTTCGATACTGTTGATCTAACTACTGGCCAGTAATAGTTGTAATTAACATGTTTTCTTTTTTCTTTTAGATTCCTCGAATGCTAGAGACTGACCCTATAGCCAGGTACTATGGGCTTGAGAAGGGGCAGGTGTTAAAAGTTAGTTACAAAGGCGCCGCACAAGCTGATTCACTTGTTACTTACCGCTGTGTTGTGTGATGGCATTTCTTACTCTTACTAGGTTGACGTAGTATTGAAACGGGAAACAACGTTTTGGTCGACAATTACCTCCTTTTAAGGAACTATTTTGATTGTTAGAAAATTTTCACAGGACTTCAAGTGCCTAGCATTCATTTGCAATGTTTTAGTTTCGCCCATTAATTATCCAATGTTGCTATGGTAATTAGTTTTTATTTGTTGAATAGTTTAATAACCAAAGCCACTTTACTTGATTCTTTGGCTTGTTCAGGCTTCCTCTCTTGTCGGAAGAAAGAAATTAGAGTGGTCTTAATAAATCCCACTCAAGCACCTGTTTAAAGTGGAGATGATGTTATGGAGAATATTTGTTCATTTATTTGTTTAAATAATTAATCAGATATTTTAATTATTAATTTATTTTAATTCAAAATATTTATTTGGATTTATTGAGCATTTTCAAACCTGCTCGTACTCATTTCTTTAACTATACAACAACGTTTAGATTGTGGAAAATGACTTCAAATTGAGTGAGGGCATTATAAGACCATCTCCAATTGTCCTTTCTATCGTCCCTGTTTCTGCGATAGAAATAAAAAGAAGGAAAGATATTTTTTAATGCATCTCTTCTTCCTATTATGCATTTGATATGGCCGCTGAGTCTTATTGACAATTTCTACCATCATTTCTACATGTAGAAATACACTGACGGTTTGCCAAAGTGACGTGGAGACAGGGGCGGATCCACCCCAGGACGAAGTGGGGCGGCCGTCCCAGTTCACTTTTCAAAAAAAAAAATATATATATATATATATAGGGGTATTTAATAAAAAATTAAAAGATGAGGAGAAAATGTGTAATAAACAAAAATAAAACAAAACTTAAGTTAAAGGTTTTACGGTCTCACCCTATTTTCTCATTCTCACCCTAATTTCTCTCCCTCTCGTCCGTCGTTACTGCTCCTCCATTCTCCACTCGCGCTACCAGTGGCGGATCCAGCCCTCTCCTCCGTGCTGCTCTCCTCTCTCCTCCACCACCCGCCCCTGCTGCTGTTGCTCTCTCCTCCACCCTTTACTGTAATGTAGAATGCAGGCTTTACATATATGTCCAGGTATGTTTGCACTGCTATAATATAACATTTGTATTTCATTTGTTTATTTTGTTTGTTTCATCGTTTATTTATTTTGTGAAATTATATGTGAAATTAAATTTATAATGTAAAATTATACTAAAATGAAATTAATTTGATAGTGAATCTATTAGTATAAAATTAAATTAAATTTGTTGTAAATATAGGAAGTCAATGGAGAAATTTTTTAAACGGAAAAATGATTGAAACACAGAGGGATAGGTTATTTCTATCACCATGCGAGAAAAGAGAAGATTGCTTGGTGACGTAGAATGAACAGGATACCTCAACATTTTTGGGGTTAAAAATTGCAAAAATATAAGTAAAAATAACCCAAAAAAAATCGCCTCGGGGGCTCCCGCCTCCGAACCCCCGGGCTTCGTCAAAAATTTTCGCCCCACTTCACTTCAAATCCTGGATCCGCCACTGCGTGGAGATCCATGTTCTTGTTTGGCGGTACCCATTTCCCTCCAAAATAAATCCTCGACCTGAAAATCTATTTCTACTACTTCTCTTCATTCTGTACACAAATATATTTTTGCTGTAGCAATGAAAGAAATTTTTCAGACTTGATTATGGGTACTGACCATTTGATATTATTTAAGCAAGACAACTATCCCAAAATAGTGGTGAGAACTTTATACACCAGTCTATTGTGTATGTTGCATTATAAATCACAGGTGGAAGTTTCCAAAGTGGTATTAAATTAATGAGGACCTGCCATTTTATTTAGGCACAACCCATGTAAAAATACCTTCCCAGCTAACAGGGGGTGGCATTCCCCTTTGTCACAAGGGGTAATGCTTTCAAAGAGATTTCTTAAGAGTTTCTATTCCTTGGAAAAATACCTTCCCAGCGAACATGAAATATTTTTTTGATTTTGCATAAAATTGACAGGCATCTGAAACATTATTGTGTTTGGGCTGTTACAACAACTATGTAAAAATATATGACAGGTCGTTAAGGTAGAAACTCACGGCTGGAGAAGGGGATTACAAGTTCTCTTTCACTTATTTAGGTAGATGGCCAAGTGGATAGAAATGCTTGCTAACTGTTCTCAAGAACTGTGTTTAGAAACGCTACCATTGGAGATGGTCTAAATCATGTCTACAATTTTCTTCTTCTCCTAAAAAAATGAGTTTCAGATTGTTGTATTCTCGGGCTTCTTGTCTCTTTTGTACATCGTGCTTTTTCGTAGAGGCGCAAAAATACCCTTGAAAAAGCGACATATTTTATGCCTCAACCATTTTCTACAACTCAATTTTTAACATCATGTATATCTTTTTAATGACTTTTGCACCCATGCTAGGTTTATGTTGTCAAAAATGTATTTTAAATACACAAGTGGGAGACCCACTAACCCACTTGAAATGGTCATTCGGGTTTTACTCCCAAATTTCCTCTCTTTGTTTCCTTGATCGTTATCCTCCTCATAATTTATATATGGCTTATACTCCATTATGAAGTGAGAAAACCAAAAAGAATTCTGCAACAAGACTGGAAAAAAAAAACACAGAGAGAACAAGAAAAAAGGGCACAAGTGTGGTATTGAAAAGAAAAAAAAAACATGAGTTTAGTTTTGGAAGAAAGAAAAATCGGGTGTTTTGTAAATCACTTCTTCTCTCTTTCTAATATTGAAAATATTTTCTTCATGAAAATATTTATTCCCCTAATATATTTTAGAACAGTTTGTTCTCTTCAAACTGAAATTTCGGTATTGTGCAATTAATTTGGAATGGGTGTTAGAAGACATATAACAACGGTTCATGGTTATATGATACAGAGGTGATTCTGGGGTTGTTTTATCCTGGGGACGGCGTGACTGTAGACTACCTGCACAAAGAGGGTAGAGCCGCGAAACGTCTTAAAGAGAGCGACCTAGTCCGCGACTCAACCCAAGAATCGTCTACGACGAATTTATAAACAATTGAGGTAATATTGTTTATTTTTATTGTTCAGTATTTATTTGGACTTAACGCTTGCGGTTCATATTTTGCGATAATCAGATGAGGTAATAATTTAATTTTGAGCAGTAGACTTAAAATTAATTTATGATTTTATTTTTTGATTTCTCCATAAAACTCTTTGATGTGATTTTTTAATCACAATATATAAAGTGTTCCAACAATTTTAAGACGTTTCCTGTCTACCATGGAGACCGAAAAATAAATCTTATGGGCATATATGATTATTTTTATGATGTCGAAATGAAAAAAGGCCAACTAAGTTTCTATGTCTAGAAATTATAATTTTGACCTTTTATCTCTAGAAATGACCGTTTAGCCCCCGAACTTCCTAAATATTATATTTTGTGAAGTAGATACATAAATTTCAATATTTTTGGTCAATTCGGAATCGATCAATAATTTCGTGAGAAATTAGAATTTGAACAAAAATGAACACCTTCATGAAAAACTTTTAAATAGGTCAATCCTAGTTTTTAGTTATGAAATGTTATTTCACATAAGATGTTATTGTTGGAAATGGAATTGTATACCTTTTTAGACAATTCATTTTGAACCACTTGTGGTTAAGGAAACAAATTAAAATTTGTTATGTGGAATCAAATTGAAATTTGATAATTGATAACAAATGAAAATTTGTTAATCAAATAAAATATGATATTTGGAAACAAATGAAAATTTGTCATATGAAAATAAATGAACATATGTTATATGGATTCGAAGGGTAAGTTATAAACATTTGCACTTTGCGCTATGTTTACTACAAAAAAAATTTGTTCAAATATTTTTTGAAGTGTTTATATGAAAGTGTTGTTGGTATTTTTCCACCACACTAAAGTGATCGATAATGAAAAAAAAAACTGGAATTTTTGTTATGAATTCTGTTGGAATATCATCTCAATTTTTGATGATATATAAACTGAAATTTCGTGAATTTTGGCATGCATGTAGTATGTTAAGATTATAAATTTTGGGCTTCGGAATTTCTGAAAAAAGAGTTGTATATCTTTTATTATGATTTTTACAAATGGGATGCGCAATGCTGAATGTGTTGGACAGCTTGTAGTAAAACAAGTTTATCTTCACTTGTACTTAATATTTTTTAGTGATTCCAATTTTGGATAAGACAAGATTCATAAAGGATGAATTCTAAAAAAAATCATAAATTTTCAATAAGCGGTTTGATCGTGGTGAAATTTCAAACTTGAAGTTTTTTCATTTGAACAATTATTTTGGACAAGATTTTCTTAGAAGAAAAAATGTATAATGTCGTGTGCCCAACGGATTTAAAATATTTTGAAGCCTTTATAAATTTCTTATTCAAGGATTTATGAAGTACTTAGAAAAATTTGGACTCAAATTTATGGAAGATGAATTTCATAGAAATTGTATAATGATTTATACAATATTTGAGTTTGGAGTGCAATCGCTAGAATTTTATATGAATAATTCTTTGTATTATTCATTTATACGAGTTGGAAAAGGTATATAGTAAAATTGTATTCTTCTATGTTGGAATCAATTTGGTGTGCTTCATACGCGTGTAGAAATAATTTAGTTGGGTAAAATTATTTTGACCGTATGCTTTGATTTGGAATTGAGGTTTAAACTCTAATACGAGTATTATTGTATACATTGTGAAAAATTATATATTATAATTTTTTATGAAATAGATTGTATAATCTATATGTGACTTTCAGACCTTTGAAAATTTAAAATTATGACTCGAACGAATGAACTTATATTTTTTGATTCGGCTATACCTGAAAGCATTAAGTATGTATTTATTTAAGAAATAAGATGAATTCTTATTTAATGTTGAAGAAGTCATGTCATAAATGATTAATTGAATTCCTTGGAATAAACTAGTGCATGTATGCATTTTTGCATATTCGAAATGCTCAAATGCTTTTTTAGTTCCCGAAAAAGTTGATTTGCTCCAAGGCAATAAGCAAAACAGTGTTCCCGCAGCAAATGAAGTGTCGCGCGAACCTAGTTTTGCTACTTGCAATCAATTTTGCTAACCGGGACAAATTTTGAGAACCAAAAACCCAAATTGGATGGGCAAAAATAGCATGTTGCAAATATGTGTCGACTTTGAAGATGGTCTAATGTGTAAATTTCAAATTTAAGGCAAAGGGTCGTTTCTAAAATTGTTACCCCTGCTACTGTATTTCGTTTGCTTTGCGAAGTCCAAGTGGATTACTTTATTATTTATCTGCACTTGTCGACGATAACTGGCTCTGGGCATAATTACAATTTACAACTTGGAGAGGATTTACAATTAAATAAAGGCTAAATAAACAAGGAAAAATAAGAAAAAGACTACTAATAGAGAGAATGGACAAATGACCAAAATACACAGATGAGTAAGGACCAATATACACTTGGCGAGAGACCCAATGAATCAAAAACTAAGATTGGTTAGGTAGCTTGTGGGGGTGGTAAGTGGAACAAATGGTGGTGCTTGGATGCATGTGATAGGTTAGGAGCTGTTAGTATGTGCAACTCAAGGATTGTGGAGAAGTTAGATTGTCTTTGGGGTATTCACAATCTTTATCTTGTCTATTCAAGTGCATGAAGAACAATTTCAAATGGTGATTTTCTGGGGTGTACGAGCCGGTGGAGGACTCAAACATATGGGAGTTGTGGGAGGAGTTGGAGGAAGTAAGGGCGAATAGGGGGTGATGTGGTGCATTGGGGGTGACTTCAACATTGTGCGGTTTCCTTTCGAAGAAGAGTGATGTTCTAGATCTTCAAGGGCTATGAGAACTCTTAATTGGACTTAGTGGAGGTTTCACGTGGTCTAGTAACAGGGACAGTTGTTGTTGTCCAAATTAGATAGCGTTTCAGTATCTCATGTTTGGGAGGTTACTTTCCACGAGGTGTTGCATGCTTGCTTACAAAGGCTGATTTCTAATCACATCCCTATTCTATCAGAGTGTGGACGGGTGATGCGAGGTTGAACACCCTTCAGATTTAGGAATATGATTGCGAGACAAAGGGTGTGTAGTGGAGGGTAATGCTGGGTATTTTAGGGCATTTTATATGTTAGTCAAGTGTACTCAATTTTGGCACACTGAAAAACAGTGGCAAATTTTGGCACTGTTTTAAAGTCTGACAGATTGCCATCAAACCGTGCCAAAATTTGGCACGATTTAAAACTGTGCCAGATTTTTAACATCAGGCTGTGACAATTTTCTGTTTTTGGTGTAGTGATTAAGGGGAAGACCCTACACTTAAAAATAATTTGGCTAAGCTAATTACAAATAAGTTTGCAGTTGACCAACCTGGACTTTTAGATTGAAACTAAGGAAAGCAAAGGTTTTAATCAAGAACACACAAGAACAAGTCACCGGAGAAGAACGCCAAAAACTTATGAAATAACCAAAGAAAAATCCAGTCCTACAGTCCTAAAGCAGTCGAAGTGTAAAAAGAAATGGAATACGAAGAGGGCACTAGGGCAGATGGATTACATGATAAAGAACAAGCGAGACTGCCAAAGCTCAAAACGATGAAGTTGCAGAAATGGCAATGGATATGGTGAGAGGCTAGAGAGCGAGAGTTCAGGCGCAAAGAAGAAGAAGGGGAAACGACTTCAAAAATTATTTAAATATCTTGCTAATGAGTGGAACCATTAACCAAAGCAGAGCACAGCCCACGAGGAGGGCATCATTAGGGCACAAAGTCCCAAGCAAAGTGTGCAGCCGTCATACCTGGGAAACTGGAATGACAGTAGATATCTGCCTAGGTGTCACATCAGCTTGACAGGTGTCACTCACCAAAATGATCATACACTCATCTCAAAAGCAATACTATCCCTCAGCCATCTCAACAACATCTATGGCTAAGGGCTGGGGGTGATTGACATACCCATATATACCCTCGGCTAGGATGAGTGCTCCCTCCACCGAGACGAGCCCAAGACGGTCTCTTGACCCTTCAAGGGGACGACCCATCGTCAGGCCCAGACGACCCTCCAAGGGGCCGACCCCTCATCAGGACCAGACGACCCTCCAAGAGGCCGACCCCTTATCAGGCCCAGACGACACTCCAAGGAGCCGACCCCTCATCAGGTCTAGATGACACTTCTAGGGGACGACCCCTCATCAGGTCCAGAAGCCCCTCCGAGGGTACGACAGTACGAGATCTAAATTAGGCCAGACTCACTGCCAGAAGGAACTTAGCCCTCGGCCTCATATTATAGGCCGAGGGTGACATCATCACAACGCGTGGTTTGGGAGACGTCTGGAACAGTGCGCGTGAGGCTCACATGGGACGTGGAAGACCGTTATAACAATATCACCCCCTTACGTGAGGAAATATCATGTCATCATTAATCACAGGTGGCATCTACAGGTGTCAGCAAGGAATTGGCTAGATCATCATTCACATGCACCATGCATGCTTGGGGGTACACTACACCCCCCAAGGCCTATATATACTTGTCACCTACAACCCTTCAAAGGGATCGATAATTGTAACCCTAACTAAAACTCTGCTTATACACAAAGTAGAGAGAGAAAGTGAGCGTATGTGCATTGTATCCAAGGCCATTACTGCCCATACTTAGTGGATCACACACTCACAGTGGATGTAGGCCTGATTGACTGAACCACAATACATCATTGTCTTATTCCTCTTTTACTCATCTCCTTCTACACACTTATACACATACATTTCTATGGCTGCCATGGTTATTACAGTTTGAGCTCATCATCACTTATCTGGTGGTGCTGAATCTAAGCATCATCAATAACCATACCCAAAATTACCTCATTTTTAACCATACAATCATACAACTTAATAACCGGTATCTTGGTCTGAGGACTATACTCTCCCCGCATCATTAGCCAAGGGATTCACCTCTAATGCGTAATTCCCCTATGATAGCATTTAGAGAGGTATGTGTAAATGTGCCATAGTTACAAGCTATATTAAGTTAAACATACGGTTCTTAAATTTTGAAACCACATGTACATACAAATTGGCTACAAGAGATATTTATTATCATACTAGCCCCCTAAAGTCCAACACACACCACCTGACTCTATACTAGTCTTACTCTCATTTACTAGACGAAAAGAGACATTATGCCTTTATAAATAGTTCTCGAAATAAGCCCGGACACTCCCATACTATCCTAGAGTACCACTCTCCTTTTATGAGGTCATGTTACTTCTTAATATATCCTAAGAGAAGGTTTCAAAGCCTTAAACCCCAAAAGAAAAGAGTAGAAAGAAAATCCTATTCTTGGGCTGAAAACAGAGTACCAGTCGACCGACCCCTGACCCCCGATCGACCGCGTATTGGGAAATTGCCTTGCGAGCCAACCTGTAGGCTTTTTGCCTTTGGCCCGATCGACCGACTTCCTAGCCGCGGTCAATCGGTCCTAGCAGATAATTCGTCAATCTCCCATTTTTCTTACAAAACCTAAATCTCCAATTCTTCTACATCAACTAATATAAGCAACAAATCATTTCTATATGATCACCTACCAATATACAACAATTCAAATCATATCTAACTTATATAGGTGAAGATTTGAACAACAAACTCAATCAAAACTCTAAATGGGTTCAATCTTAAGAATAATAACCATCTACACCCTTTATTCAACATAATCATAAGGTATTGCAAGTATAATAACTTGCCTTGTTGTTGGAGTCTCGGATTCTTCTTCGTAGCAAAGATTCCAAGCTTAAAATGACAAAATCTCCTCTTTTCTCTCCCTTCTCTCTAACTTTTAGGTTTAGAAAGTACACAAACGAGATATAAATGCTCTTGCAAGACTTAAATGCCTAATTACAACTCAAATACATTAAGTCCAACATTAAATGCTACTACACACTTAAAATGACTCGTAACTCCTATTTAAGTCATAAATCGCCGGAACGTACCCCCGGAACCCAAAAACAACCTTAGCACTTATTTTGACTAACTCAACCCTTCCCGGACTAACCGTGCCCTCTAAACTGACATCCGAGACATCGTTCATATATTCTGTAATACCCTGTGATTTTTAATGACTTTTAAAATGGGTTATATTTTAAATTAATGGATTAATTGGATTTTATTATTAATCAATTCATTTGGGTTTTATCCAAATTGTGGATATTAAAATGGATGATTCTGAATATTACTTAAAGATATTTAGGTAATATGTGAATGTGATGTCATTGATATGACGGTGTGATATAAATTCGATAATTTAAATTTTTAGTCAGACGCGGTATGGGACGTGTCGGGACTAATTTATTAAATTAAAAAGGAAATTTAGTCATTTTGACTGTGTCGTTGCGTCCGGAAGGGATGAAATAGTCAGAAAAGTCTATTTGGATGTTGAATTTGAGTCTCGGATCATTTGGAAATGAAAAGACAACCCAAAAGGGCATTTTGGTTAGTTTTACAAGGGGGATGAATAGTGATTTCGGGTTTTGTCTTATTATAAGTATTTGGAGATTAGTGTATCTAGGTTCATTTCATCTCTTCTACACAAAATTAAAAAGTCATCTTCTTAGAGAGAGTGGAAGGTTGCTTGGAAAGAAAAAGAAGTTTGCTTGGGAAGGAGGAGAACCAAAGGTCAAAGGTCACCACCACCATCACCACCTGTGTTATTCAACTCCAAAGGATCAGATCTTCATTAGAGGCAAGTGTTTGATAATTGCAATTTAAGTTCGTATATTGTCCATATTAGGATAGTTATAAAAAGAGATGATTTTCATGCTTGGAAGATGAAAGGATATAGTTGTTAATAGATTTTTGGAATCTAAAAATATATAGGAATTAAACTCATATTGTAGGTAGTTAGTAATCCAATAAATATTCATCAATCTGTGGAAGAAATTCTGAAAAAAAATTAGTGTTTTTGGAAGATAATATGTTGATAATTTTCTGGAAAAAGAAGCAAAAACGAGTGGAACGAGAAGAGCCAATTTGGAAGGTTTAGATCTTCTTTTTGAGTGCATTTGGATGAGATTTAAGAAAAACTCAAAACACATACCTGACTCAATTTTTCGTGTAGAATCGAAATCTGAAGTCGGATTGATGATTTGAATAGTTTTTGGATCTGATTTTTCTGAGTATTGAAAATATGAGAATTCATGATGTTGTTTCTTTTTCATGTTGGTTCTTATCCCAAAACTTTTATAGATCTTCGGTGATTATTAATTGGATATTATGAGACTTAGATAAGATCAGTAAGCCCTAGTTAAGATTTGAATTAATTTGATTGGGATTTAATTGATTAGAATTATGATAATTAAAGTTAAAGAGATTTCGATTGCTAGATTCATGTGTTGGATTCTAATCTGTTTGTATGAGGATTAAGGATAGTTCAAGTAGGGGAGATTTAATATAACACCTGGGTAGCCTTAGGGTTACAATTTAAACATCAAGGACTGAGTTTAAGCTCATTATTGATTTCGCAAGGGCTGAGTGTAGTACAAGAGCGTAGTGGTATGGCTCCTGGATAGAGATGGGAGTTTAGAACACATTTGGTTGAAAGAGGGTATGAGATTATCCCGATCACGTATTTGAAGTTGACAGACCTCCTCGATCGACAAAGTTAAGTAGTAGTGTATTGGAGGGGTTCCTTGTTTGGATTTCGCTTTGCGAGACGCTCCGCGCATGAACCTTAACGACGTCAGGAGTGGAGAGATGTTTTAGAATGAGAGGATAATTAAATTATGAAGTAAAGATATGACATTTTAATACGTGGGATTTAAAGAGATATAATGCTACGTAAGGGAATAATCTAAGGTTAATGTGAGTACCTTGTTGTTAGTATACTATAGGTATGATAATGCCTATTTGATTGATTAATGATTATGTGTATGACATACCTAGCTTACTTGTTATCGGTGGGAGGTTTGTGCGTGAGGGCAGTCGTATCCTGATGAATCCATGGGATCTTTGATTTGTCGCTCGAGAACATAGGTCTATGAAAGACTTATAGGGGAGTTGATAAGTCCGCTGACTATGGGTACGTAGGTATGTGCCTGACACATGGGTATGAGAACTATGTTCGCCTCCAATGATTGTGTTGTTATTTGTGGTTCGAGTAATCTTAACGAACCTTTAGTCCTTTATTCGGCGACAAGCGATATTGGGACATGATAGCAGAGTAATGCATTGCACCGCAGCTGTGACTCGGGGTGCCGTATTATATATGAATATATATATAATGGATTAAATGAATGATTGGATATATATTGTGGTTAAATCTATCTACAGTGATAATTGTAGATAACGGTGAATAGAGGAAGAAAATGGAATTAAGTTAATGAATGTTTATGCTTATAGAATAGAAAAGTTTAATTCATATTAATGAGAAATGATTCATGTTAATGAGCAACGATTCATATAAATGAAAAATGTATAAGAATGATTATATAACGTATGGTATGGGACATACGGGGTTATGATATGGGAATGGAATTATATTATGGAACCTGGAAAAGAGGAACCATTAACTAGGAAGTTAATAGGAAACGTTAAGTGTGCACTCTAGTTGAGAGGTGAGAATAGCAAGTGAGAGTTGGATCTAACATGTACATAGTAAATGCTTTACTGCACTTGTTAAATACTTGCTGTTTTAAAAATCTAGACACATTCGGGCTCTGACCCGTTTCCTTGCAAATTTTCTTTTCTATTGTATCTTCTATATCAGGTGTCCAGCAACAGGGACGCCAACCTTAGCGGATTATGACAGGCTATGGATTTATGTAGTTTTGCTTAGACGCCTATCATCTTTTTGATTCACAGTATTCTTAGTTAGGGCATATCGCCCAAAGGATTCAGTTATCTTTTTCTATCGGGGTCAAATACTATGGTATTCGTGTCATTTTAATACATTTGATATTGTTGGGATTACTGTAATGGATTAATATTATTTGGGAATGTTTATTCCAATTGCATTCAAATTATTTTGTGTTATCTAATTGGTTATCAGTGTTGTAGAATAAAATGTGTTGTGTTATTCTGAAACTGGAAATGGATTTTATTAAATTAAAATTTGAAAAGTTTTTAACACCAGCTTAATTGGGTATTGGGTGAGTTATAAATGTTTTCGACAGTGATGCTAAGAATGAGCCAACTGTATATTCTGTTTTAATTTGGTATGGGACTGGCCACCCGGTATTTAATTAGGCAGGGTATTACAGGTGGTATCAGAGCATCAGGTTCTAGTGTCCTTTAGGATCTGTACGGCTTACTGTGTTTTCAGCTTAGCGTTTTTTTTTATATAGAGCCCTATGTTTGGGATTGTTGATCTCTTTGGTAAGATTCCATATATATCAGTGAATCTTGTTTACGTTCGGGAGTGATCGAACAAAGAAGTATGGCAGATGAGGGACATTGAATGGATATCAGAGATCGTACTTAGGAGGTTATGAAGTATGTTCGAGTATGATGACCGTAGTCGAGGTCACCCCTATTATGGAAAAATTGAGGAGAGTCATTAGTAGAAGTTCTTAAAATGCGAGAATTATGTGTGTTACCTAACGAAGGCAATATATTCAAAGGCTTGGGCATATAGTGGAGTGTGGTGAACTAGAACTGAAAATTTGGGGGTAAAATTTTTCTTGACTTGTCGGAGCAAAGTTATAATAGTGGGATTCAACAACCACCACCCACGAATGAGGGTATGGTTTCTATCTTAGGAATTATGAGGCGTATTGATTTTTGTAGCAATTAATATAGTGTGGGCAAAAAGGGTTGCTAAACTTAGCCTATAGCATCGTTATTTACGTAGACTCACCAAGGGGTGTGGGACACCTATGTTTTATATATTATCAAGTGGGTTTGATTTTTATCATGGGATTACTTACCTTGGGCATGTCCGAGCATGATGTGACTATCGGCATGCATTGACTTGTGGTATATGAGAGCGTATGTACTACTATTAGCCAGCATCTTGTCTTCTAGAGAAGAGTAGATGAGTAGACTCTATTTGAAATCAATAAAACCTAATTTTTTTTTTGTTGTTTAAATTGATAAACCTGATATTTTTTTTTTCGATAAACCAAATTTTTATACACTATTGAATAAGGACCTTAGGAGTTTCGATGACCGACTACTTTAGGAAGTAGTGTATCGGGGTGGTTCCTTGTTTGGATTTCGCTTGCGAGACACCCCACGCATGAAACTAACAACCGTTGGGAGTCGAAATAAGTTAGGTCCTTAGTATATGAGTTTGTAACCTTTGCGACAAATATTATAATGAAAGTGGTACGATAGGGTGTATGGACGCCCTGGATGGTTGAATGGTAGTAGTTTTCATAATTGTGAAAGAGTGAGTAGTTGTGACTTCAGGATGTATTTACTTGATGATTGAGGATCATTTTTCTGAACTTGGTGACGTGAATGGTATAAGGAAGATTGGGTAAAGTTTAAATTCGATTCAGTTGAAACTTTATGGTGAGGCTTGGCGTATAACCTCGATAGGGATTTTCGTTAATGTACTGTTTGGGCGGTACGTCTTAGATTTCTTGCGATGTGAGATTTATACTCGGAGTTGACCTTACCGGTATGATTTATATTCCTGAATTTTGGGACAAAATTCTGTTATAAGGGGGGAAGTATGTAATACCTCGTGATTTTTAATGACTTTTAAAATGGGTTATATTTTAAATTAATGGATTAATTGGATTTTATTATTAATTAATTTATTTGGGTTTTATCCAAATTGTGGATATTAAAATGGATGATTCTGAATATTACTTAAAGATATTTAGGTAATATGTGAATGTGATGTCATTGATATGACGGTGTGATATAAATTCGATAATTTAAATTTTTAGTCAGACGCGGTATGGGACGTGTCGGGACTAATTTATTAAATTAAAAAGGAAATTTAGTCATTTTGATTGCGTCGTTGCGTCCGGAAGGGTTAAAATAGTCAGAAAAGTCGATTTGGATGTTGGATTTGAGTCTCGGGTCATTTGAAAATGAAAAGACAACCCAAAAGGGCATTTTGGTTATTTTTACAAGGGGGATGAATAGTGATTTCGGGTTTTGTCTTATTATAAGTATTTGGAGATTAGTGTATGTAGGTTCATTTCATCTCTTCTACACAAAATTGAAAAGTCATCTTCTTAGAGAGAGTGGAAGGTTGCTTGGAAAGAAAAAGAAGTTTGCTTGGGAAGGAGGAGAACCAAATGTCAAAGGTCACCACCACCATCACCACCTGTGTTATTCAACTCCAAAGGATCAGATCTTCATTAGAGGCAAGTGTTTGATATTTTCAATTTTAGTTCGTATATTGTCCATGTTAGGATAGTTATAAAAAGAGATGATTTTCATGCTTGGAAGATGAAAGGATATAGTTGTTAATAGATTTTTGGAATCTAAAAATATATAGGAATTAAACTCATGTTGTAGGTAGTTAGTAATCCAATAAATATTCATCAATCTGTGGAAGAAATTCTGAAAATAATTTAGTGTTTTTGGAAGATAATATGTTGATAATTTTCTGGAAAAAGAGGCAAAAACGAGTGGAATGAGAAGAGCCAATTTGGAAGGTTTAGATCTTCTTTTTGAGTGCATTTGGATGAGATTTAAGAAAAACTCAAAACACATACCTGACTCAATTTTTCGTGTAGAATCCAAATCTGAAGTCGGATTGATGATTTGAATAATTTTTGGATCTGATTTTTCTGAGTATTGAAAATATGAGAATTCATGATGTTGTTTCTTTTTCATGTTAGTTCTTATCCCAAAACTTTTATAGATCTTCGGTGATTATTAATTGGATATTATGGGACTTAGAGAAGATCAGTAAGCCCTAGTTAAGATTTGTATTAATTTGATTGGGATTTAATTGATTAGAATTATGATAATTAAAGTTATAGAGATTTCAGTTGCTAGATTCATGTGTTGGATTCTAGTCTCTTTGTATGAGGATTAAGGATAGTTCAAGTAGGGGAGATTTAATATAACACCTGGGTAGCCTTAGGGTTACAATTTAAACATCAAGGAATGAGTTTAAGCTCATTATTGATTTCGCAAGGGCTGAGTGTAGTACAAGAGCGTAATGGTATGGCTCCTGGATAGAGATGGGAGTTTAGAACACATTTGGTTGAAAGAGGGTATGAGGTTATCCCGATCACGTATTTGAAGTTGACGGACCTCCTCGATCGACAAAGTTAAGTAGTAGTGTATTGGAGGGGTTCCTTGTTTGGATTTCTCTTTGCGAGACGCTCCGCGCATGAACCTTAATGACGTCGGGAGTAGAGAGATGTTATAGGATGCGAGGATAATTAAATTATGCAGTAAAGATATGACATTTTAATACGTGGGATTTAAAGAGATATAATGCTACGTAAGGGAATAATCTAAGGTTAATGTGAGTACCTTGTTGTTAGTATACTATAGGTATGATAATGCCTATTTGATTGATTAATGATTATGTGTATGACATACCTAGCTTACTTGGTATCGGTGGGAGGTTTGCGCGTGAGGGCAGTCATATCCTGATGAATCCATGGGATCTTTGATTTGTCGCTCGAGAACATAGGTCTATGAAAGACTTATCGGGGAGTTGATAAGTCCGCTGACTATGGGTACGTAGGTATGTGCGTGACCCATGGGTATGAGAACTATGTTCGCCTCCAATGATTGTGTTGTTGTTTGTGGTTCGAGGAATCTTAACGAACCTTTAGTCCCTTTTCGGCGACAAGCGATATTGGGACATGATAGCAGAGTAATGCATTGCACCGCAGCTGTGACTCGGGGTGCCATATTATATATGAATATATATATAATGGATTAAATGAATGATTGGATATATATTGTGGTTAAATCTATCTACAGTGATAATTGTAGATAACGGTGAATAGAGGAAGAAAATCGAATTAAGTAAATGAATGTTTATGATTATAGAATAGAAAAGTTTAATTCATATTAATGAGAAATGATTCATGTTAATGAGCAACGATTCATATAAATGAAAAATGTATGAGAATGATTATATAACGTATGGTATGGGACATACGGGGTTATGATATGGGAATGGAATTATAATATGGAAACTGGAAAAGAGGAACCATTAACTAGGAAGTTAATAGGAAACGTTAAGCGTGCACTCTAGTTGAGAGGTGAGACTAGCAAGTGAGAGTTGGATCTAACATGTACATAATAAATGCTTTATTGTACTTGTTAAATACTTGTTGTTTTAAAAATCATTTACACATTCGGGCTCTGACACATATATACCCTCGGCCAGGCCGAGTGCGCCCTCCACCAAGACGAGCCCAAGACGGTCTCTTGACCCGTCCATCGGCCGACCCATCATCAGGCCCAGACGACCCTCCAAGGGGCCGACCCCTCATCAGGACCAACCGACCCTCCATGGGGCCGACCCCTTATCAGGCACAAACGACACTCCAAGGGGGCGACCCCTCATCAGGTCCAGACGACACTCCAAGGGGCTGACGCCTCATCAGGTCCAGACGCCCCTCTGAGGGTACGACAGTACGAGACCTAAATTAGGCCAGACTCACTGCCAGAAGGAACTTAGCCCTCGGCCTCATATTATAGGCCGAGGGTGACACCATCACAACGCGTGGTTTGGAAGACACGTGGAACAGTGCGCATGAGTTTCACATGGGACGTGGAAGACCGTTATAACAATATCACCCCCTTACGTGAGGAAATATTATGTCATCATTAATCACAAGTGGCATCTACAGGTGTCAGCAAGGAATTGGCTAGATCATCATTCACATGCACCATGCATGCTTGGGGGGTACACTACACCCCCCAAGGCCTATATTTACTTGTCACCTACAACCCTTCAAAGGGATCGATAATTGTAACCCTAACTAAAACTCTGCTTATACACACAGTAAAGAGAAAAAGTGAGCTTATGTGCATTGTATCCAAGGCCATTACTGCCCATACTTAGTGGATCACACACTCACAGTGGATGGCCTGATTGACTGAACCATTATACATCATTGTCTTATTCCTCTAATACTCATCTCCTTCTACACACTTATACACATACATTTCTATGGCTGCCATGGTTAGTACAGTTTGAGCTCATCATCACTTATCTGGTGGTGCTGAATCTAAGCATCATCAATAACAATACCCAAAATTACCTCATTTTTAACCATACAATCATACAACGTAACAACCGGTATCTTGGTCTGAGGACTATACTCTCCCTGCATCATTAGCTAGGGGATTCACCTTTAATGCGTAATTTCCCTATGATAGGATTTAGAGAGGTATGTGTAAATGTGCCATAGTTACAAGCTATATTAAGTTAAACATACGGTCCTTAAATTTTGAAACCACATGTACATATAAATTGGCTACAAGAGATATTTATTATCATACTAGCCCCCTAAGGTCCAACACACGCCACCTGACTCTATACTAGTCCTACTCTCATTTACTAGACGAAAAGAGACATTATGCCTTTATAAATAGTTCTCGAAATAAGCCCGGACACTCCCATACTATCCTAGAGTACCACTCTCCTTATATGAGGTCATGTTACTTCTTAATATATCCTAAGAGAAGGTTCCAAAGCCTTGAACCCCAAAAGAAAAGAGTAGAAAGAAAATCCTATTCTTGGGCTGAAAACAGAGTACCAGTCGACCGACCCCTGACCCCCGATCGATCGGGTATTGGGAAATTGCCTTGCGAGCCAACCAGTAGGCTTTTTGCCTTTGGCCCGATCGACCGACTTCCTAGCCGCGGTCAATCGGTCCTATCAGATAATTCGTCAATCTCCCATTTTTCTTACAAAACCTAAATCTCCAATTCTTCTACATCAACTAATTTTAGCAACAAATCATTTCTATATGATCACCTACCAATATACAACAATCAAATCATATCTAACTTATATAGGTGAAGATTTGAACAACAAACTCAATCAAAACTCTAAATGGGTTCAATCTTAAGAATAATAACCATCTACACCCTTTATTCAACATAATCATAAGGTATTGCAAGTATAATAACTTGCCTTGTTGTTGGAGTCTCGGATTCTTCTTCGTAGCAAAGATTCCAAGCTTAAAATAACAAAATCTCCTCTTTTCTCTCCCTTCTCTCTAACTTTTAGGTTTAGAAAGTACACAAACGAGATATAAATGCTCTTGCAAGACTTAAATGCCTAATTACAACTCAAATACATTAAGTCCAACATTAAATGCTACTACACACTTAAAATGACTCGTAACTCCTATTTAAGTCATAAATAGCCGGAACGTACCCCCGGAACCCAAAAACAACCTTAGCACTTATTTTGACTAACTCAACCCTTCCCGGACTAACCGTGCCCTCTAAACTTACATCCGGGACATCGTTCATATATTCCAATTCCAACGTCATATTAACATTTTAACAATAACTCGAATGGAATATAAATCATAACCGTCGTTTTAAAGCCCAACGACTTAACATAACATAATACTACACTGTATACATTTGCAAAATAGTAAATATGATATACTAAAATTATTAACTCTTAAATTACTCAAATTAATATTTACTTCAATCTCTCATTTAATTTAATTAATTAACCCATACGGACAATTAATATAAAAATAAATGCTTAAAAGTAAGGAGTAGTACAGACCTCAAGTGATAGCCGTGAACCTAACATGTATATAATATCTGGTGATTATGAATTTTAAATACTTGCTAAATTTTTAAATATTTTTATAGTGAGGCCCAGCTTAGGAGTTCATTTCCATTTGTCGTGCTGCAGTTGCTGTGGATGATTGCAGGTCTTAGTTTGAAAGACACCTCCATTTCCTTGCAGATCTGATGCACTCATTACTTTATCTCAGTCAGTCATGTTGCCCATTTTCTATTAGTAGTTGTTCCAGAGACATTGTACTCTTTTTATTTTCAGTGGTGGATTTAGTTTTATGGATTATTGTATTAGAGTTTCAGACTGGGGTGTTTACCTTCATCCTATCTTATTTGATTCAGTATTTCATTATTTGTGGTGTCAATTAATGTAGCATAGTTAATGTGATATTTAATTGTTTCAAATCGTTGCATGTTAATGATAAAGATAAAATTTGACACCAGCTTTTCAAATCATAGGCGGCTAATAAATATTAAAAAGTTTTTCGACAGTGATGCTAAGAATGAACCAATGTGGATATTCTATTTTTAATTTATTAAAGGGTTGATCACCGGGTATTTAATTAAGCGGAGTGTCACACAATAGCCATATGAGATTGATAAATATACTAATGATCGTCCACCAGCCTGAACTCTTTTCTGGGCGAAAACTTTTAAGACGTTTTGAATTGAGATAGAATATGGATGGCTTCACTTTCAACTTGTGAGCGTCCTTACTTTGCAACGTGGTCTCGTTATTATTAAGGTAAATAATGATCCGATTCATCCATCTGGTGTATGGTTAATGGAGTTCCTCGATAACTATTCAATTTTCCTCGATAACTATTCAATTAACAATGCCCTAAAAAAATTTCACCGTGTCAAAAAGGCTTTAGTATAGCGCTGGTGCGAACCTTTAAAAATAAGAGAGTAAGAGATTTTTTAATACAAAATAAAAAGCTTAATTGATTTTTTTGGTAATTGATCTTGTAAATAATATAAATTTGGGTGGGTGCGAAGTTCCATACAATTTGAGAGTCGGAGTCCAAAGATGTGGAGAGAGAAAGAGAGTGAAAGGCGTGAAGCGAGTAGGAAGCGTTAACATAGTGGAGCAAATGTAAAAGCTGATTTGGAAATCCCCATATTGATTCTTCCGAACGGTACGTCCCATATTATTTCTATATTAACCAAACACACAAAAAGCAGAGAGAGAGAGAGAAATGGAGTGTTTGAGTAGGTTTGTGGAGGAGGGGAGCGTGGAGAGCCAGCGGTACTACCTGGCTCGTAAGACGATGGTGGAGATGTTGAGGGACCGAGGCTACGTGGTTTCGGACTCCGACTTCTCTTCTTCTCTTTCGGAGTTCCGTTCCATCTTCACCAACAAACCCGACCTCGAGCGTCTTCGTTTCTCCGCCTACCTCTGCTCTAACCCACACAAAAAGGTCTTTCTATTTTCCCTTTTTCTATACTTATAACTTCAATATGTATGTGAATCATATTTTCACACTTTCCCATGCTTTTCCAACAACCTCTACTCTATTTCTTATTACACGGGATATATTCTCCTCACATCATTGTTATATATTAAAGTCGGCCAACATGCTGGTAGGATGATAAATAAGATGATAAATAAGTGTTAAGAGTTCATTTTTATGGAATTGAAAATTTCATAAAAAAAATTTGTTGGTGTTGTTTGATTGTAATTATTTTTCAGTTGGAAAATGTTCTATTTTTCATCTTTTATGTGTTTGATTTCCAACATTTTTTTCACTTTCTGTATTTTTTTTTTCATTATTTTTGAGTTTTCATTCACTTTTTGGATTTTTTTCATTTTTTTTGGGATTCTATTCACTTTTTGTATTTTTTTAATTAGTTTTGGGTTTTTATTCACTTTCTAATTTTTTTATTATTATTGGGTTTTTATTCATTTTCTCGATTTTTTTCTTCATTTTTGGGGGTTTTTATTCATTTTCTAGATTTTTTTCATTTTTGGGGGGTTTTATTCACTTTCTGTATTTTTTTCATTTTTTTAGGATTTTTATTCCCTTTCTGATTTTTTTGGGTTTTTTTCATTTTTGGGGGTTTTATTCACTTTCTGGATTTTGTTCATTATTTTTGGGGTATGATTCACTTTCTCGATTTTTTCCCCTTATTTTTGGGTTCTTATTAATTTTCTAGATTTTTTTCATTATTTTTTGGGTTTTGTTCACTTTCTGTATTTTTTTCATTATATTTTTGGGTTTTCATTCATTTTCTGAATTTTTTTCATTATTTTGGGGTTTTATTCACTTTCTAGATTTTTTCCCATTATTTTTGGGTTTTTATTTTTTTCATTATTTTTGGGATTTTATTCACTTTCTGTATTTTTTTTCATTATTTTTGGATTTTTATTCGCTTTCTAGAGTTTTTTCATTATTTTTGAGTTTTTATTCATTTTCTGAATTTTTTTATCAATTTCTTTTGTGTTGCAATTCTTTTCCCTATAAAATGAATAACAAGGTGGGAGGGTTTTTTTTAATTCCACATTTTTGTTGAAAAAGTGGGTACGTGACTTGTTTTAAGGAAATCAATTTCATGAAAAATTTTGTTCATTAAACATCCAAAAAATGAAAAATGACCCCATATATTGTATTTTTCATGAAAAATTAGTGTTATCAAATTCACCCTAATTGGTTTCACAAATGGGTTAGGGTGGCGCCTAAATGATTTTTTATAATGTTATTGTTGTTTTAGTTCATCTAGTGGTTGTTGATCTATTTAACAATCTTCCATGTTCCATTTGCAATAGTTTATGTTACTTTTGGGTCTGTTTTCCAATTTCTGGTTTTTATATGATGTTTTCATATGTTTTCCAGATTTTGGTTCTTTTCTGTGGGACTGGTGAAATCAAAAAGCAAGTGATCATTGGTATTTTAAGACAGGTGGTCAACAAGGAAAGTTTACACCGTCTGATTTTGATCTTCCAAAGCAAAATAAACTTTCATGCTCAAAAAGTGGTGGATGACTTTTCTGTCAAAGTGGAGACTTTCCATGTAAGCGATTTTTTTGGTAAATCAAGATTTAAAATTTCTGTACTGTTTTAAGGTGAGAAGAAATTTCTCATTTGACTAAGCACTTTCCATTATATAGTTTAAAGACAAGCATCTAAAAGGAGAATGAATATTTATGTGCTTCCCTGACAAGTTCTTAGGCAGTTGAAATTTTAGTTGCCACGACCGAGAAATGTATATGACAATCAAATATCTCTTTTGTCATGGGGATTGCCAAAAATTGTATGAAGGAATACAGTAATCTCCACAGCCAACAAGACCACAGCATTGCACTTTCCAAGATCAGCCATGTTCTATGAAACCACATTCATCCAATTGTTAGCAAGAAACAGAACATCCACTGTCTGGAAGATACTTAATGCAACAGCCAAAGAGAAGGAATGAATCTGATATTCTTCACATCTCCTCTTAGTCCACCTCCCTATTCTCAAAAGTTCTGATATCTCTTCCTCCCCAAACTCTCCAAGCAAACACCAAGGAAACATACCCCCATAGACATTTGAATTTCTCTTTATCCCCGCAATCACCCCAGTCGATAACAAAACAGTCGTACAAGCTTTTTCGGAGTCCCCCCAGCAATTCCAAGTTCATCGAAAATTTACTCCTTGGATCCATATATTTAACCCAACATTATCTCTTATTTAACATAATTAAATGACACATATTCCTCAAACGATATAGCACTTTCATTAAATTCAATGCATCTTCATGAATCGTAATTAGATTACTCGATTATAACCTAAGCTTCTCTCTCTCTCTCTCTCTCTCACACACACACACACACACACACACACACAAGATACAATTTAAACTACTCATCATCTAATTGGGATATATTGCTCATTTGCTCAAACTTTCTTACACACTCTCGTTTTCCTATTAAACTAGCAACAAAAATGCTCAACCAACTCTAGAGAGTTGTGGATTAGACCTGATGACATGAAAGGGGGAGCACAAATTGCTTAGTAGAGTCACCTACGAGGGAGATTTAAGAAAATAAATACAATTATATTCAAGGAATGTTAACCAACAATTCGTAGTATTGAAAGAGTAAGATGTTCAAAAGTAAGCTCAAACAATATTATGAACAAGTTTTCATGCATATCAAACAGTAAGAGTTTAGAGAATGAAGCCTATATTCTACAACCTTGACATAAGAATAAAATCTACTTGCTATTTGACATGCTCCTAATACTTGAGTGTGGCCCCTTCTTGAATTTTGGGGCTCGAAGGACTAATGTAGACAATTTAGTGATCTTGGCCTCATAGTGACTATGGACATGTCTCCTTGTACAAGATCCGAAAAGTCCAACTCTTTTCGATCTCTCTCATTCTTGGTGAAATACCTCTCTTTTAAATGCCTCCTTTAGCTTCTCACAAGTGCATGACCATTTGCCCTCACCTGGATCCTTTTGACCATTTTCGGTTGTTGGTCACAAACATACTACACTCTGCTCCTTGATACACTTGAGGACCTCAAAACTTTCTCCAATTAATTAATCCAAGCATGACCCCTTTTATCCAAGCTAACTAGGATTTCTTATCAAGGCATTTAGTTTACCGTGTTATTTTTTCAAGATTTTCAAAAGCTCCTTTATTTTTAGTCTAGTTAAACGCGAATAACTTTTGTATGCTGTGAAGGATACTGGTTTGTGATAAAGTATTGTGCCCATTATGTAATACGTTGGGTGTTGATTTAGTTGAGAGGTTGTTTCGTTTTGCCTCTATTATTTGGATTGTTTCTGTACCATATAAAGCGTGTGTGTGTATAAACAGTGCAGCCAATAGTACTCAATTTTCTTTGTTTGAATATTGGGTTTCTTTGTCACATTTGTTTTGTGTTACTGGCCTAAATTTATTTTACGCCTTATTAAGATGATATAACAGTAACATTGATTTCATAATATACACACGCACACACACACACACACACACTATATATATATATATATATGTGTGTGTGTGTGTGTGTGTGTGTGTGTGTGTGTGTGTGTAACTGACCGTAGAATTAAAGTGCTTTCTCAAAAAGCAGTGTCAAATTTATATGTATTTTCTGTGTTTAGTTATGAATTCACTTAAGATGGAAAAAATGACACTTTCAAAAGCATTTTACTAAGCATGTATCATCGGGGAAGGTAGAAGGCAATGTTCTTGTTGCATTTTTTACTCTGATTTGTTTTTATAGAAATTGTTCTTCAGGAACTCTGAGATATACACACGAATATAGAAACACATTATGATAACATGCAACTTGATAGATTGATGGGAATGGGATTTAGAGGTTAATGTGTTGAAACTGATCAGTGGATTATCATGTCTTCAGTCGAAATTCTAAGCAACTAGAACCAAAACCAGACTCACATAGTTGAATCCGTAACTGTTGATGGTCAACCTTGCATCACAATCCTCCAAAACTGAGATTATTTGTGATCACCACCTAGCTTGGTGTCAACCCCTAGACTGACACAACAATTTTAGGAGACGTGTGAGGAGGCGCAATGAAGAGCAGAAACTTATTCATAATGCCAGGAAGAAAATATCACCTGGCAGATGTGTTTTTTTTTCCAACCACTTTACTGATTATTATAACATTGAATATGAGGCATATCTTAACAAACTTATAGTATCGTCTTTGCTAGTAGGACCATCATCAATATCATTGCCTTCCACTTTAATTTCTAACATCGGGTAATGCCTTTTCAGATTACGGAGTTGTTAATGAATATCACAAAACATGTCTTGGCGCCAAAGCATGAAGTATTGACTGCTGAGGAGAAGCTGAAGTTGCTGAAGAAGTATGGCGTGAAAGACACTCAGGTGATTAATAAACTTTGGATGCAGATAAATGACTTACTTTTAGCATGCAAGAAAAAGTATAATTGGTTAAAGAAGTCAATGGTTTAGGGATGAGAGTGTAGCTGTTCACTGTTTGTGTGTGTGTGGTGTGATGTGGTGGTGGGGGGGGGGGGGAGGAATTAATGTGATTAGATTTTGTAGATGAGAACATTGGGAGGTCTCTAGGATCACAATCAATATGTTAGGATTGTGATTCGAGAGATATTTAGCTATCTAATGATTAGTCCATTTGGTCAATGTTAGGAGAATGTTTTTGGTACACAGATTGTTAGATCATCTTCTTTTTTTTACGCACATTTCACTGTGTTTGCTACATTCAAGCAAATAATTAGTTTTCTGCTTTTTTAATCATATTACGCTAAACATTTCAATTATAACAGAAAGAGAATGTGTATGTGAACCTTTGTTTTAATTTATTTTTCATTTCTACTTATGTTTTGTGAGAGTTTTGTAACTTGTTTACCAGTAGATGTTCTATATGACCAGAGGGCATTGCAGTATTTATTTCAGGACTGGTTAGTCACAAGCAGATGTAGCTCAAAGGTTTCTTGCATCTAATGCAAATATAGCACACAAGTGTTTGCAGATAATCCGCTGAATTATAAAAAATTGCACATACCTCCAATATGTGGGAAATTGCAAATTACGGTAGTTCAAGGAGTTTTTTCTTTTTCTTTTTCTACAAAATTAATAGTTCTGGGATGTATTTGCAGCTAGTGTGATAATTTAAGAGGTTTCTTCCAATTGATTCCTTTTTTCGATACTGTTGATCTAACTACTGGCCAGTAATAGTTGTAATTAACATGTTTTCTTTTTTCTTTCAGATTCCTCGAATGCTAGAGACTGACCCTATAGCCAGGTACTATGGGCTTGAGAAGGGGCAGGTGTTAAAAGTTAGTTACAAAGGCGCCGCACAAGCTGATTCACTTGTTACTTACCGCTGTGTTGTGTGATGGCATTTCTTACTCTTACTAGGTTGACGTAGTATTGAAACGGGAAACAACGTTTTGGTCGACAATTACCTCCTTTTAAGGAACTATTTTGATTGTTAGAAAATTTTCACAGGACTTCAAGTGCCTAGCATTCATTTGCAATGTTTTAGTTTCGCCCATTAATTATCCAATGTTGCTATGGTAATTAGTTTTTATCTGTTGAATAGTTTAATAACCAAAGCCACTTTACTTGATTCTTTGGCTTGTTCAGGCTTCCTCTCTTGTCGGAAGAAAGAGAGAAGAGTGGTCTTAATAAATCCCACTCAAGCACCTGTTTAAAGAGGAGATGATTTTATGGAGAATATTTGTTCATTTATTTGTTTAAATAATTAATCAGATATTTTAATTATTAATTTATTTTAATTCAAAATATTTATTTGGATTTATTGAGCATTTTCAAACCTGCTCGTACTCATTTCTTTAACTATCCAACAACGTTTAGATTGTGGAAAATGACTTCAAATTGAGTGAGGGCATTATAAGACCATCTCCAATTGTCCTTTCTATCATCCCTGTTTCTGCGATAGAAATAAAAAGAAGGAAAAATATTTTTTAATGCATCTCTTCTTCCTATTATGCATTTGATATGGCTGCTGAGTCATATTGACAATTTCTACCATCATTTCTACATGTAGAAATACACTGACGGTTTGCCAAAGTGACGTGGAGACAGGGGCTGATCCACCCCAGGACGAAGTGGGGCGGCCGCCCCAGTTCACTTTTCAAAAAAAAAAAAAAAAAAATTATATATATATATATATATATATATATATATATATATATATATATATATATGTATATAGGGGTATTTGGTAAAAAATTAAAAGATGAGGAGAAAATGTGTAATAAACCAAAATAAAACAAAACTTAATGTAAAGGTTTTACGGTCTCACCCTATTTTCGCATTCTCACCCTAATTTCTCTTCCTCTTGTCCGTCGTTGCTGCTCCTCCATTCTCCACTTGCGCTGCCAGTGGCGGATCCAGCTCTCTCCTCCGTGCTGCTCTCCTCTCTCCTCCACCACCCGCCCCTGCTGCTGTTGCTCTCTCCTCCACCCTTTACTGTAATGTAGAAGGCAGGCTTTACATATGGGTCCAGGTATGTTTGCAGTGCTATAATATAACATTTGTATTTCATTTTTTTATTTTGTTTGTTTCATCATTTGTTTATTTTGTGAAATTATATGTGAAATCTTTTATTACTATAAAATGCAAAACAAGGCATTAAGACTCCTCTTCAATCACTCTATCCACGTAGACAACTCTAATAAATGCAAAAGAAGGCATTAAACAGGGCTTTAATTCTCTTTTATTGAGGCAGCCACGTGGGTGCTTCATCCTATACAATTTTTTTCACGCATCTCTCTCTCTTTTAATTCCACCAAAGTCTTTCCATTTCCCTAAATACATAACCCCTTATCTCTCACTCTATTTCCCACGCATCTCTCTAATCTAGATGACCCATCTCCCTCAAACTCTCAATTCTTACTCTCTCCATTCTATAAATACATTTTTTTGTTAACAGTGCAAACCATTATTACCGATGCATTCAAACAGTGACCGGTGGTTGACTATCGCAAAAGGGAACCGCCGATTTAACTGACAATGTAGCAGGGTGGGTTTTGATTGTGCTCGATTGGGAGGATGGGTTGGAGCAGGGAATAAGGTGGGTATGGGAAATCGCGGGTCAAGGGTTGAAGGATAACAGGGTCGGTCTCGGGTATGGTTGTTAAGGTCCGGGTTTGCACAGTTGGGTTCTCGGGTTGTATATAGCAGGTCCGGCGTAGAGTGGGTGGTGACAGGTGGGTTTTAGGCCGGAATTGAGTTTGGATCTCCGGATTTTTCAGGAGGTGGCCGTCCGGTTTGGGAGTTATAAGGCAGGTGGCAGCTGACAAAGATGGGTAGGTGCTTGGGGATAAGTTCGAGATGGGTTTTGGGTCTCAGCTGGGTTTCTGGGTTTATACAGCAAGGGGGCTAATCTTTGGTTATGGATGTTTGGAAGTATAGTAGGTGCGGTTTGGAGTTTGGAGATTTCGGTATTTGGTAATAGAGGAGAGAGAATGAGGATGGGTTTGTGAGAAAGATGAAGTGGGGGTGAGTTATGGGGGGTTTTCTATTTTCTTAAAAAATCTGAAAGTAAAAGTCTCCTAAAATATATTTTCATATGAGGTAAAATAGAAAACATCCCCCGAGAAATATCAAAAGAGATTCCTGAAAAAAAAATTAATTGTAAAATTTTGCTGTTATGTTAAGATTTATTTTTCGATTGTTAATTTAGTATTGAAATAATGTTTAAGTTTTTCACTCTACGAGACTATATAAATGACATTTTTTTCAATTGCTTCAATGATTATTTCATGTATAAATATATTTTATGCGTATGAAATGACTATTACAATCGGTTATCCGCGCATCGCGCGGGTTTACACCTAGTTAAATTTATAATGTAAAATTATACTAAAATGAAATTAATTTGATAGTGAATCTATTAGTATAAAATTAAATTAAATTTGTTGTAAATATAGGAAGTCAATGGAGAAATTTTTTAAACGGAAAAATGATTGAAACACAGAGGGATCGGTTATTTCTATCACCATGCGAGAAAAGAGAAGATTGCTTGGTGACGTACAACGAACAGGTTCTTGTTTGACGGTACCCATTTCCCTCCAAAATAAATCCTCGACCTGAAAATCTATTTCTACTACTTCTCTTCATTCTGTACACAAATATATTTTTGCTGTAGCAATGAAAGAAAAATTTCAGACTTGATTGTGGGTACTGACCATTTGATATTATTTAAGCAAGACAACTATCCCAAAATAGTGGTGAGAACTTTATACACCAGTCTATTGTGTATGTTACGTTATAAATCATAAGTGGAAGTTTCCAAAGTGGTATTAAATTAATAAGGACCTGCCATTTTATTTAGGCACAACCCATGTAAAAATACCTTCCCAGCTAACAGGGGGTGGCATGCCCCTTTGTCACAAGGGGGAATGCTTTCAAAGAGATTTCTTAAGAGTTTCTATTCCTTGGAAAAATACCTTCCCAGCGAACATGAAATATTTTTTTGATTTTGCATAAAATTGACAGGCATCTGAAACATTATTGTGTTTGGGCTGTTGCAACAACTATGTAAAAATATATGACAGGTCGTTAAGGTAGAAACTCACGGCTGGAGAAGGGGATTACAAGTTCTCTTTCACTTATTTAGGTAGACGGCCAAGTGGATAGAAATGCTTGCTAACTGTTCTCAAGAACTGTGTTTAGAAACGCTACCATTGGAGATGGTCTAAATCATGTCTACAATTTTCTTCTTCTCCTAAAAAAATGAGTTTCAGATTGTTGTATTCCTGGGCTTCTTGTCTCTTTTGCACATCGTGCTTTTTCGTAGAGGCGCAAAATACCCTTGAAAAAATGACATATTTTATGCCTCAACCATTTTCTACAACTCAATTTTTAACATCATGTATATCTTTTTAATGACTTTTGCACCCATGCTAGGTTTATGTTGTCAAAAATGTATTTTAAATACACAAGTGGGAGACCCACTAACCCACTTGAAATGGTCATTCGGGTTTTACTCCCAAATTTCCTCTCTTTGTTTCCTTGATCGTTATCCTCCTCATAATTTATATATGGCTTATACTCCATTATGAAGTGAGAAAACCAAAAAGAATTCTGCAACAAGACTGGAAAAAAAACACAGAGAGAACAAGAAAAAAGGGCTCAAGTGTGGTATTGAAAAGAAAAAAAAACATGAGTTTAGTTTTGGAAGAAAGAAAAATCGGGTGTTTTGGAAATCACTTCTTCTCTCTTTCTAATATTGAAAATACTTTCTTTATGAAAATATTTTCTTCATGAAAATATTTATTCCCCTAAAATATTTTAGAACAGTTTGTTCTCTTCAAACTGAAATTTCGGTATTGTGCAATTAATTTGGAATGGGTGTTAGAAGACATATAACTACGGTTCATGGTTATATGATACAGAGGTGATTCTGGGGTTGTTTTATCCTGGGGACGGCGTGACTGTAGACTACCTGCACAAAGAGGGTAGAGCCGCGAAACGTCTTAAAGAGAGCGACCTAGTCCGCGACTCAACCCAAGAATCGTCTACGACGAATTTATAAACAATTGAGGTAATATTGTTTATTTTTATTGTTCAGTATTTATTTGGACTTAACGCTTGCGGTTCATATTTTGCGATAATCAGATGAGGTTATAATTTAATTTTGAGCAGTAAACTTAAAATTAATTTATGATTTTATTTTTTGATTTCTCCATAAAACTCTTTGATGTGATTTTTTAATCACAATATATAAAGTGTTCCAACAATTTTAACACGTTTCCTGTCAACCATGGAGACCGAAAAATAAATCTTATGGGCATATATGCTTATTTTTATGATGTCGAAATGAAAAAAGACCAACTAAGTTTCTATGTCTAGAAATTATAATTTGGACCTTTTATCTCTAGAAATGACCGTTTAGCCCCCGAACTTCCTAAATATTATATTTTGTGAAGTAGATACATAAATTTCAGTATTTTTGGTCAATTCGGAATCGATCAATAATTTCGTGAGAAATTAGAATTTGAACAAAAATGAACACCTTCATGAAAAACTTTTAAATAGGTTAATCCTAGTTTTTAGTTATGAAATGTTATTTCACATAAGATGTTATTGTTGGAAATGGAATTGTATACCTTTTTAGACAATTCATTTTGAACCACTTGAGGTTAAGGAAACAAATTAAAATTTGTTATGTGGAATCAAATTGAAATTTAATAATTGATAACAAATGAAAATTTGTTAATCAAATAAAATTTGATATTTGAAAACAAATGAAAATTTGTCATATGAAAATAAATGAACATTTGTTATATGGATTCGAAGGGTAAGTTATAAACATTTGCACCTTCCGCTATGTTTACTACAAAACAAATTTGTTCAAATATTTTTTGAAGTGTTTATATGAAAGTGCTGTTGGTATTTTTCCACCACACTAAAGTGATCGATAATGAAAAAAAAACTGGAATTTTTGTTATGAATTCTGTTGGAATATCATCTCAGTTTTTTGATGATATATAAACTGAAATTTCGTGAATTTTGGCATGCATGTAGTATGTTAAGATTATAAATTTTGGGCTTCGGAATTTCTGAAAAAAGAGTTGTATATCTTTTATTATGATTTTTACAAATGGGATGCGCAATGCTGAATGTGTTGGACAGCTTGTAGTAAAACAAGTTTATCTTCACTTGTACTTAATATTTTTTAGTGATTCCAATTTTGGATAAGACAAGATTCATAAAGGATGAATCCAAAAAAAATTCATAAATTTTCAATGAGTGATTTGATCGTGGTGAAATTTCAAACTTGAAGTTTTTTCATTTGAACAATTATTTTGGACAAGATTTTCTTAGAAGAAAAAATGTATCATGTCGTGTGCCCAACGGATTTAAAATATTTTGAAGCCTTTATAAATTTCTTATTCAAGGATTTATGAAGTACTTAGAAAAATTTGGACTCAAATTTATGGATGATGAATTTCATAGAAATTGTATAATGATTTATACAATATTTGAGTTTGGAGTGCAACCGCTAGAATTTTATATGAATAATTCTTTGTATTATTCATTTATACGAGTTGAAAAAGGTATATAGTAAAATTGTATTCTTCTATGTTGGAATCAATTTGGTGTGCTTCATACGCGTGTAGAAATAATTTAGTTGGGTAAAATTATTTTGACCGTATGCTTTGATTTGGAATTGAGGTTTAAACTCTAATACGAGTATTATTGTATACATTGTGAAAAATTATATATTATATTTTTTTATGAAATAGATTGTATAATCTATATTTGAATTTCAGACCTTTGAAAATTTAAAATTATGACTCGAACGAATGAACTTATATTTTTTGATTCGGCTATACCTGAAAGCATTAAGTATGTATTTATTTACAAAATAAGATGAATTCTTATTTAATGTTGAAGAAGTCATGTCATAAATGATTAATTGAATTCCTTGGAATAAACTAGTGCATGTGTGCATTTTTGCATATTCGAAATGCTCAAATGCTTTTTTAGTTCCCGAAAAAGTTGATTTGCTCCAAGGCAATAAGCAAAACAGTGTTCCCGCAGCAAGTGAAGTGTCGCGCGAACCTAGTTTTGCTACTTGCAATCAATTTTGGTAACCGGGACAAATTTTGAGAACCAAAAACCCAAATTGGATGGGCAAAAATAGCATGTTGCAAATATGTGTCGACTTTGAAGATGGTCTAATGTGTAAATTTCAAATTTCAGGCAAAGGGTCGTTTCTAAAATTGTTACCCCTGCTACTGTATTTCGTTTGCTTTGCGAAGTCCAAGTGGATTACTTTATTATTTATCTGCACTTGTCGACGATAACTGGCTCTGGGAATAATTACAATTTACAACTTGGAGAGGATTTACAATTAAATAAAGGCTAAATAAACAAGGAAAAATAAGAAAAAGACTACTAATAGAGAGAATGGACAAATGACCAAAATACACAGATGAGTAAGGACCAATATACACTTGGCGAGAGACCTAATGAATCAAAAACTAAGATTGGTTAGGTAGCTTGTGGGGGTGGTAAGTGGAACAAATGGTGGTGCTTGGATGCATGTGATAGGTTAGGAGCTGTTAGTATGTGCAACTCAAGGATTGCGGAGAAGTTAGATTGTCTTTGGGGTATTCACAATCTTTATCTTGTCTATTCAAGTGCATGAAGAACAATTTCAAATGGTGCTTTTTTGGGTTGTACGAGCCGGTGGAGGACTCAAACATATGGGAGTTGTGGGAGGAGTTGGAGGAAGTAAGGGGGTGATGTGGTGCATTGGGGGTGACTTCAACATTGTGCGGTTTCCTTTCGAAGAAGTGTGATGTTCTAGATCTTCAAGGGCTATGAGAACTCTTAATTGGACTTAGTGGAGGTTTCACGTGGTCTAGTAACAGGGACAGTTGTTGTTGTCCAAATTAGATAGCGTTTCAATATCTCATGTTTGGGAGGTTACTTTCCACGAGGTGTTGCATGCTTGCTTACAAAGGCTGATTTCTAATCACATCCCTATTCTATCAGAGTGTGGAGGGGTGATGCGAGGTTGAACACCCTTCAGATTTAGGAATATGATTGCGAGACAAAGGGTGTGTAGTGGAGGGTAATGCTGGGTATTTTAGGGCATTTTATATGTTAGTCAAGTGTACTCAATTTTGGCACACTGAAAAACAGTGGCAAATTTTGGCACTGTTTTAAAGTGTGCCAGATTACCATTAAACGGTGCCAAAATTTGGCACGATTTAAAACTGTGCCAGATTTTTAACATCAGGGTGTGACAATTTGTTGTTTTTGGTGTAGTGATTAAGGGAAAGACCCTACACTTAAAAAGAATTTGGCTAAGCTAATTACAAACAAGTTTGCAGTTGACCAACCAGGACTTTTGGATTGAAACTAAGGAAAGGAAAGGTTTTAATCAAGAACACACAAGAACAAGTCACCAGAGAAGAACGCCAAAAACTTATGAAATAACCAAAGAAAAATCCAGTCCTACAGTCCTAAAGCAGTCGAAGTGTAAAAAGAAATGGAATACGAAGAGGGCACTAGGGCAGAGGGATTACATGATAAAGAACAAGAGAGACTGCCAAAGCTCGAAACGATGAAGTTGCAGAAATGGCAATGGAGCTGGTGAGAGGCTAGAGAGCGAGAGTTCAGGCGCAAAGAAGAAGAAGGGGAAATGACTTCAAAAATTATTTAAATATCTTGCTAATGAGTGGGCCCATTAACCAAGTCAAAGCACAGCCCACGAGGAGGGCATCATTAGGGCACAAAGTCCCAAGCAAAGTGTGCAGCCGTCATACCTGGGAAACTGGAATGACAGTAGATATCTGCCTAGGTGTCACATCAGCTTGACAGGTGTCACTCACCAAACTGATCATACACTCATCTCAAAAGCAATACTATCCCTCAGCCATCTCAACAAATTCTATGGCTAAGGGCTCGGGGTGATTGATATACCCATATATACCCTCGGCTAGGCCGAGTGCGCCCTCCACCAAGACGAGCCCAAGACGGAAAAGATTAGTGGAATGAGAAGAGCCAATTTGGAAGGTTTAGATCTTCTTTTTGAGTGCATTTGGATGAGATTTAAGAAAAACTCAAAACACATACCTGACTCAATTTTTCGTGTAGAATCCAAATCTGAAGTTGGATTGATGATTTGAATAATTTTTGGATCTGATTTTTCTGAGTATTGAAAATATGAGAATTCATGATGTTGTTTCTTCTTCATGTTGGTTCTTATCCCAAAACTTTTATAGATCTTCGGTGATTATTAATTGGATATTATGGGACTTAGATAAGATCAGTAAGCCCTAGTTAAGATTTGAATTAATTTGATTGGGATTTAATTGATTAGAATTATGATAATTAAAGTTAAAGAGATTTCGGTTGCTAGATTCATGTATTGGATTCTAATATGTTTGTATGAGGATTAAGGATAGTTCAAGTAGGGGAGATTTAATATAACACCTGGGTAGCCTTAGGGTTACAATTTAAACATCAAGGACTGAGTTTAAGCTCGTTATTGATTTCGCAAGGGCTGAGTGTAGTACAAGAGCGTAGTGGTATGGCTCTTGGATAGAGATGGGAGTTTAGAACACATTTGGTTGAAAGAGGGTATGAGGTTATCCCGATCACGTATTTGAAGTTAACGGACCTCCTCGATCGATAAAGTTAAGTAGTAGTGTATTGGAGGGGTTCCTTATTTGGATTTCTCTTTGCGAGACGCTCCGCGCATGAACCTTAACGACGTCGGGAGTGGAGAGATGTTATAGGATGCGAGGATAATTAAATTATGAAGAAAAGATATGACATTTTAATACGTGGGATTTAAAGAGATATAATGCTACGTAAGGGAATAATCTAAGGTTAATGTGAGTACCTTGTTGTTAGTATACTATAGGTATGATAATGCCTATTTGATTGATTAATGATTATGTGTATGACATACCTAGCTTACTTGCTATCGGTGGGAGGTTTGTGCGTGAGGGCAGTCGTATCCTGATGAATCCATGGGATCTTTGATTTGTCGCTCGAGAACATGGGTCTATGAAAGACTTATCGGGGAGTTGATAAGTCCGCTGACTATGGGTACGTAGGTATGTGCGTGACCCATGGGTATGAGAACTATGTTCGCCTCCAATGATTGTGTTGTTGTTTGTGGTTCGAGGAATCTTAACGAACCTTTAGTCCCTTATTCGGCTACAAGCGATATTAGGACATGATAGCAGAGTAATGCATTTCACCGCAGCTGTGACTCGGGGTGCCGTATTATATATGAATGTATATATAATGGATTAAATGAATGATTGGATATATATTGTGGTTAAATCTATCTACAATGATAATTGTAGATAACGGTGAATAGAGGAAGAAAATGGAATTAAGTTAATGAATGTTTATGCTTATAGAATAGAAAAGTTTAATTCATATTAATGAGAAATGATTCATGTTAATGAGCAACGATTCATATAAATGAAAAATGTATAAGAATGATTATATAACGTATGGTATGGGACATACGGGGTTATGATATGGGAATGGAATTATAATATGGAAACTGGAAAAGAGGAACCATTAACTAGGAAGTTAATAGGAAACGTTAAGCGTACACTCTAGTTGAGAGGTGAGAATAGCAAGTGAGAGTTGGATCTAACATGTACATAATAAATGCTTTATTGCACTTGTTAAATACTTGCTGTTTTAAAAATCATTGACACATTCGGGCTCTGACCCGTTTCCTTGTAAATTTTCTTTTCTATTGTATCTTCTATATTAGGTGTCCAGCAACAGGGACGCCAACCTTAGCGGATTATGACAGGCTATGGATTTATGTAGTTTTGCTTAGACGCCTATCATCTTTTTGATTCACAGTATTCTTAGTTAGGGCATATCGCCCAAAGGATTCAGTTATCTTCTTCTATCGGGGTCAAATACTATGGTATTCGTGTCATTTTAATACATTTGATATTGTTGGGATTACTGTAATGGATTAATATTATTTGGGAATGTTTATTCCAATTGCATTCAAATTATTTTGTGTTATCTAATTGGTTATCAGTGTTGTAGAATAAAATGTGTTGTGTTATTCTTAAACTGGAAATGGATTTTGTTAAATTAAAATTTGAAAAGTTTTTAACACCAGCTTAATTGGGTATTGGGTGAGTTGTAAATGTTTTCGACAGTGATGCTAAGAATGAGCCAACTGTATATTCTGTTTTAATTTGGTATGGGACTGGCCACTCGGTATTTAATTAGGTGGGGTATTATAGGTGGTATCAGAGCATCAGGTTCTAGTGTCCTTTAGGATCTGTACGGCTTACTGTGTTTTCAGCTTAGCGTTTTTTTTATATAGAGCCCTATGTTTAGGATTGTTGATCTCTTTGGTAAGATTCCATATATATCAGTGAATCTTATTTATGTTCAGGAGTGATCGAACAAAGAAGTATGGCAGATGAGGGCCATTGAATGGATAGCAGAGATCGTACTTAGGAGGTTATGATGTATGTTCGAGTATGATGACCGTAGTCGAGGTCACCCCTATTATGGAAAAATTGAGGAGAGTCATTAGTAGAAGTTCTTAAAATGCGGGAATTATGTGTGTTACCTAACGAAGGCAATATATTCAAAGGCTTGGGCATATAGTGGAGTGTGGTGAACTAGAACAGAAAATTTGGGGGTAAAATTTTTCTTGACTTATCGGAGCAAAGTTATAATAGTGGGATTCAACAACCACCACCCACGAATGAGGGTATGTTTTCTATCTTAGGAATTATGAGGCGTATTGATTTTTGTAGCAATTAATATTGTGTGGGCAAAAAGGGTTGCTAAACTTAGCCTATAGCATCGTTATTTACGTAGACATCTCCAAGGGGTGTGGGACACCTATGTTTTACATATTATCAAGTGGGTTTGATTTTTATCATGGGATTACTTACCTTGGGCATGTCCGAGCATGATGTGACTATCGGCATGCATTGACTTGTGGTATACGAGAGCATATGTACTACTATTAGCCAGCATCTTGTCTTCTAGAGAAGAGTAGATGAGTAGACTCTATTTGAAATCAATAAAACCTAATTTTTTTTTTTGTTGTTTAAATTGATAAACTTGATATTTTTTTTTTCGATAAACCAAATTTTTATACACTATTGAATAAGGACCTTAGGAGTTTCGATGACCGACTACTTTAGGAAGTAGTGTATCGGGGTGGTTCCTTGTTTGGATTTCACTTGCGAGACACCCCACGCATGAAACTAATAACCGTTGGGAGTCGAAATAAGTTAGGTCCTTAGTATATGAGTTTGTAACCTTTGCGACAAATATTATAATGAAAGTGGTACGATAGGGTGTATGGGCGCCCTGGATGGTTGAATGGTAGTAGTTTTCATAATTGTGAAAGAGTGAGTAGTTGTGACTTCAGGATGTATTTACTTGATGATTGAGGATCATTTTTCTGTACTTGGTAACGTGAATGGTATAAGGAAGATTGGGTAAAGTTTAAATTCGATTCAGTTGAAACTATATGGTGAGGCTTGGCGTATAACATCGATAGGGATTTTGGTTAATGTACTGTATGGGCGGTACGTCTTAGATTTCTTGCGATGTGAGATTTATACTCAGAGTTGACCTTACCGGTATGATTTATATTCCTGAATTTCGGGATGAAATTCTGTTATAAGGGGGGAAGTATGTAATACCCCGTGATTTTTAATGACTTTTAAAATGGGTTATATTTTAAATTAATGGATTAATTGGATTTTATTATTAATTAATTCATTTGGGTTTTATCCAAATTGTGGATATTAAAATGGATGATTCTGAATATTACTTAAAGATATTTAGGTAATATGTGAATGTGATGTCATTGATATGACGGTGTGATATAAATTCGATAATTTAAATTTTTAGTCAGACGTGGTATGGGACGTGTCGGGACTAATTTATTAAATTAAAAAGGAAATTTAGTCATTTTGACTGCGTCGTTGCGTCCGGAAGGGTTGAAATAGTCAGAAAAGTCTATTTGGATGTTGGATTTGAGTCTCGGGTCATTTGGAAATGGAAAGACAACCCAAAAGGGCATTTTGGTTATTTTTACAAGGGGGATGAATAGTGATTTCGGATTTTGTCTTATTATAAGTATTTGGAGATTAGTGTATGTAGGTTCATTTCATCTCTTCTACACAAAATTGAAAAGTCATCTTCTTAGAGAGAGTGGAAGGTTGCTTGGAAAGAAAAAGAAGTTTGCTTGGGAAGGAGGAGAACCAAAGGTCAAAGGTCACCACCACCATCACCACCTGTGTTATTCAACTCCAAAGGATTAGATCTTCATTAGAGGCAAGTGTTTGATATTTGCAATTTAAGTTCGTATATTGTCCATGTTAGGATAGTTATAAAAAGAGATGATTTTCATGCTTGGAAGATGAAAGGATATAGTTGTTAATAGATTTTTGGAATCTAAAAATATATAGGAATTAAACTCATGTTGTAGGTAGTTAGTAATCCAATAAATATTCATCAATCTGTGGAAGAAATTCGGAAAATAATTTAGTGTTTTTGGAAGATAATATGTTGATAATTTTCTAGAAAAAGAGGCAAAAACGAGTGGAATGAGAAGAGCCAATTTGGAAGGTTTAGATCTTCTTTTTGAGTGCATTTGGATGAGATTTAAGAAAAACTCAAAACACATACCTGACTCAATTTTTCGTGTAGAATCCAAATCTGAAGTCGGATTGATGATTTGAATAATTTTTGGATCTGAGTTTTCTGAGTATTGAAAATATGAGAATTCATGATGTTGTTTCTTTTTCATGTTGGTTCTTATCCCAAAACTTTTATAGATCTTCGGTGATTATTAATTGGATATTATGGGACTTAGAGAAGATCAGTAAGCCCTAGTTAAGATTTGAATTAATTTGATTGGAATTTAATTGATTAGAATTATGATAATTAAAGTTAAAGAGATTTCGGTTGCTAGATTCATGTGTTGGATTCTAATCTGTTTGTATGAGGATTAAGGATAGTTCAAGTAGGGGAGATTTAATATAACACCTGGGTAGCCTTAGGGTTACAATTTAAACATCAAGGACTGAGTTTAAGCTCATTATTGATTTCGCAAGGGCTGAGTGTAGTACAAGAGCGTAGTGGTATGGCTCCTGGATAGAGATGGGAGTTTAGAACACATTTGGTTGAAAGAGGGTATGAGGTTATCCCGATCACGTATTTGAAGTTGGCGGACCTCCTCGATCGACAAAGTTAAGTAGTAGTATATTGGAGGGGTTCCTTGTTTGGATTTCGCTTTGCGAGACGCTCCGCGCATGAACCTTAACGACGTCGGGAGTGGAGAGATGTTATAGGATGCGAGGATAATTAAATTATGAAGTAAAGATATGACATTTTAATACGTGGGATTTAAAGAGATATAATGCTACGTAAGGGAATAATCTAAGGTTAATGTGAGTACCCCGTTGTTAGTATACTATAGGTATGATAATGCCTATTTGATTGATTAATGATTATTTGTATGACATACCTAGCTTACTTGCTATCGGTGGGAGGTTTGCGCGTGAGCGCAATCATATCCTGATGAATCCATGGGATCTTTGATTTTTCGCTCGAGAACATAGGTCTATGAAAGACTTATCAGGGAGTTGATAAGTCCGCTGACTATGGGTACATAGGTATGTGCGTGACCCATGGGTATGAGAACTATGTTCGCCTCCAATGATTGTGTTGTTGTTTGTGGTTCGAGGAATCTTAACGAACCTTTAGTCCCTTATTCGACGACAAGCGATATTGGGACATGATAGCAGAGTAATACATTGCACCGCAGCTGTGACTCGGGATGCCGTATTATATATGAATATATATATAATGGATTAAATGAATGATTGGATATATATTGTGGTTAAATCTATCTACAGTGATAATTGTAGATAACGGTGAATAGAGGAAGAAAATGGAATTAAGTTAATGAATTTCTATGCTTATAGAATAGAAAAGTTTAATTCATATTAATGAGAAATGATTCATGTTAATGAGCAACGATTCATATAAATGAAAAATGTATAAGAATGATTATATAACGTATGGTATGGGACATACGGGGTTATGATATGGGAATGGAATTATAATATGGAAACTGGAAAAGAGGAACCATTAACTAGGAAGTTAATAGGAAACGTTAAGCGTACACTCTAGTTGAGAGGTGAGAATAGCAAGTGAGAGTTGGATCTAACATGTACATAATAAATGCTTTATTGCACTTGTTAAATACTTGCTGTTTTAAAAATCATTTACACATTCGGTCTCTGACTCGTTTCCTTGCATATTTTCTTTTCTATTGTATCTTCTATATCAGGTGTCCAGCAACAGGGACGCCAACCTTAGCGGATTATGACAGGCTATGGATTTATGTAGTTTTGCTTAGACGCCTATCATCTTTTTGATTCACAGTATTCTTAGTTAGGGCATGTCGCCCAAAGGATTCAGTTATCTTCTTCTATCGGGGTCAAATACTATGGTATTCGTGTCATTTTAATACATTTGTGTGACACCCCGACTAATTAAATACCGGGTAGCTACTCCTTTATTAAATTAATTCAAAATGCCAAGTTGGTTCAGTTAATAGCATCACTGTCGAAAACATTTAATGATTACTAACCACTTAGTATTTAAAAAGCGAGTTGCCAATTTTAAATTAAATCTGATTAACATGAAGTAAGTGAAGAATAAAAGAATAACATAACCATACTCAATAAAGTCCCAATAGTGAAATCAACAAGTAATAATGAGTCTAGAGGAAATACTCCTCATAACAATCCCACAAACTGAAATAAATAAAACAAGTCTGCATCCTGAATTAATTACAAACCAAATATCTGAATAACTGAAATAAGAAATGTCTCTAATAGAAATGGGCGACATGCCCTACAAATGATGAAACTGAATATGGAGTCAAGATAAAAGAAGCGTCTACTAGCAAGGCCCTGTAACTTCCACAACAGCTACAGCTCGTCACCTAAATGGAAATCCTATGCATGGTGTCCTTGTGGCTGGGCACCTAAAAGGTTTTTACAAAAAATAGATTTGAAAGCAAATGGGTCAGAGCGCGAAAGTGGAGAGTATTTTAAAAACAGCAAGTACTTTAATAACATTAAAACAATGAATGGAAAATACATGTTAGGACGTGCCCTCACATGAAATACTCACCTCTCTACTAATTGTGCACTCCTAACATACCGTACCCATCTAAGTGACATTCATATCTAACTAAACCTTCATAAGTTCTACCCTTTTCTACTCGATTCCCATTATACATTCTAACGTTTTCAATTAAATAGAGGCTTTACTTAAACTCGGATTCTCAATTATTAGCAATACAATTCACTACAGGTTATCTCTTTTTATTTTCTCAAAGTGTTACCATAATTATACTCACAATACCAACATGAAAGTTCTCATTATTTAAGCGTATAATATTCACGTCATAAATATACAATACAAGCACCCCGAGACTAAGCTGCGGTGCACACATACTCTGCTATCCATCCCGGTACATCACGTACATAAGGATTACAAATTCCGAATCTCTCAGGAATTGTTAGAATAAGCACCACACACAAAAATGGAGGCGAACATAATTCAACATATCCGTGGTCACGTACATACCTACGCTCCACAGTCAGCTGACTCATTAACTCATAAATAAGTCATTCTCTTGAACTATGTCCTCGAGGTACCAATCTAAATCCGGGCACACAAAGATTAGATGGCCCTAAGCGAACGTAAACCTCCCGTGATAGCAAGTATGGTAGGTATGTCATACACATAAAATTATATCTATACTAAGCATGCACACATCTTAGTAAGTACCATAATTTATCAGTGGTATACTACTCGATCTTATACCAACTTATAATGTTACACAATTCATATGTTCGGTTCGTATGTAATTAAGTCACCAATTATTCTCACAATGTGATTAGTCACTCGCGTCCTAATCCACAAGTATTATTTGGTTCAAATCATTCTTTTATATTTTACTCCTCAATATATCCCGAATATCCCAACTATATCAATTAGTCATCAAGGTAATGTTATCTATACAATTAAACAAGGTTACGGGACATTAGAAATCAAATCAGGCCAAAAAGGCCATTCTGTCAACTCGTTAGAAGTCTCGTTCGAACGAGGCTTGTTCGAACGAGAGTTCATTTGAACGAAGTGGGCATCTAACGAGATCTCATTCGAACGAAAGGCATCGAACGAACATCCCACTCGTTAGAAGGCAAACTGTCAACTCGTTAGAAGCTCGTTCGAACGAGCTCGTTCAAACTAGCTCGTTCGAACGACCTGGGCAGGTCTTCTAACGAGGTGACAGTTTCGAGCCCAGAATTCCTAAATTCGTTTTTTCTCCAACGTTCTCTTCCCAAAACTCATCCAAACATTATCCCAACGGTGTTTTAAGGTTCCTAATCATTCCTAAACATACATAGGTCGTATTTTAACATATTTTATGGGGTCAATTCATCCTAAACAACACCCAACTATCAACTCTCCCAATTTTTCCCCAAATCTTATGAGTATGAACCCTAAAAATTTAAAGTCATCAATATCCCTAACTAAATCCGTTTTTGTAACATGAAAGTTATATTTCCAACAATATAATCATCCAAACACAATTCTACATACAATCTCTTTATCTAAACATGAGTTTCTAATTCCAATTTCATGGGTTTTTGTCATTCTCCCAAAACAATGCAATTATATAAATTTTCTAAGCATGGAAGAAGCATTCGTTGTAAATAACGTAATTAAACCACTTGCCTTGGATTATTCTCTGAATTTGGTGTTGAATTGATGAAGGTTGCTCTCTCCTTTTTCTCCCAAGGTTGAAGGTTGAAGATGGAGGTTGTGTTTCTCTTTTGGGAACTTCTCCTAACCTCTCCTATAACTCCCATAGCCCTTTAGTTGGTTAAGTGCTGATGATGGCTTAGTGGGTCACTAAATATCCTAATATTTAACTCCCAAAATTCGTTGGTTAATTATCCTAAAATTTCAAACTTACCAAAGTACCCTTTTTAGTTGCCGGTATAGCCCAAAAATGCCACGGGACCCAAATTAAACCCCCGGCTAGTGTTTTCTAACTATTTCGACCCTTCCGGACTCGTTGGCGCACTCAAAATGACCATATGGTTGATAGAAAATAAAATTCTCTTTTTAATTTAAACAATTATATTCCTGACGCGACTGTCATGCGCGTCCCAAGAAAATTTCTCAAATAGCCGTATTTCAATCTCGCGACAATTTCAATAGTTTCAATATTCATATATTGCCATATATACACATTATAATCAAATACCAACTCACATCTCGTTAGTATTTTATCCGGATTAATTCTCAATTAATTTACATTTAATTTAATTAATCCCATAAATAAATATCGATAAAAATGCGGGGTATTACAATTTGATATTGTTGGGATTACTGTAATGGATTAATATTATTTGGGAATGTTTATTCCAATTGCATTCAAATTATTTTGTGTTATCTAATTGGTTATCAGTGTTGTAGAATAAAATGTGTTGTGTTATTCTTAAACTGGAAATGGATTTTGTTAAATTAAAATTTGAAAAGTTTTTAACACCAGCTTAATTGGGTATTGGGTGAGTTGTAAATGTTTTCGACAGTGATGCTAAGAATGAGCCAACTGTATATTCTGTTTTAATTTGGTATGGGACTGGCCACCCGGTATTTAATTAGGCGGGGTATTACAGGTGGTATCAGAGCATCAGGTTCTAGTGTCCTTTAGGATCTGTACGGCTTACTGTGTTTTTAGCTTAGCGTTTTTTTTATATAGAGCCCTATGTTTAGGATTGTTGATCTCTTTGGTAAGATTCCATATATATCAGTGAATCTTATTTACGTTCTGGAGTGATCGAACAAAGAAGTATGGCAGATGAGGGCTATTGAATGGATAGCAGAGATCGTACTTAGGAGGTTATGAAGTATGTTCGAGTATGATGACCGTAGTCGAGGTCACCCCTATGATGGAAAAATTGAGGAGAGTCATTAGTAGATGTTCTTAAAATTCGGGAATTATGTGTGTTACCAAACCAAGGCAATATATTCAAAGACTTGGGCATATAGTGGAGTGTGGTGAACTAGAACAGAAAATTTGGGGGTAAAATTTTTCTTGACTTATCGGAGCAAAGTTATAATAGTGGGATTCAACAACCACCACCCACTAATGAGGGTATGTTTTCTATCTTAGGAATTATGAGGCGTATTGATTTTGGTAGCAATTAATATTGTGTGGGCAAAAAGGGTTGTTAAACTTAGCCTATAGCATCGTTATTTTCGTAGACTCACCAAGGGGTGTGGGACACCTATGTTTTACATATTATCAAGTGGGTTTGATTTTTATCATGGGATTACTTACCTTGGGCATGTCCGAGCATGATGTGACTATCGGCATGCATTGACTTGTGGTATACGAGAGCGTATGTACTACTATTAGCCAGCATCTTGTCTTCTAGAGAAGAGTAGATGAGTAGACTCTATTTGAAATCAATAAAACCTAAATTTTTTTTTGTTGTTTAAATTGATAAACCTAATATTTTTTTTTTCGATAAACCAAATTTTTATACACTATTGAATAAGGACCTTAGGAGTTTCGATGACCGACTACTTTAGGAAGTAGTGTATCGGGGTGGTTCCTTGTTTGGATTTCGCTTGCGAGACACCCCACGCATGAAACTAATAACCGTTGGGAGTCGAAATAAGTTAGGTCCTTAGTATATGAGTTTGTAACCTTTGCGACAAATATTATAATGAAAGTGGTACGATAGGGTGTATGGGCGCCCTGGATGGTTGAATGGTAGTAGTTTTCATAATTGTGAAAGAGTGAGTAGTTGTGACTTCAGGATGTATTTACTTGATGATTGAGGATCATTTTTCTGTACTTGGTAACGTGAATGGTATAAGGAAGATTGGGTAAGGTTTAAATTCGATTCAGTTGAAACTATATGGTGAGGCTTGGCGTATAACATCGATAGGGATTTTCGTTAATGTACTGTATGGGCGGTACGTCTTAGATTTCTTGCGATGTGAGATTTATACTCGGAGTTACCTTACCGGTATGATTTATATTCCTGAATTTCGGGACGAAATTCTTTTATAAGGGGGGAAGTATGTAATACCCCGTGATTTTTAATGACTTTTAAAATGGGTTATATTTTAAATTAATGGATTAATTGGATTTTAATATTAATTAATTCATTTGGGTTTTATCGAAATTGTGGATATTAAAATGGATGATTCTGAATATTACTTAAAGATATTTAGGTAATATGTGAATGTGATGTCATTGATATGACGGTGTGATATAAATTCGATAATTAAATTTTTAGTCAGACGCGGTATGGGACGTGTCGGGACTAATTTATTAAATTAAAAAGGAAATTTAGTCATTTTGACCACGTCGTTGCTTCCGGAAGGGTTGAAATAGTCAGAAAAGTCTATTTGGATGTTGGATTTGAGTCTCGGGTCATTTGGAAATGAAAAGACAACCCAAAAGGGTATTTTGGTTATTTTTACAAGGGGGATGAATAGTGATTTCGGGTTTTGTCTTATTATAAGTATTTGGAGATTAGTGTATGTAGGTTCATTTCATCTCTTCTACACAAAATTGAAAAGTCATCTTCTTAGAGAGAGTGGAAGGTTGCTTGGAAAGAAAAAGAAGTTTGCTTGGGAAGGAGGAGAACCAAAGGTCAAAGGTCACCACCACCATCACCACATGTGTTATTCAACTCCAAAGGATTAGATCTTCATTAGAGGCAAGTGTTTGATATTTGCAATTTAAGTTCGTATATTGTCCATGTTAGGATAGCTATAAAAAGAGATGATTTTCATGCTTGGAAGATGAAAGGATATAGTTGTTAATAGATTTTTGGAATCTAAAAATATATAGGAATTAAACTCATGTTGTAGGTAGTTAGTAATCCAATAAATATTCATCAATCTGTGGAAGAAATTCTGAAAATAATTTAGTGTTTATGGAAGATAATATGTTGATAATTTTCTGGAAAAAGAGGCAAAAACGAGTGGAATGAGAAGAGCCAATTTGGAAGGTTTAGATCTTCTTTTTGAGTGCATTTGGATGAGATTTAAGAAAAACTCAAAACACATACCTGACTCAATTTTTCGTGTAGAATCCAAATCTGAAGTCGGATTGATGATTTGAATAATTTTTGGATCTGATTTTTCTGAGTATTGAAAATATGAGAATTCATGATGTTGTTTCTTTTTCATGTTGGTTCTTATCCCAAAACTTTTATAGATCTTCGGTGATTATTAATTGGATATTATGGGACTTAGATAAGATCAGTAAGCCCTAGTTAAGATTTGAATTAATTTGATTGGGATTTAATTGATTAGAATTATGATAATTAAAGTTAAAGAGATTTCGGTTGCTAGATTCATGTGTTGGATTCTAATCTGTTTGTATGAGGATTAAGGACAGTTCAAGTAGGGGAGATTTAATATAACACCTGGGTAGCCTTAGGGTTACAATTTAAACATCAAGGACTGAGTTTAAGCTCGTTATTGATTTCGCAAGGGCTGAGTGTAGTACAAGAGCGTAGTGGTATGGCGCCTGGATAGAGATGGGAGTTTAGAACCCATTTGGTTGAAAGAGGGTATGAGGTTATCCCGATCACGTATTTGAAGTTGACGGACCTCCTCCATCGACAAAGTTAAGTAGTAGTGTATTGGAGGGATTCCTTGTTTGGATTTCGCTTTGCGAGACGCTCCGCGCATGAACCTTAATGACATCGGGAGTGGAGAGATGTTATAGGATGCGAGGATAATTAAATTGTGAAGTAAAGATATGACATTTTAATACGTGGGATTTAAAGAGATATAATGCTACGTAAGGGAATAATCTAAGGTTAATGTGAGTACCTTGTTGTTAGTATACTATAGGTATGATAATGCCTATTTGATTGATTAATGATTATGTGTATGACATACCTAGCTTACTTGCTATCGGTGGGAGGTTTGCGCGTGAGGGCAATCATATCCTGATGAATCCATGGGATCTTTGATTTGTCACTCGAGAACATAGGTCTATGAAAGACTTATCGGGGAGTTGATAAGTCCGCTGACTATGGGTACGTAGGTATGTGCGTGACCCATGGGTATGAGAACTATGTTCGCCTCCAATGATTGTGTTGTTGTTTGTGGTTCGAAGAATCTTAACGAACCTTTAGTCCCTTATTCGGCGACAAGCGATATTGGGACATGATAGCAGAGTAATGCATTGCACCGCAGCTGTGACTCGGGGTGCCGTATTATATATGAATATATATAATGGATTAAATGAATGATTGGATATATATTGTGGTTAAATCTATCTACAGTGATAATTGTAGATAACGGTGAATAGAGGAAGAAAATGGAATTAAGTTAATGAATGTTTATGCTTATAGAATAGAAAAGTTTAATTCATATTAATGAGAAATTATTCATGTTAATGAGCAACGATTCATATAAATGAAAAATGTATGAGAATGATTATATAACATATGGTATGGGACATACGGGGTTATGATATGGGAATGGAATTATAATATGGAAACAGGAAAAGAGGAACCATTAACTAGGAAGTTAATAGGAAACGTTAAGCGTGCACTCTAGTTGAGAGGTGAGACTAGCAAGTGAGAGTTGGATCTAACATGTACATAATAAATGCTTTATTGCACTTGTTAAATACTTGTTGTTTTAAAAATCATTTACACATTCGGGCTCTGACCCATATATACCCTCGGCCAGGCCGAGTGCGCCCTCCACCAAGATGAGCCCAAGACGGTCTCTTGACCCTTCCAGGGGCCGACCCATCATCAGGCCCAAACGACCCTCCAAGGGGCCGAACCCTCATCAGGACCAGACGACCCTCCAAGAGGGCGACCCCTTATCAGGCCCAGACGACACTCCAAGGGGCCGACCCCTCATCAGGTCCAGACGCCCCTCCGAGGGTACGACAGTACGAGACCTAAATTAGGCCAGACTCACTGCCAGAAGGAACTTAGCCCTCGGCCTCATATAATAGGCCGAGGGTGACATCATCACAACGCGTGGTTTGGGAGACACGTGGAACAGTGCGCGTGAGGCTCACATGGGACGTGGAAGACCGTTATAACAATATCACCCCCTTACGTGAGGAAATATTATGTCATCATTAATCACAGGTGGCATCTACTGGTGTTAACAAGGAATTGGCTAGATCATCATTCACATGCACCATGCATGCTTTGGGGGGTACACTACACCTCCCAAGGCCTATATATACTTGTCACCTACAACCCTTCAAAGGGATCGATAATTGTAACCCTAACTAAAACTCTGCTTATTGATAAGCACCCAAAACTGTACAATTTATACCCCAAATAGACGTACTTTAGTTGCTATTTCTCGACAATATGGGTCTTATGTGCTTAAATGTTTAATATGCAGGTTTAATGTACGTTGCGGTGTTCAAACGCGTATTTCAAGGCAATTGTGCATTTTACGGAGCTAAATACCAAATTCCCTGACCCCGTAACCTTACCCGAGCCTAAAACCTAGCCTAAAACAATCCCAAACCGTGTGTGTGTTGAGTTTGTGTCATTTTATTATTTTTTAGATTTTTAGTTTGAGTCTTTTCTATTTTTAGGATTTATTTTAGGTTTATTTTAGAATTTTTAGATTTTATTTTCTATTTTTCTATTTTATTTTTATTAATATAATTTTATTTTATTTTGATTAGTTTCTAGTTTTATTTTATTTTATTAAGATTTTAATTTTTAGGATTTCATTTATTTTTTTAGTTTATTAGATTTTATTTTTTTAGGACTTTAATTTTATAGTTTAATAGATTTACATTTTTATTTTTCTTTTCATTTCTTTTTCTTTTTATTTTTAATTGAATCTTTATTTTATTATTTTAGAAGTAGGATTTTTACTTTTTAGAATTTTAATTTTATTAGTTTTAATTTGTTTTTGTTAGTGTCATTTTAAGGGTTCAAATTAAACACACACACATCACCATTATCCTACACCTATCCTACACCCACTAACCTATCCTACACCCATTTACATCTACACACTACCTACCCTTATCCTTACCATACACCCTCACCCACCAAATTCCCCCCCCCACCCCCCCCCCCCACACTTCATCTTCAACCTCAAACCCATCACCCTCTCTCTCCTCCATTAACAAAAACAAACCTTCCCTCCACCCAACCATCTTTCTCTCTCCTCTAAACCTCCATAAACCCAACATCACTCTCACCCTTTACCTTAGTACCCTAACCCACCTGTTCACAAATCCGGCCTGAAAACAAAGCCACCCGCCGGCGACCATCTCAGGCGGGCTGGCGCGACCCAGCGGCGACCCCCCTCTCTCTCTCCTCGCGACCCAGCTGCCTCTGGCCACCTACACCCCAGCGACCTCTTACCTCCGAACCCATCCACGGCAGCGCTCCAACCCCGGCACCTCCTGCCCTCATTCCGGTGCCCTTTTACCCGCATATGTCCATCCCTCTCTCCTCCTGCGGCCCAGCCGCCTGAATCCGGCGGCGTCCAAACCTGCAGAACCCGCCGGCGAGCCACCCCCGGTCGCAACTCAACCCGGAGACCTCGACAACCCTATACCCAGCCAAGGCAACCAAACTCATTTTTTAATCTCTTACCCAAATTCAAAATGAAGACCCATTTCATCCCATTCCCACAAATGCCAAAATCAATCTCCCAAAAACCCAATTCCCATCTCACATTTTCGTGACCTGCTTCTAAAGCCAAATAATCCAAGACCAAGTCAACCCACTTAAACTAACTTATTCCCATTTTTCCCTTATTACCCTCCAACTTACTCTTTTACCCAACACCCAAAAATACCCTAATAACCAAATCAGATTTATTCCCCCATTTTCCCACTTGTCCCCACACCTCACACAATCCATGCACACTTGTGCATTCTCTCCATATTACCCTCACCATATATCCTCATACCTCACACCCCTCATGTGCACATCCTTATTTTCCCAAATTAACCCCTTAGCTCCATTGCATATAAAATGAAGAAGAAGACCCATTTGAAAAAGGAGAATTCTAGATTAGAGAGAGGAAATTGTAGAGAGAAATTTTAGGGTTAGAAATAAATAGTAGATTATAATTAGTTTTTTTATTTTCTTCTTTTCAATTTAAATTGAGTGAAAGTAATTCTAGTGAGAATCAATTTGTGTGTTAGTGCTTCATGTGTATTTGTTGATCATTCAAATTGAGAGGTGTATGCTTCAAATTGGAAGACTAGAGTTCAACTTTCTCAAAGAGATTTGGTTTGCTTGTTCTATTCTCTTCTCTTTTATTTTAATAGCCTTGATTATTAATTTGTCATATTTCATATCATGTTAGGCTAAAACCCCTTTCAAGGGGTGGGGTGAAACCCTTATTTGATATTATTTTAGTTTAATTAGTTTGTTTACTTGAATTATCCCTTTGAATGTTAATTTTGATCCCTCACCCTTAGATTTACGCCTCGAGAGAGGGTAAATGATTTTCGAGAGAAAATCGAAATTCTAGTGATAATACCCATTTTAGATTCGAACTAGAGATAGGGGTTTCTTAAGTGGGGTATTATCATTTGAATTTCAACTCTAAATTTAATTTCTAAGATTGACATAAATTCTAATTAATCGATCCTAGCGGGTGATTAATTAAAAGGAGTGTTGATCTAATTTTCTAGAGTTGTGAGGTGTTAATTTTAATTTTCTAAAAGATTACTATTCTAATTACACTTGCAACGAGAGTTGAATTGTAATTTTGATATTAATTTGGGAGAATTCAAATAATTAAATTAATTAATTAGAATAACTAAAATTTGTGGTGTAATCTCACTCCTTGATTGTTCTCACAATTATTTTCCTCACTTTATCTTTTATTTTAGTGTTAGACCTTATTTTTTTTATTTTAGTCACTTTTTAGTTAGTTGTTTAGATTAGTTTAGATCTCACCTCACCCTTTTGTTTTAATATTGAAAAAGCTAAAAAAAATAGAAAAGTGAAAAAGCACAAAAAGAAAATAAAAGGTGAATTACAATTGAATTTGTTCCATGTGCTTTACTCCCAAGAAAGTGGATTGATACCCTTACTTACCTATACACTTGAGTTTATTATATTTGTAGGTATGTGAGGTTTTGACTAACTTGGCTTTCAACAACGACAATACATGCAAAAAGTCTAGTTATCACTTATACACACAGTAGAGAGAGAAAGTGAGCTTATGTGCATTGTATCCAAGGCCATTACTGCCCATACTTAGTAGAACACACTCACAGTGGATGTAGGCCTGATTGACTGAACCATTACACATCATTGTCTTATTCCTCTTATACTCATCTCCTTCTACACACTTATACACATACATTTCTATGGCTGCCATGGTTATTAAAGTTTGAGCTCATCATCACTTATCTGATGGTGCTGAATCTAAGCATCATCAATAACCATACCCAAAATTACCTCATTTTGAACCATACAATCATACAACGTAACAACCGATATCTTGGTCTGAGGACTATACTCTCTCTGCATCATTAGCCAGGGGATTCACCTCTAATGCGTAATTTCCCTACGATACCATTTAGAGAGGTATGTGTAAATGTGCCATAGTTACAAGCTATATTAAGTTAAACATACGGTCCTTAAATTTGAAACCACATGTACATACAAATTGGCTACAAGTGATATTTATTACCATACTAGCCCCCTAAGGTCCAACACACGCCACCTGACTCTATATTAGTCCTACTCTCATTTACTAGACGAAAAGAGACATTATGCCTTTATAAATAGTTCTCGAAATAAGCCCGAACACTCCCATACTATCCTAGAGTACCACTCTCCTTATATGAGGTCATGTTACTTCTTAATATATCCTATGAGAAGGTTACAACGCCTTAAACCCCAAAAGAAAAGAGTAGAAAGAAAATCATATTCTTGGGCTGAAAACAGAGTACCAGTCGACCGACCCCTGACCCCCGATCGACCGGGTATTGGGAAATTGCCTTGCGAGCCAACCAGTAGGCTTTTTGCCTTTGGCCCGATCGACCGACTTCCTAGCCACGGTCAATCGATCCTAGCAGATAATTCGTCAATCTCCCATTTTTCTTACAAAACCTAAATCTCCAATTCTTCTACATCAACTAATATTAGCAACAAATCATTTCTATATGATCACCTACCAATGTACAACAATCAAATCATATGTAACTTATATAGGTGAAGATTTGAACAACAAACTCAATCAAAACTCTAAATGGGTTCAATCTTAAGAATAATAACCATCTACACCCTTTATTCAACATAATCATAAGGTATTGCAAGTATAATAACTTGCCTTGTTGTTGGAGTCTAGGATTCTTCTTCGTAGCAAAGATTCCAAGCTTAAAATGACAAAATCTCCTCTTTTCTCTCCCTTCTCTCTAACTTTTAGGTTTAGAAAGTACACAAACGAGATATAAATGCTCTTGCAAGACTTAAATGCCTAATTACAACTCAAATACATTAAGTCCAACATTAAATGCTACTACACACTTAAAATGACTCGTAACTCCTATTTAAGTCATAAATAGCCGGAACGTACCCCCCCAACCCAAAATCAACCTTAGCACTTATTTTGACTAACTCAACCCTTCCCGGACTAACCGTGCCCTCTAAACTTACATTCGGGACATCGTTCATATATTCCAATTCCAACGTCATATTAACATTTTAATAATAACTCGAATGGAATATAAATCATAACCGTCGTTTTAAAATTATTAACTCTTAAAATACTCAAATTAATATTTACTTCAATCTCTCATTTAATTTAATTAATTAACCCATACGGACAATTAATATAAAAATAAATGCTTAAAAGTAAGGAGTAGTACAGACCTCAAGTGAGAGCCGTGAACCTAACATGTATATAATATCTGGTGATTATGAATTTTAAATACTTGCTAAATTTTTAAATATTTTTATAGTGAGGCCCAGCTTAGGAGTTCATTTCCATTTGTCGTGCTGCAGTTGCTGTGGATGATTGCAGGTCTTAGTTTGAAAGACACCTCCATTTCCTTGCAGATCTGATGCACTCATTACTTTATCTCAGTCAGTCATGTTGCCCATTTTCCATTAGTAGTTGTTCCAGAGACACTGTACTCTTTTTATTTTCAGTGGTGGATTTAGTTTTATGGATTATTGTATTAGAGTTTCAGACTGGGGTGTTTACCTTCATCCTATCTTATTTGATTCAGTATTTCATTATTTGTGGTGTCAATTAATGTAGCATAGTTAATGTGATATTTAATTGTTTCAAATCATTGCATGTTAATGATAAAGATAAAATTTGACACCAGCTTTCAAATAATAGGCGGCTAATAAATATTAAAAAGTTTTTCGACAGAGATGCTAAGAATGAACCAATGTGGATATTCTATTTTTAATTTATTAAAGGGTTGATCACCGGGTATTTAATTAAGCGGAGTGTCACACAATAACCATATGAGATTGATAAATATACTAATGATCGTCCACCAGCCTGAACTCTTTTCTGGGCAAAAACTTTTAAGACGTTCTGAATTGAGATATAATATGGATGGATTCACTTTCAACTTGTGAGCCTCCTTACTTTCCAACGTGGTCTCGTTATTATTAAGGTAAATAATGATCCGATTCATCCATCTGGTGTATGGTTAATTCCCATGGCCTCTATCTAAAGGTTTGGTTATATTATTCTTAGTCGGTCAATATATTATCCTTCAATTATTCTATTCAAAATGGTGTTAATGGTTAAGGCTAATATAGCTAGGGTGTCACCGTGACTAATGGAGTTCCTTGATAACTATTCAATTTTCCTCGATAACTATTCAATTAACAATGACCTAAAAAAATTTCATTTTTTTATTCTCTTTCTGATTTTTTTTCATTTTTTGGGGGTTTTATTCATTTTTTGATTTTTTTTCTTCATTTTTTGGGGGTTTTATTCACTTTCTGGATTTTGTTCATTATTTTTGGGGTACGATTCAATTTCTCGATGTCTTCCCCTTATATTTGGGTTGTTATTAGTTTTCTAGATTTTTTTAATTATTTTTTGGGGTTTATTCTCTTTATGTATTTTCTCATTATTTTTTGGGTTTTATTCACTTTCTGTATTTTTTTCATTATATTTTTGGGTTTTCATTCATTTTCTGAATTTTTTTCATTATTTTTGGGTTTTATTCACTTTCTAGATTTTTTCCCATTATTTTTTGGTTTTTATTTATTTCTGAATTTTTTTTCATTATTTTTGGGGTTTTATTCACTTTCTGTATTTTTTTTTCAATATTTTTGGATTTTTATTCACTTTCTAGAGTTTTTTCATTATTTTTGAGTTTTTATTAATTTTCTGAATTTTTTATCAATTTTTTTTGTGTGACAATTCTTTTCCCTATAAAATGAATAACAAGGTGGGAGGAGGTTTTTTAATTCCACATTTTTGTTGAAAAAGTGGGTACGTGACTTGTTTTAAGGAAATCAATTCCATGGAAAATTTTGTTTATTAAACATCCAAAAAATGAAAAATGGCCCCATATATTGTATTTTTCATGAAAAATTAGTGTTATCAAATACACCCTAATTGGTTTCACAAATGGGTTAGGGTGGCGCCTAGGTGAAGTTGGCCTAGGAGCTGATTTTTTAACCAACTTGATTTATATTCTTCAAACACCACAAATGAAACCATCTCATTCGGTATTAATTTTACTTCCTAGTTGATTAGTAGAAATTCGAAAATTTATAGAAAAATTCAAATGATATGAAAAACATATATGCTGCATTTTATCGAGTTTTTATTCTTTCCCCGAAGTTAAAATGGTAAATTCACGTACCAAATCTCATAAATCGTGTTAAAAGATTGAAAAACAAAATGCTAATGTCTTTCTGAAAATCAAACTTCCACGTGTATTACTAATATAGAATTTCCAAAGAACACAATTGCTCAAACCGAAAGAGCACTATATGACACTTATGGCCCCGAATGCTTCAGACTTGGAGCGTGAAAAGATGTGTGAGGCGGTCCTGTTAGAATAAAAAAGATCTGCTTTAGTTCATGTCATGGTTAAAGTTTATTATGTTTTTATAATGTTATTGTTGTTTTATTTCATCTAGTAGTTGTTGATCTATTTAACAATCTTCCATGTTCCATTTGCAATAGTTTATGTTACTTTTGGGTCTGTTTTCCAATTTCTTGTTTTTATATGATGTTTTCATATGTTTTCCAGATTTTGGTTCTTTTCTGTGGGACTGGTGAAATCAAAAAGCAAGTGATCATTGGTATTTTAAGACAGGTGGTCAACAAGGAAAGTTTACACCGTCTGATTTTGATCTTCCAAAGCAAAATAAACTTTCATGCTCAGAAAGTGGTGGATGACTTTTCTGTCAAAGTGGAGACTTTCCATGTAAGCGGTTTTTTTTGGTAAATCAAGATTTAAAATTTTTGTACTGTTTTAAGGTGAGAAGAAATTTCTCATTTGACTAAGCACTTTCCATTATATAGTTTAAAGACAAGCATCTTAAAGGAGAATGAATATTTATGTGCTTCGCTGACAAGTTCTTAGGCAGTTGAAATTTTAGTTGCCACGACCGAGAAATGTATATGACAATCAAATATCTCTTTTGTCATGGGGATTGCCAAAAATTGTATGAAGGAATACAGTAATCTCCATAGCCAACAAGACCACAGCATTGCACTTTCCAAGATCAGCCCTGTTCTATGAAACCACATTCATCCAATTGTTCGCAAGAAACAGAACATCCACTGGCTGGAAGATACTTAATGCAACAGCCAAAGAGAAGCAATGAATCTGATATTCTTCACATCTCTTCTTAGTCCACCTCCCTATTCTCAAAAGTTCTGATATCTCTTCCTCCCCAAACTCTCCAAGCAAACACCAAGGAAACAAACCTCCATAGACATTTGAATTTCTCTTTATCCCCGCAATCACCCCAGTCGATAACAAAACAGTCGTACAAGCTTTTTCGGAGTCCCCCCAACAATTCCAAGTTCATCGAAAGTTTACTCCTTGGATCCATATATTTAATCCAACATTATCTCTTATTTAACATAATTAAATGACACATATTCCTCAAACGATATAGCACTTTCATTAAATTCAATGCATCTTCATGAATCGTAATTAGATTACTCGATTATAACCTAAGCTTCTCTCTCTCTCTCTCTCTCTCACACACACACACACACACAAGATACAATTTAAACTACTCATCATCTAATTGGGATATATTGCTCATTTGCTCAAACTTTCTTACACACTCTCGTTTTCCTATTAAACTAGCAACAAAAATGCTCAACCAACTCTAGAGAGTTGTGGATTAGACCCGATGACATGAAAGGGGGAGCACAAATTGCTTAGTAGAGTCACCTACGAGGGAGATTTAAGAAAATAAGTACAATTATATTCAAGGAATGTTAACCAACAATTCGTAGTATTAAAAGAGTAAGATGTTCAAAAGTAAGCTCAAACAATATTATGAACAAGTTTTCATGCATATCAAACAGTAAGAGTTTATAGAATGAAGCCTATATTCTACAACCTTGACATAAGAATAAAATCTACTTGCTATTTGACATGCTCCTAATACTTGAGTGTGGCCCCCTCTTGAATTTTGGGGCTCGAAGGACTAATGTAGATAATTTAGTGATCTTGGCCTCATAGTGACTATGGACATGTCTCCTTGTACAAGATCCAAAAAGTCCAACTCTTTTCGATCTCTCTCATTCTTGGTGAAATACCTCTCTTTAAATGCCTCCTTTAGCTTCTCACAAGTGCATGACCATTTGCCCTCACCTGGATCCTTTTGACCATTTTCGGTTGTTGGTCACAAACATACTACACTCTGCTCCTTGATACACTTGAGGACCTCAAAACTTTCTCCAATTAATTAATCCAAGCATGACCCCTTTTATCCAAGCTAACCAGGATTTCTTATCAAGGCATTTAGTTTACCGTGTTTTTTTTTTAAGATTTTCAAAAGCTACTTTATTTTTAGTCTAGTTAAACGCGAATAACTTTTGTATGCTGTGAAGGATACTGGTTTGTGATAAACTATTGTGCCCATTATGTAATACGTTGGGTGTTGATTTAGTTAAGAGGCTGTTTCGTTTTGCCTCTATTATTTGGATTGTTTATGTACCATATAAAGCGTGTCTGTGTGTGTGTGTGTATAAACAGTGCTGCCAACAGTACTCAATTTTCTTTGTTTGAATATTGGGTTTCTTTGTCACATTTGTTTTGTGTAACTGGCCTAAATTTATTTTACGCCTTATTAAGATGATATAACATTAACATTGATTTCATAATATACACACGCACACACACACACACACTATATATATATATATATATATATATATATATATATATATATATATATATATATATATATATATGTGTGTGTGTGTGTGTGTGTGTGTGTGTGTATAACTGACCGTAGATTTAAAGTGCTTTCTCAAAAAGTAGTGTCAAATTTATATGTATTTTCTGTGTTTAGTTATGAATTCACTTAAGATGGAAAAAATGACACTTTCAAAAGCATTTTACTAAGCATGTATCATCGGGGAAGGTAGAAGGCAATGTTTTTGTTGCATTTTTTACTCTGATTTGTTTTTATAGAAATTGTTCTTGAGGAACTCTGAGATATACACACGAATATAAAAACACATTATGATAACATGCAACTTGATAGATTGATGGGAATGGGATTTAGAGGTTAATGTGTTGAGACTGATCAATGGATCATCATGTCTTTAGTCGAAATTCTAAGCAACTGGAACCAAAACCAGACTCACATAGTTGAATCCGTAACTGTTGATGGTCAACCTTGCATCACAATCCTCCAAAACTGAGATTATTTGTGATCACCACCTAGCTTGGTGTCAACCCCTAGACTGACACAACAATTTTAGGAGACGTGTGAGGAGGCGCAATGAAGAGAAGAGACTTATTTATAATGCCAGGAAGAAAATATCACCTGGCAGATGTGTTTTTTTTTCCAACCACTTTACTGATTATTATAACACTGAATATGAGGCATATCTTAGCAAACTTATAGTATCGTCTTTGCTAGTCGGACCATCATCAAGATCATTGCCTTCCACTTTAATTTCTAACATCAGGTAATGGCTTTTCAGATTACGGAGTTGTTAATGAATATCACAAAACATGTTTTGGCGCCAAAGCATGAAGTATTGACTGCTGAGGAGAAGCTGAAGTTGCTGAAGAAGTATGGCGTGAAAGACACTCAGGTGATTAATAAACTTTGGATGCAGATAAATGACTTACTTTTAGCATGCAAGAAAAAGTATAATTGGTTAAAGAAGTCAATGGTTTAGGGATGAGAGTGTAGTTGTTCACTGTTTGTGTGTGTGTGGTGTGATGTGGTGGTGGGGGGGGTGGGGGGGGGGGGAGGAATTAATGTGATTAGATTTTGTAGATGAGAACATTGGGAGGTCTCTAGGATCACAATCAATATGTTAGGATTGTGATTCGAGAGATATTTAGCTGTCCAATGATTAGTCCATTTGGTCTATGTTAGGAGAACGTTTTTGGTACACAGATTGTTAGATCATCTTCTTTTTTTTACGCACATTTCACTGTGTTTGCTACATTCAAGCAAATAATTAGCTTTCTGCTTTTTTAATCATATTACGCTAAACATTTCAATTATAACAGAAAGAGAATGTGTATGTGAACCTTTGTTTTAATTTATTTTTCATTTCTACTTATGTTTTGTGAGAGTTTTGTAACTTGTTTACCAGTAGATGTTCTATATGACCAGAGGGCATTGCAGTATTTATTTCAGGACTGGTTAGTCACAAGCAGATGTAGCTCAAAGGTTTCTTGCTTCTAATGCAAATATAGCACACAAGTGTTTGCAGATAATCCGCTGAATTATAAAAAATTGCACATACCTCCAATATGTGGGAAATTGCAAATTACGGTAGTTCAAGGAGTTTTTTCTTTTTCTTTTTCTACAAAATTAATAGTTCTGGGATGTATTTGCAGCTAGTGTGATAATTTAAGAGGTTTCTTCCAATTGATTCCTTTTTTCGATACTGTTGATCTAACTACTGGCCAGTAATAGTTGTAATTAACATGTTTTCTTTTTTTCTTTCAGATTCCTCGAATGCTAGAGACTGACCCTATAGCCAGGTACTATGGGCTTGAGAAGGGGCAGGTGTTAAAAGTTAGTTACAAAGGCGCCGCACAAGCTGATTCACTTGTTACTTACCGTTGTGTTGTGTGATGGCATTTCTTACTCTTACTAGGTTGACGTAGTATTGAAACGGGAAACAACGTTTTGGTCGACAATTACCTCCTTTTAAGGAACTATTTTGATTGTTAGAAAATTTTCACAAGACTTCAAGTGCCTAGCATTCATTTGCAATGTTTTAGTTTCGCCCATTAATTATCCAATGTTGCTATGGTAATTAGTTTTTATCTGTTGAATAGTTTAATAACCAAAGCCACTTTACTTGATTCTTTGGCTTGTTCAGGCTTCCTCTCTTGTCGGAAGAAAGAGAGAAGAGTGGTCTTAATAAATCCCACTCAAGCACCTGTTTAAAGAGGAGATGATTTTATGGAGAATATTTGTTCATTTATTTGTTTAAATAATTAATCAGATATTTTAATTATTAATTTATTTTAATTCAAAATATTTATTTGGATTTATTGAGCATTTTCAAACCTGCTCGTACTCATTTCTTTAACTATCCAACAACGTTTAGATTGTGGAAAATGACTTCAAATTGAGTGAGGGCATTATAAGACCATCTCCAATTGTCCTTTCTATCATCCCTGTTTCTGCGATAGAAATAAAAAGAAGGAAAAATATTTTTTAATGCATCTCTTCTTCCTATTATGCATTTGATATGGCTGCTGAGTCATATTGACAATTCCTACCATCATTTCTACATGTAGAAATACACTGACGGTTTGCCAAAGTGACGTGGAGACAGGGGCGGATCCACCCCAGGACGAAGTGGGGCGGCCGCCCCAGTTCACTTTTAAAAAAATATATATATATACATATATATATATATATATATATATATATATATATATATATATATATATATATATATATATATATATATATATATATATATATATATATATATATATATATGTATATATATATAGGGGTATTTGGTAATAAATTAAAAGATGAGGAGAAAATGTGTAATAAACAAAAGTAAAACAAAACTTAATGTAAAGGTTTTACGGTCTCACCCTATTTTCTCATTCTCACCCTAATTTATCTCCCTCTCGTCCGTCGTTGTTGCTCCTCCATTCTCCACTCGCACTGCCAGTGGCGGATCCAGCTCTCTCCTCCGTGCTGCTCTCCTCTCTCCTCCACCACCCGCCCCTGCTGCTGTTGCTCTCTCCTCCAACCTTTACTGTAATGTAGAAGGCAGGCTTTACATATGGGTCCAGGTATGTTTGCAGTGCTATAATATAACATTTGTATTTCATTTGTTTATTTTGTTTATTTCATCATTTGTTTATTTTGTGAAATTATATGTGAAATTAAATTTATAATGTAAAATTATACTAAAATGAAATTAATTTGATAGTGAATCTATTAGTATAAAATTAAATTAAATTTGTTGTAAATATAGGAAGTCAATGGAGAAATTTTTTAAACGGAAAAATGATTGAAACACAGAGGGATCGGTTATTTCTATCACCATGCGAGAAAAGAGAAGATTGCTTGGTGACGTACAATGAACAGGATACCTCAACATTTTTACGGTTGAAAATTGCAAAAATATAAGTAAAAATAACCCAAAAAAAATCGCCTCGGGGGCTCCTGCCTCCGAACCCCCGGGCTTCGTCAAAAATTTTCGCCCCACTTCACTTCAAATCCTGGATCCGCCACTGCGTGGAGATCCATGTTCTTGTTTGGCGGTACCCATTTCCCTCCAAAATAAATCCTCGACCTGAAAATCTATTTCTACTACTTCTCTTCATTCTGTACACAAATATATTTTTGCTGTAGCAGTGAAAGAAATTTTTCAGACTTGATTATGGGTACTGACCATTTGATATTATTTAAGCAAGACAACTATCCCAAAATAGTGGTGAGAACTTTATACACCAGTCTATTGTGTATGTTGCATTATAAATCACAGGTGGAAGTTTCCAAAGTGGTATTTAATTAATGAGGACCTGCCATTTTATTTAGGCACAACCCATGTAAAAATACCTTCCCAGCTAACAGGGGGTGGCATGCCCCTTTGTCACAAGGGGTAATGCTTTCAAAGAGATTTCTTAAGAGTTTCTATTCCTTGGAAAAATACCTTCCCAGCGAACATGAAATATTTTTTTGATTTTGCATAAAATTGACAGGCATCTGAAACATTATTGTGTTTGGGATGTTACAACAACTATGTAAAAATATATGACAGGTCGTTAAGGTAGAAACTCACGGCTGGAGAAGGGGATTACAAGTTCTCTTTCACTTATTTAGGTAGATGGCCAAGTGGATAGAAATGCTTGCTAACTGTTCTCAAGAACTGTGTTTAGAAACGCTACCATTGGAGATGGTCTAAATCATGTCTACAATTTTCTTCTTCTCCTAAAAAAATGAGTTTCAGATTGTTGTATTCTTGGGCTTCTTGTCTCTTTTGTACATAGTGCTTTTTCGTAGAGGCGCAAAATACCCTTGAAAAAACGACATATTTTATGCCTCAACCATTTTCTACAACTCAATTTTTAACATCATGTATATCGTTTTAATGACTTTTGCACCCATGCTAGGTTTATGTTGTCAAAAATGTATTTTAAATACACAAGTGGGAGACCCACTAACCCACTTGAAATGGTCATTCGGGTTTTACTCCCAAATTTCCTCTCTTTGTTTCCTTGATCGTTATCCTCCTCATAATTTATATATGGCTTATACTCCATTATGAAGTGAGAAAACCAAAAAGAATTCTGCAACAAGACTGGAAAAAAACACACAGAGAGAACAAGAAAAAAGGGCTCAAGTGTGGTATTGAAAAGAAAAAAAAAACATGAGTTTAGTTTTGGAAGAAAGAAAAATCGGGTGTTTTGTAAATCGCTTCTTCTCTCTTTCTAATATTGAAAATATTTTCTTCATGAAAATATTTATTCCCCTAATATATTTTAGATCAGTTTGTTCTCTTCAAACTGAAATTTCGGTATTGTGCAATTAATTTGGAATGGGTGTTAGAAGACATATAACAACGGTTCATGGTTATATGATACAGAGGTGATTCTGGGGTTGTTTTATCCTGGGGACGGCGTGACTGTAGACTACCTGCACAAAGAGGGTAGAGCCACGAAACGTCTTAAAGAGAGCGACCTAGTCCGCGACTCAACCCAAGAATCGTCTACGACGAATTTATAAACAATTGAGGTAATATTGTTTATTTTTATTGTTCAGTATTTATTTGGACTTAACGCTTGCGGTTCATATTTTGCGATAATCAGATGAGGTAATAATTTAATTTTGAGCAGTAGACTTAAAATTAATTTATGATTTTATTTTTTGATTTCTCCATAAAACTCTTTGATGTGATTTTTTAATCACAATATATAAAGTGTTCCAACAATTTTAAGACGTTTCCTGTCTACCATGGAGACCGAAAAATAAATCTTATGGGCATATATGATTATTTTTATGATGTCGAAATGAAAAAAGGCCAACTAAGTTTCTATGTCTAGAAATTATAATTTTGACCTTTTATCTCTAGAAATGACCGTTTAGCCCCCGAACTTCCTAAATATTATATTTTGTGAAGTAGATACATAAATTTCAGTATTTTTGGTCAATTCGAAATCGATCAATAATTTCGTGAGAAATTAGAATTTGAACAAAAATGAACACCTTCATGAAAAACTTTTAAATAGGTCAATCCTAGTTTTTAGTTATGAAATGTTATTTCACATAAGATGTTATTGTTGGAAATGGAATTGTATACCTTTTTAGACAATTCATTTTGAACCACTTGTGGTTAAGGAAATAAATTAAAATTTGTCATGTGGAATCAAATTGAAATTTGATAATTGATAACAAATGAAAATTTGTTAATCAAATAAAATTTGATATTTGAAAACAAATGAAAATTTGTCATATGAAAATAAATGAACATTTGTTATATGGATTCGAAGGGTAAGTTATAAACATTTGCACCTTGCGCTATGTTTACTACAAAACAAATTTGTTCATATATTTTTTGAAGTGTTTATATGAAAATGTTGTTGGTATTTTTCCACCACACTAAAGTGATCGATAATGAAAAAAAAAACTGGAATTTTTGTTATGAATTTTGTTGGAATATCATCTCAGTTTTTTGATGATATATAAACTGAAATTTCGTGAATTTTGGCATGCATGTAGTATGTTAAGATTATAAATTTTGGGCTTCGGAATTTCTGAAAAAAGAGTTGTATATCTTTTATTATGATTTTTACAAATGGGATGCGCAATGCTGAATGTTTTGGACAGGTTCTAGTAAAACAAGTTTATCTTCACTTGTACTTAATATTTTTTAGTGATTCCAATTTTGGATAATACAAGATTCATAAAGGATGAAATCTAAAAAATTTCATAAATTTTCAATAAGCGGTTTGATCGTGGTGAAATTTCAAACTTGAAGTTTTTCATTTGAACAATTATTTTGGACAACATTTTCTTAGAAGAAAAAATGTATCATGTCGTGTGCCCAACGGATTTAAAATATTTTGAAGCCTTTATAAATTTCTTATTCAAGTATTTATGAAGTACTTAGAAAAATTTGGACTCAAATTTATGGAAGATGAATTTCATAGAAATTGTATAATGATTTATACAATATTTGAGTTTGGAGTGCAACCGCTAGAATTTATATGAATAATTCTTTGTATTATTCATTTATACGAGTTGGAAAAGGTATATAGTAAAATTGTATTCTTCTATGTTGGAATCAATTTGGTGTGCTTCATACGCGTGTAGAAATAATTTAGTTGGGTAAAATTATTTTGACCGTATGCTTTGATTTGGAATTGAGGTTTAAACTCTAATACGAGTATTATTGTATACATTGTGAAAAATTATATATTATAATTTTTCATGAAATAGATTGTATAATCTATATATGACTTTCAGACCTTTGAAAATTTAAAATTATGACTCGAACGAATGAACTTATATTTTTTTATTCGGCTATACCTGAAAGCATTAAGTATGTATTTATTTAAGAAAGAAGATGAATTCTTATTTAATGTTGAAGAAGTCATGTCATAAATGATTAATTGAATTCCTTGAAATAAACTAGTGCATGTGTGCATTTTTGCATATTCGAAATGCTCAAATGCTTTTTTAGTTCCCGAAAAAGTTGATTTGCTCCAAGGCAATAAGCAAAACAGTGTTCCCGCAGCAAGTGAAGTGTCGCGCGAACCTAGTTTTGCTACTTGTAATCAATTTTGCTAACCGGGACAAATTTTGAGAACCAAAAACCCAAATTGGATGGGCAAAAATAGCATGTTGCAAATATGTGTCGACTTTGAAGATGGTCTAATGTGTAAATTTCAAATTTAAGGCAAAGGGTCGTTTCTAAAATTGTTACCCCTGCTACTGTATTTCGTTTGCTTTGCGAAGTCCAAGTGGATTACTTTATTATTTATCTGCACTTGTCGACGATAACTGGCTCTGGGCATAATTACAATTTACAACTTGGAGAGGATTTACAATTAAATAAAGGCTAAATAAACAAGGAAAAATAAGAAAAAGACTACTAATAGAGAGAATGGACAAATGACCAAAATACACAGATGAGTAAGGACCAATATACACTTGGCGAGAGACCCAATGAATCAAAAACTAAGATTGGTTAGGTAGCTTGTGGGGGTGGTAAGTGGAACAAATGGTGGTGCTTGGATGCATGTGATAGGTTAGGAGCTGTTAGTATGTGCAACTCAAGGATTGTGGAGAAGTTAGATTGTCTTTGGGGTATTCACAATCTTTATCTTGTCTATTCAAGTGCATGAAGAATAATTTCAAATGGTGCTTTTCTGGGGTGTACGAGCCGGTGGAGGACTCAAACATATGGGAGTTGTGGGAGGAGTTGGAGGAAGTAAGGGCGAATAGGGGGTGATGTGGTGCATTGGGGGTGACTTCAACATTGTGCGGTTTCCTTTCGAAGAAGGGTGATGTTCTAGATCTTCAAAGGCTATGAGAACTCTTAATTGGACTTAGTGGAGGTTTCACGTGGTCTAGTAACAGGGACAGTTGTTGTTGTCCAAATTAGATAGCGTTTCAGTATCTCATGTTTGGGAGGTTACTTTCCACGAAGTGTTGCATGCTTGCTTACAAAGGCTGATTTCTAATCATATCCCTATTCTATCAGAGTGTGGAGGGGTGATGCGAGGTTGAACACCCTTCAGATTTAGGAATGTGATTGCGAGACAAAGGGTGTGTGGTGGAGGGTAATGCTGGGTATTTTAGGGCATTTTATATGTTAGTCAAGTGTACTCAATTTTGGAACACTGAAAAACAGTGGCAAATTTTGGCACTGTTTTAAAGTGTGCCAGATTGCCATTAAACCGTGCCAAAATTTGGCACGATTTAAAACTGTTCCAGATTTTTAACATCAGGGTGTGACAATTTGCTGTTTTTGGTGTAGTGATTAAGGGGAAGACCCTACACTTAAAAAGAATTTGGCTAAGCTAATTACAAACAAGTTTGCAGTTGACCAACCTGGACTTTTGGATTGAAACTAAGGAAAGCAAAGGTTTTAATCAAGAACACACAAGAACAAGTCACCGGAGAAGAACGCCAAAAACTTATGAAATAACCAAAGAAATATCCAGTCCTACAGTCCTAAAGCAGTCGAAGTGTAAAAAGAAATGGAATACGAAGAGGGCACTAGGGCAGAGGGATTACATGATAAAGAACAAGCGAGACTGCCAAAGCTCGAAACGATGAAGTTGCAGAAATGGCAATGGAGCTGGTGAGAGGCTAGAGAGCGAGAGTTCAGGCGCAAAGAAGAAGAAGGGGAAATGAATTCAAAAATTATTTAAATATCTTGCTAATGAGTGGGCCCATTAACCAAGGCAGAGCACAGCCCACGAGGAGGGCATCATTAGGGCACAAAGTCCCAAGCAAAGTGTGCAGCCGTCATACCTGGGAAACTGGAATGATGGTAGATATCTGCCTAGGTGTCACATCAGCTTGACAGGTGTCACTCACCAAACTGATCATACACTCATCTCAAAAGCAATACTATCCCTCAGCCATCTCAACAACATCTATGGCTAAGGGTTGGGGGTGATTGATATACCCATATATACCCTCGGCTAGACCGAGTGCGCCCTCCACCAAGACGAGCCCAAGACGGTCTCTTGACCCTTCAAGGGGACGACCCATCATCAGGCCCAGACGACCCTCCAAGGGGCCGACCCCTCATCAGGACCAGCCGACCCTCCAAGGGGCCGACCCCTTATCAGGCCCAGATGACACTCCAAGGAGCCGACCCCTCATCAGGTCCAGACGACACTCCTAGGGGCCGGCCCCTCATCAGGTCCAGACGCCCCTCCGAGGGTACGACTCACTGCCAGAAGGAACTATTATGTCATCATTAATCACCCCCTTACGTGAGGAAATATTATGTCATCATTAATCACAGGTGGCATCTACTGGTGTCAGCAAGGAATTGGCTAGATCATCATTCACATGCACCATGCATGCTTGGAGGGTACACTACACCCCACAAGGCCTATATATACTTGTCACCTACAACCCTTCAAAGGGATCGATAATTGTAACCTTAACTAAAACTCTGCTTATACACACAGTAGAGAGAGAAAGTGAGCGTATGTGCATTGTATCCAAGTCCATTACTGCCCATACTTAGTGGATCACACACTCAAGTGGATGTAGGCCTGATTGACTGAACCACTATACATCATTGTCTTATTCCTCTTTTACTCATCTCCTTCTACACACTTATACACATACGTTTCTATGGCTGCCATGGTTATTACAGTTTGCTCATCATCACTTATCTGGTGGTGCTGAATCTAAGCATCATCAATAACCATACCCAAAATTACCTCATTTTGAACCATACAATCATACAACGTAATAACCGTTATCTTGGTCTGAGGACTATACTCTCCCCGCATCATTAGCCAGGGGAATCACCTCTAATGCGTAATTCCCCTATGATAGCATTTAGAGAGGTATGTGTAAATGTGCCATAGTTACAAGCTATATTAAGTTAAACATACGGTTCTTAAATTTTGAAACCACATGTACATACAAATTAGCTACAAGAGATATTTATTATCATACTAGCCACCTAAAGTCCAACACACACCACCTGACTCTATACTAGTCCTACTCTCATTTACTAGACGAAAAGAGACATTATGCCTTTATAAATAGTTCTCGAAATAAGCCCGGACACTCCCATACTATCCTAGAGTACCACTCTCCTTATATGAGGTCATGTTACTTCTTAATATATCCTAAGAGAAGGTTTCAAAGCCTTAAACCCCAAAAGAAAAGAGTAGAAAGAAAATCCTATTCTTGGGATGAAAACAGAGTACCAGTCGACCGACCCCTGACCCCCGATCGACCGCGTATTGGGAAATTGCCTTGCGAGCCAACCAGTAGGCTTTTTGCCTTTGGCCCGATCGACCGACTTCCTAGCCGCGGTCAATCGGTCCTAGCAGATAATTCGTCAATCTCCCATTTTTTTTACAAAACCTAAATCTCCAATTCTTCTACATCAACTAATATTAGCAACAAATCATTTCTATATGATCACCTACCAATATACAACAATCAAATCATATCTAACTTATATAGGTGCAGATTTGAACAACAAACTCAATCATAACTCTAAATGGGTTCAATCTTAAGAATAATAACCATCTACACCCTTTATTCAACATAATCATAAGGTATTGCAAGTATAATAACTTGCCTTGTTGTTGGAGTCTCGGAATCTTCTTCGTAGCAAAGATTCCAAGCTTAAAATGACAAAATCTCCTCTTTTCTCTCCCTTCTTTCTAACTTTTAGGTTTAGAAAGTACACAAACGAGATATAAATGCTCTTGCAAGACTTAAATGCCTAATTACAACTCAAATACATTAAGTCCAACATTAAATGCTACTACACACTTAAAATGACTCGTAACTCCTATTTAAGTCATAAATAGCCGGAACGTACCCCCGGAACCCAAAAACAACCTCAGCACTTATTTTGACTAACTCAACCCTTCCCGGACTAACCGTGCCCTCTAAACTGACATCCGAGGCATCGTTCATATATTTTGTAATACCCCGTGATTTTTAATGACTTTTAAAATGGGTTATATTTCAAATTAATGGATTAATTGGATTTTATTATTTATTAATTCATTTGGGTTTTATCCAAATTGTGGATATTAAAATGGATGATTCTGAATATTACTTAAAGATATTTAAGTAATATGTGAATGTGATGTCATTGATATGACGGTGTGATATAAATTCGATAATTTAAATTTTTAGTCAGACGCGGTATGGGACGTATCGGGACTAATTTATTAAATTAAAAAGGAAATTTAGTCATTTTGACTGCGTCGTTGTGTCCGAAAGGGTTGAAATAGTCAGGAAAGTCTATTTGGATGTTGGATTTGAGTCTCGGGTCATTTGGAAATGAAAAGACAACCCAAAAGGGGATTTTGGTTATTTTTACAAGGGGGATGAATAGTGATTTCGAGTTTTGTCTTATTATAAGTATTTGGAGATTAGTGTATGTAGGTTCATTTCATCTCTTCTACACAAAATTGAAAAGTCATCTTCTTAGAGAGAGTGGAAGGTTGCTTGGAAAGAAAAAGAAGTTTGCTTGGGAAAGAGGAGAACCAAAGGTCAAAGGTCACCACCACCATCACCACCTGTGTTATTCAACTCCAAAGGATTAGATCTTCATTAGAGGCAAGTGTTTGATATTTGCAATTTAAGTTCGTATATTGTCCATGTTAGGATAGTTATAAAAAGAGATGATTTTCGTGCTTGGAAGATGAAAGGATATAGTTGTTAATAGATTTTTGGAATCTAAAAATATATAGGAATTAAACTCATATTGTAGGTAGTTAGTAATCCAATAAATATTCATCAATCTGTGGAAGAAATTCTGAAAATAATTTAGTGTTTTTGGAAGATAATATGTTGATAATTTTCTGGAAAAAGAGGCAAAAACGAGTGGAATGAGAAGAGTCAATTTGGAAGGTTTAGATCTTCTTTTTGAGTGCATTTGGATGAGATTTAAGAAAAACTCAAAACACTTACCTGACTCAATTTTTCGTGTAGAATCCAAATCTGAAGTCGGATTGATGATTTGAATAATTTTTGGATCTTATTTTTCTGAGTATTGAAAATATGAGAATTCATGATGTTGTTTCTTTTTCATGTTGGTTCTTATCCCAAAACTTTTATAGATCTTCGATGATTATTAATTGGATATTATGGGACTTAGAGAAGATCAGTAAGCCCTAGTTAAGATTTGAATTAATTTGATTGGGAATTAATTGATTAGAATTATGATAATTAAAGTTAAAGAGATTTCGATTGCTAGATTCATGTATTGGATTCTAATATGTTTGTATGAGTATTAAGGATAGTTCAAGTAGGGGAGATTTAATATAACATCTGGGTAGCCTTAGGGTTACAATTTAAACATCAAGGATTGTGTTTATGCTCATTATTGATTTCGCAAGGGCTGAGTGTAGTACAAGAGCGCAGTGGTGTGGCTCCTGGATAGAGATGGGAGTTTAGAACACATTTGGTTGAAAGAGGGTATGAGGTTATCCCGATCACGTATTTGAAGTTGACGGACCTCCTCGATCGAAAAAGTTAAGTAGTAGTGTATTGGAGGGGTTCCTTGTTTGGATTTCGCTTTGCGAGGCGCTCCGCGTATGAACCTTAATGACGTCGGGAGTGGAGAGATGTTATAGGATGCGAGGATAGTTAAATTATGAAGTAAAGATATGACATTTTAATACGTGGGATTTAAAGAGATATAATGCTACGTAAGGGAATAATCTAAGGTTAATGTGAGTACCTTGTTGTTAGTATACTATAGGTATGATAATGCCTATTTGATTGATTAATGATTATGTGTATGACATACCTAGCTTACTTGCTATCGGTGGGAGGTTTGTGCGTGAGGGCAGTCGTATCCTGATGAATCCATGGAATCTTTAATTTGTCGCTCGAGAACATAGGTCTATGAAAAACTTATCGGGGAGTTGATAAGTCCGCTGACTATGGGTACGTAGGTATGTGCGTGACCCATGGGTATGAGAACTATGTTCGCCTCCAATGATTGTGTTGTTGTTTGTGGTTCGAGGAATCTTAACGAACCTTTAGTCCCTTATTCGGCGACAAGCGATATTGGGACATGATAGCAGAGTAATGCATTGCACCGCAGCTGTGACTCGGGGTGCCGTATTATATATGAATGTATATATAATGGATTAAATGAATGATTGGATATATATTGTGGTTAAATCTATCTACAGTGATAATTGTAGATAACGGTGAATTGAGGAAGAAAATGGAATTAAGTTAATGAATGTTTATGCTTATAGAATAGAAAAGTTTAATTCATATTAATAAGAAATGATTCATGTTAATGAGCAACGATTCATATAAATGAAAAATGTATAAGAATGATTATATAACGTATGGTATGGGACATTCGGGGTTATGATATGGGAATGGAATTATAATATGGAAACGTGAAAAGAGGAACCATTAACTAGGAAGTTAATAGGAAACGTTAAGTGTGCACTCTAGTTGAGAGGTGAGAATAGCAAGTGAGAGTTGGATATAACATGTACATAATAAATGTTTTATTGCACTTGTTAAATACTTGTTGTTTTAAAAATCATTGACACATTCGGGCTCTGACCCGTTTCCTTGCAAATTTTCTTTTCTATTGTATCTTCTATATCAGGTGTCCAGCAAAAGGGACGCCAACCTTAGCGGATTATGACAGGCTATGGATTTATGTAGTTTTGCTTAGACGCCTATCATCTTTTTGATTCACAGTATTCTTAGTTAGGGCATATCGCCCAAAGGATTCAGTTATCTTCTTCTATCGGGGTCAAATACTATGGTATTCGTGTCATTTTAATACATTTGATATTGTTGGGATTACTGTAATGGATTAATATTATTTGGGAATGTTTATTCCAATTGCATTCAAATTATTTTGTGTTATATAATTGGTTATCAGTGTTGTAGAATAAAATGTGTTGTGTTATTCTTAAACTGGAAATGGATTTTGTTAAATTAAAATTTGAAAAGTTTTTAACACCAGCTTAATTGGGTATTGGGTGAGTTGTAAATGTTTTCGACAGTGATGCTAAGAATGAGCCAACTGTATATTCTATTTTAATTTGGTATGGGACTGGCCACTCGGTATTTAATTAGGCGGGGTATTACAGGTGGTATCACAACATCAGGTTCTAGTGTCCTTTAGGATCTGTACGGCTTACTGTGTTTTCAACTTAGCGTTTTTTTTATATAAAGCCCTATGTTTAGGATTGTTGATCTCTTTGGTAAGATTCCATATATATCAGTGAATCTTATTTACGTTCGGGAGTGATCGAACAAAGAAGTATGGCAGATGAGGGCCATTGAATGGATAGCAGAGATCGTACTTAGGAGGTTATGAAGTATGTTCGAGTATGATGACCGTAGTCGAGGTCACCCCTATTATGGAAAAATTGAGGAGAGTCATTAGTAGAAGTTCTTAAAATGCGGGAATTATGTGTGTTACCTAACGAAGGCAATATATTCAAAGGCTTGGGCATATAGTGGAGTGTGGTGAACTAGAACTGAAAATTTGGGGGTAAAATTTTTCTTGACTTGTCGGAGCAAAGTTATAATAGTGGGATTCAACAACCACCACCCACGAATGAGGGTATGTTTTCTATCTTAGGAATTATGAGGCGTATTGATTTTTGTAGCAATTAATATTGTGTGGGCAAAAAGGGTTGCTAAACTTAGCCTATAGCATCGTTATTTACGTAGACATCTCCAAGGGGTGTGGGACACCTATGTTTTACATATTATCAAGTGGGTTTGATTTTTATCATGGGATTACTTACCTTGGGCATGTCCGAGCATGATGTGACTATCGGCATGCATTGACTTGTGGTATACGAGAGCATATGTACTACTATTAGCCAACATCTTATCTTCTAGAGAAGAGTAGATGAGTAGACTCTATTTGAAATCAATAAAACCTAATTTTTTTTTGTTGTTTAAATTGATAAACCTGATATTTTTTTTTTCGATAAACCAAATTTTTATACACTATTGAATAAGGACCTTAGGAGTTTCGATGACCGACTACTTTAGGAAGTAGTGTATCGAGGTGGTTCCTTGTTTGGATTTCACTTGCGAGACACCCCGCGCATGAAACTAGTAACCGTTGGGAGTCGAAATAAGTCAGGTCCTTATTATATGAGTTTGTAACCTTTGCGCCAAATATTATAATGAAAGTGGTACGATAGGGTGTATGGGCGCCCTGGATGGTTGAATGGTAGTAGTTTTCATAATTGTGAAAGAGTGAGTAGTTGTGACTTCAGGATGTATTTACTTGATGATTGAGGATCATTTTTCTGTACTTGGTAACGTGAATGGTATAAGGAAGATTGGGTAAAGTTTAAATTCGATTCAGTTGAAACTATATGGTGAGGCTTGGCGTATAACATCGATAGGAATTTTCGTTAATGTACTGTGTGGGCGGTACGTCTTAGATTTCTTGCGATGTGAGATTTATACTCGGAGTTGACCTTACCGGTATGATTTATATTCCTGAATTTCGGGATGAAATTTTGTTATAAGGGGGGAAGTATGTAACACCCCGTGATTTTTAATGACTTTTAAAATGGGTTATATTTTAAATTAATGGATTAATTGGATTTTATTATTAATTAATTCATTTGGGTTTTATCCAAATTGTGGATATTAAAATGGATGATTCTGAATATTACTTAAAGATATTTAGGTAATATGTGAATGTGATGTCATTGATATGACGGTGTGATATAAATTCGATAATTTAAATGTTTAGTCAGACGCGGTATGGGACGTGTCGGGACTAATTTATTAAATTAAAAAGGAAATTTAGTCATTTTGACTACGTCATTGCGTCCGGAAGGGTTGAAATAGTCAGAAAAGTCTATTTGGATGTTGGATTTGAGTCTCGAGTCATTTGGAAATGAAAAGACAACCCAAAAGGGGATTTTGGTTATTTTTACAAAGGGGATGAGTAGTGATTTCGGGTTTTGTCTTATTATAAGTATTTGGAGATTAGTGTATGTAGGTTCATTTCATCTCTTCTACACAAAATTGAAAAGTCATCTTCTTAGAGAGAGTGGAAGGTTGCTTGGAAAGAAAAAGAAGTTTGCTTGGGAAGGAGGAGAACCAAAGGTCAAAGGTCACCACCACCATCACCACCTGTGTTATTCAACTCCAAAGGATCAGATCTTCATTAGAGGCAAGTGTTTGATATTTGCAATTTAAGTTCGTATATTGTCCATGTTAGGATAGTTATAAAAAGAGATGATTTTCATACGTGGAAGATGAAAGGATATAGTTGTTAATAGATTTTTGGAATCTAAAAATATATAGGAATTAAACTCATGTTGTAGGTAGTTAGTAATCCAATAAATATTCATCAATCTGTGGAAGAAATTCTAAAAATAATTTAGTGTTTTTGGAAGATAATATGTTGATAATTTTCTGGAAAAAGAGGCAAAAACGAGTGGAATGAGAAGAGCCAATTTGGAAGGTTTAGATCTTCTTTTTGAGTGCAATTGGATGAGATTTAAGAAAAACTCAAAACACATACCTGACTCAATTTTTCGTGTAGAATCCAAATCTGAAGTCGGATTAATGATTTGAATAATTTTTGGATCTGATTTTTCTGAGTATTGAAAATATGAGAATTCATGATGTTGTTTCTTTTTCATGTTGGTTCTTATCCCAAAACTTTTATAGATCTTCGGTGATTATTAATTGGATATTATGGGACTTAGAGAAGATCAGTAAGCCCTAGTTAAGATTTGAATTAATTTGATTGGGATTTAATTGATTAGAATTATGATAATTAAAGTTAAAGAGATTTCGGTTGCTAGATTCATGTGTTGGATTCTAATCTGTTTGTAGGAGTATTAAGGATAGTTCAAGTAGGGGAGATTTAATATAACACCTGGGTAGCCTTAGGGTTACAATTTAAACATCAAGGATGGAGTTTAAGCTCATTATTGATTTCGCAAGGGCTGAGTGTAGTACAAGAGCGTAGTGGTATGGCTCCTGGATAGAGATGGGAGTTTAGAACACATTTGGTTGAAAGAGGGTATGAGGTTATCCCGATCACGTATTTGAAGTTGACGGACCTCCTCGATCGACAAAGTTAAGTAGTAGTGTATTGGAGGGGTTCCTTGTTTGGATTTCGCTTTGCGAGACGCTCCGCGCATGAACCTTAACGACGTCGGGAGTGGAGAGATGTTATAGGATGCGAGGATAATTAAATTATGAAGTAAAGATATGACATTTTAATACGTGGGATTTAAAGAGATATAATGCTACGTAATGGAATAATCTAAGGTTAATGTGAGTACCTTGTTGTTAGTATACTATAGGTATGATAATGCCTATTTGATTGATTAATGATTATGTGTATGACATACCTAGCTTACTTGCTATCGGTAAGAGGTTTGCGCGTGAGGGCAGTCATATCCTGATGAATCCATGGAATCTTTGATTTGTCGCTCGAGAACATAGGTCTATGAAAGTCTTATCAGGGAGTTGATAAGTCCGCTGACTATGGGTACGTAGGTATGTGCGTGACCCATGGGTATGAGAACTATGTTCGCCTCCAATGATTGTGTTGTTGTTTGTGGTTCGAGGAATCTTAACGAACCTTTAGTCCCTTATTCGACGACAAGCGATATTGGGACATGATAGCAGAGTAATGCATCGCACAGCAGCTGTGACTCGAGGTGCCGTATTATATATGAATATATATATAATGGATTAAATGAATGATTGAATATATATTGTTGTTAAATCTATCTACAGTGATAATTGTAGATAACGGTGAATAGAGGAAGAAAATGGAATTAAGTTAATGAATGTTTATGCTTATAGAATAGAAAAGTTTAATTCATATTAATGAGAAATGATTCATGTTAATGAGCAACGATTCATATAAATGAAAAATGTATAAGAATGATTATATAACGTATGGTATGGGACATACGGGGTTATGATATGGGAATGGAATTATAATATGGAAAGTGGAAAAGAGAAACCATTAACTAGGAAGTTAATAGTAAACGTTAAGCGTGAACTCTAGTTGAGAGGTGAGAATAGCAAGTGAGAGTTGGATCTAACATGTACATAATAAATGCTTTACTGCACTTGTTAAATACTTGCTGTTTTAAAAATCATTTACACATTCGGTCTCTGACCCGTTTCCTTGCAAATTTTCTTTTCTATTGTATCTTCTATATCAGGTGTCCAGCAACAGGGACGCCAACCTTAGCGGATTATGACAGGCTATGGATTTACGTAGTTTTGCTTAGACGCCTATCATCTTTTTGATTCACAGTATTCATAGTTGGGGCATGTCGCCCAAAGGATTCAGTTATCTTCTTCTATCGGGGTCAAATACTATGGTATTCGTGTCATTATAATACATTTGTGTGACACCCCGACTAATTAAATACCGGGTAGCTACTCCTTTATTAAATTAATTCAAAATGCCAAGTTGGTTCAGTTAATAGCATCACTGTGAAAAACATTTAATGATTACTAACCACCTAGTATTTAAAAAGCGAGTTGCCAATTTTAAATTAAATTTGATTAACATGAAGTAAGGGAAGAATAAAAGAATAACATAACCATACACAATAAAGTCCCAATAGTGAAATCAACAAGTAATAATGAGTCTAGAGGAAATACTCCTCATAACAATCCCACAAACTGAAATAAATAAAACAAGTCTGCATCCTGAATTAATTACAAACCAAATATCTGAATAACTGAAATAAGAAATGTCTCTAATAGAAATGGGCGACATGCCCTACAAATGATGAAACTGAATATGGAGTCAAGATAAAAGAAGCGTCTACTAGCAAGGCCCTGTAACTTCCACAACAGCTACAGCTCGTCACCTGAATGGAAATCCTATGCATGGTGTCCTTGTGGCTGGGCACCTAAAAGGTTTTTACAAAAAATAGATTTGAAAGAAAATGGGTCAGAGCCGGAAAGTGGAGAGTATTTTAAAAACAGCAAGTGCTTTAATAACATTAAAACAATGAATGGAAAATACATGTTAGGACGTGCCCTGTAATGAAATACTCACCTCTCTACTAATTGTGCACTCCTAACGTACCGTACCCATCTAAGTGACATTCATATCTAACTAAACCGTCATAAGTTCTACCCTTTTCTACTCGATTCCCATTATACATTCTAACATTTTCAATTAAATAGAGGCTTTACTTAAACTCGGATTCTCAATTATTAGCAATACAATTCACTACAGGTTATCCCTTTTTATTTTCTCAAAGTGTTACCATAATTATACTCACAATACCAACATGAAAGTTCTCATTATTTAAGCGTATAATATTAACGTCATAAATATACAATACAAGCACCCCGAGACTAAGCTGCGGTGCACACATACTCTGCTATCCATCCCGGTACATCACGTACATAAGGATTACAAATTCCGAATCTCTCAGGAATTGTTAGAATAAACACCACACACAAAAATGAAGGCGAACATAATTCAACATATCCATGGTCACGTACATACCTACGCTCCATAGTCAACTGACTCATTAACTCATAAATAAGTCATTCTCTTGAACTATGTCCTCGAGGTACCAATCTAAATCCGGGCACACAAAGATTAGATGGCCCTAAGCGAACGTAAACCTCCCGTGATAGCAAGTACGGTAGGTATGCCATACACATAAAATTATATCTATACTAAGCATGCACACATATTAGTAAGTACCATAATTTATCATTGGTATACTACTCGATCTTATACCAACTTATAATGTTACACAATTCATATGTTCGGTTCGTATGTAATTAAGTCACCAATTATGCTCACAACGTGATTAGTCACTCGCGTCCTAATCCACAAGTATTATTTGGTTCAAATCATTCTTCTATATTTTACTCCTCAATATATCCCGAATATACCAACTATATCAATTAGTCATCAAGGTAATGTTATCTCTACAATTAAACAAGGTTACGGGACATTAGAAATCAAATCAGGCCAAAAAGGCCATTCTGTCAACTCGTTAGAAGTCTCGTTCGAACGAGGCTTGTTCGAACGAAAGTTCGTTCGAACGAAGTGGGCATCTAACGAGATCTCATTCGAATGAAAGGCATCGAACGAACATCCCACTCATTAGAAGGAAAACTGTCAACTCGTTACAAGCTCGTTCGAACGACCTGGGCAGGTCTTCTAACGAGGTGACAGTTTCGAGCCCAGAATTCCTAATTTCGTTTTTTCTCCAACTTTCTCTTCCCAAAACTCATCCAAACATTATCCCAACGGTGTTTTAAGGTTCCTAATCATTCCTAAACATACATAGGTCGTATTTTAACATATTTTATTGGGTCAATTCATCCTAAACAACACCCAACTATCAACTCTCCCAATTTTTCCCCAAATCTTATGAGTATGAACCCTAAAAATTTAAAGTCATCAATATCCCTAATTAAATCCATTTTTGTAACATGAAAGTTATATTTCCAACAATATAATCATCCAAACACAATTCTACATACAATCTCTTTATCTAAACATGAGTTTCTAATTACAATTTCTTGGGTTTTTGTCATTCTCCCAAAACAATGCAATTATATAAATTTTCTAAGCATGGAAGAAGCATTCGTTGTAAATAACGTAATTAAGCCACTTGCCTTGGATTATTCTCTGAATTTGGTGTTGAATTGATGAAGGTTGCTCTCTCCTTTTTCTCCCAAGGTTGAAGGTTGAAGATGGAGGTTGTGTTTCTCTTTTGGGAACTTCTCCTAACCTCTCCTATAACTCCCGTAGCCCTTTAGTTGGTTAAGTGCTGATGATGCCTTAGTGGGTCACTAAATATCCTAATATTTAACTCCCAAAATTCGTTGGTTAATTATACTAAAATTTCAAAATTACCAAAATACCCTTTTTAGTTGCCGGTATAGCCCAAAAATGCCCCGGGACCCAAATTAAACCCCCGGCTAGTGTTTTCTGACTATTTCGACCCTTCCGGACTCGTTGGCGCACTCAAAATGACCATATGGTTGATAGAAAATAAAATTCGCTTTTTAATTTAAACAATTATATTCCTGACGCGACTGTCACGCGCGTCCCAACAAAATTTCTCAAATTGCCGTATTTCAATCTCGCGATAATTTCAATAGTTTCAATATTCATATATTGCCATATATACACATTATAATCAAATACCAACTCACATCTCGTTAGTATTTTATCCGGATTAATTCTCAATTAATTTACATTTAATTTAATTAATCTCATAAATAAATATCGATAAAAATGCGGGGTATTACAATTTGATATTGTTGGGATTACTGTAATGGATTAATATTATTGGGAATGTTTATTCCAATTGCATTCAAATTATTTTGTGTTATCTAATTGGTTATTAGTGTTGTAGAATAAAATGTGTTGTGTTATTCTTAAACTGGAAATGGATTTTGTTAAATTAAAATTTGAAAAGTTTTTAACACCAGCTTAATTGGGTATTGGGTGAGTTGTAAATGTTTTCGACAGTGATGCTAAGAATGAGCCAATTGTATATTCTGTTTTAATTTGTTATGGGACTGGCCACCCGGTATTTAATTAGGCGGGGTATTACAGGTGGTATCAGAGCATCAGGTTCTAGTGTCCTTTAAGATCTGTACGGCTTACTGTGTTTTCAGCTTAGCATTTTTTTTATATAGAGCCCTATGTTTAGGATTGTTGATCTCTTTGGTAAGATTCCATATATATCAGTGAATCTTATTTACGTTCGGGAGTGATCGAACAAAGAAGTATGGCAGATGAGGGCCATTGAATGGATAGCAGAGATCGTACTTAGGAGGTTATGAAGTATGTTCGAGTATGATGACCGTAGTCGAGGTCACCCCTATTATGGAAAAATTGAGGAGAGTCATTAGTAGAAGTTCTTAAAATGCGGGAATTATGTGTGTTACCTAACGAAGGCAATATATTCAAAGGCTTGGGCATATAGTGGAGTGTGGTGAACTAGAACTGAAAATTTGGGGGTAAAATTTTTCTTGACTTGTCGGAGCAAAGTTATAATAGTGGGATTCAACAACCACCACCCACGAATGAGGGTATGTTTTCTATCTTAGGAATTATGAGGCGTATTGATTTTTGTAGCAATTAATATTGTGTGGGCAAAAAGGGTTGCTAAACTTAGCCTATAGCATCGTTATTTACGTAGACATCTCCAAGGGGTGTGGGACACCTATGTTTTACATATTATCAAGTGGGTTTGATTTTTATCATGGGATTACTTACCTTGGGCATGTCCGAGCATGATGTGACTATCGGCATGCATTGACTTGTGGTATACGAGAGCATATGTACTACTATTAGCCAACATCTTATCTTCTAGAGAAGAGTAGATGAGTAGACTCTATTTGAAATCAATAAAACCTAATTTTTTTTTGTTGTTTAAATTGATAAACCTGATATTTTTTTTTTTTCGATAAACCAAATTTTTATACACTATTGAATAAGGACCTTAGGAGTTTCGATGACTGACTACTTTAGGAAGTAGTGTATCGGGGTGGTTCCTTGTTTCGATTTCGCTTGCGAGACACCCCACGCATGAAACTAATAACCGTTGGGAGTCGAAATAAGTTAGGTCCTTAATATATGAGTTTGTAACCTTTGCGACAAATATTATAATGAAAGTGGTACGATAGGGTGTATGGGCGCCCTGGATGGTTGAATGGTAGTAGTTTTCATAATTGTGAAAGAGTGAGTAGTTGTGACTTCAGGATGTATTTACTTGATGATTGAGGATCATTTTTATGAACTTGGTAACGTGAATGGTATAAGGAAGATTGGGTAAAGTTTAAATTCGATTCAGTTGAAACTATATGGTGAGGCTTGGCGTATAACATCGATAGGGATTTTCGTTAATGTACTGTATGGGCGGTACGTCTTAGATTTCTTGCGATGTGAGATTTATACTCGGAGTTGAACTTACCGGTATGATTTATATTCCTGAATTTCGAGATGAAATTCTGTTATAAGGGGGGAAGTATGTAATACCCCGTGATTTTTAATGACTTTTAAAATGGGTTATATTTTAAATTAATGGATTAATTGGATTTTAATATTAATTAATTCATTTGGGTTTTATCCAAATTGTGGATATTAAAATGGATGATTCTGAATATTACTTAAAGATATTTAGGTAATATGTGAATGTGATGTCATTGATATGACGGTGTGATATAAATTCGATAATTTAAATTTTTAGTCAGACGCGGTATGGGACGTGTCGGGACTAATTTATTAAATTAAAAAGGAAATTTAGTCATTTTGACTGCGTCGTTGCGTCCGGAAGGGTTGAAATAGTCAGAAAAGTCTATTTGGATGTTGGATTTGAGTCTCGGGTCATTTGGAAATGAAAAGACAACCCAAAAGGGCATTTTGGTTATTTTTACAAGGGGGATGAATAGTGATTTCGGGTTTTGTCTTATTATAAGTATTTGGAGATTACTGTATGTAGGTTCATTTCATCTCTTCTACACAAAATTGAAAAGTCATCTTCTTAGAGAGAGTGGAAGGTTGCTTGGAAAGAAAAAGAAGTTTTCTTGGGAAGGAGGAGAACCAAAGGTCAAAGGTCACCACCACCATCACCACCTATGTTATTCAACTCCAAAGGATCAGATCTTCATTAGAGGCAAGTGTTTGATATTTGCAATTTAAGTTCGTATATTGTCCATGTTAGGATAGTTATAAAAAGAGATGATTTTCATGCCTGGAAGATGAAAGGATATAGTTGTTAATAGATTTTTGGAATCTAAAAATATATAGGAATTAAACTCATGTTGTAGGTAGTTAGTAATCCAATAAATATTCATCAATCTGTGGAAGAAATTCTGAAAATAATTTAGTGTTTTTGGAAGATAATATGTTGATAATTTTCTGGAAAAAGAGGCAAAAACGAGTGGAATGAGAAGAGACAATTTGGAAGGTTTAGATCTTCTTTTTGAGTGCATTTGGATGAGATTTAAGAAAAACTCAAAACACATACCTGACTCAATTTTTCGTGTAGAATCCAAATCTGAAGTCGGATTGATGATTTGAATAATTTTTGGATCTGATTTTTCTAAGTATTGAAAATATGAGAATTCATGATGTTGTTTCTTTTTCATGTTGGTTCTTATCCCAAAACTTTTATGGATCTTCGATGATTATTAATTGGATATTATGGGACTTAGAGAAGATCAGTAAGCCCTAGTTAAGATTTGAATTAATTTGATTGGGATTTAATTGATTAGAATTATGATAATTAAAGTTAAAGAGATTTCGGTTGCTAGATTCATGTGTTGGATTCTAATCTGTTTGTATGAGGATTAAGGATAGTTCAAGTAGGGGAGATTTAATATAACACCTAGGTAGCCTTAGGGTTACAATTTAAACATCAACGACTGAGTTTAAGCTCATTATTGATTTCGCAAGGGCTGAGTGTAGTACAAGAGCATAGTGGTATGGCTCCTGGATAGAGATGGGAGTTTAGAACACATTTGGTTGAAAGACGATATGAGGTTATCCCGATCACGCATTTGAAGTTGACGGGCCTCCTCGATCGACAAAGTTATGTAGTAGTGTATTGGAGGGGTTCCTTGTTTAGATTTCGCTTTGCGAGACGCTCCGCGCGTGAACCTTAACGACGTCGGGAGTGGAGAGATGTTATAGGATGCGAGGATAATTAAATTATGAAGTAAAGATATGAGATTTTAATACGTCGGATTTAAAGAGATATAATGCTACGTAAGGGAATAATCTAAGGTTAATGTGAGTACCTTGTTGTTAGTATACTATAGGTATGATAATGCCTATTTGATTGATTAATGATTATGTGTATGACATACCTAGCTTACTTGCTATCGGTGGGAGGTTTGCGCGTGAGGGCAATCATATCCTGATGAATCCATGGGATCTTTGATTTGTCGCTCGAGAACATAGGTTTATGAAAGATTTATCGGGGAGTTGATAAGTCCGCTAACTATGGGTACGTAGGTATGTGCGTGACCCATGGGTATGAGAACTATGTTCGCCTCCAATGATTGTGTTGTTGTTTGTGGTTCGAGGAATCTTAACGAACCTTTAGTCCCTTATTCGGCGACAAGCGATATTGGGACATGATAGCAGAGTAATGCATTGCACCGCAGCTGTGACTCGGGGTGCCATATTATATATGAATATATATATATATATAATGGATTAAATGAATGATTGGATATATATTGTGGTTAAATCTATCTACAGTGATAATTGTAGATAACGGTGAATAGAGGAAGAAAATGGAATTAAGTTAATGAATGTTTATGCTTATAGAATAGAAAAGTTTAATTCATATTAATGAGAAATGATTCATGTTAATGAGCAACGATTCATATAAATGAAAAATGTATGAGAATGATTATATAACGTATAGTATGAGACATACGGGGTTATGATATGGGAATGGAATTATAATATGGAAACTGGAAAGAGGAACCATTAACTAGGAAGTTAATAGTAAACGTTAAGCGTGAACTCTAGTTGAGAGGTGAGACTAGCAAGTGAGAGTTGGATCTAACATGTACATAATAAATGCTTTATTGCACTTGTTAAATACTTGTTGTTTTAAAAATCATTTACACATTCGGGCTCTGACCCATATATACCCTCGGCCAGGCCGAGTGCGCCTTCCACCAAGATGAGCCCAAGACGGTCTCTTGACCCTTCCAGGGGCCGACCCATCATCAGGCCCAAACGACCCTCCAAGGAGCCGACCCCTCATCAGGACCAGACGACCCTCCAAGGGTCCGACCCCTTATCAGGCCCAGACGACACTCCAAGGGGGCGACCCCTCATCAGGTCCAGACGACACTCAAAGGGGCCAACCCCTCATCAGGTCCAGACTCCCCTCCGAGGGTACGACAGTACGAGACCTAAATTAGGCCAGACTCACTGCCAGAAGGAACTTAGCCCTCGGCCTCATATTATAGGCCGAGGGTGACATCATCACAACGCGTGGTTTGGGAGACACGTGGAACAGTGCGCGTGAGGCTCACATGGGACGTGGAAGACCGTTATAACAATATCACCCCTTTACGTGAGGAAATATTATGTCAACATTAATCACAGGTGGCATCTACAGGTGTCAGCAAGGAATTGGCTAGATCATCATTCACATGCACTATGCATGCTTGGGGGGGTACACTACACCCCCCAAGGCCTATATATACTTGTCACCTACAACCCTTCAAAGGGATCGATAATTGTAACCCTAACTAAAACTCTGCTTATACACACAGTAGAGAGTAAAAGTGAGCTTATGTGCATTGTATCCAAGGCCATTACTGCCCATACTTAGTGGATCACACACTCATAGTGGATGTAGGCCTGATTGACTGAACCATTATACATCATTGTCTTATTCCTCTTATACTCATCTCCTTCTACACACTTATACACATACATTTCTATGGCTGCGATGGTTATTACAGTTTGAGCTCATCATCACTTATCTGAAGGTGCTGAATCTAAGCATCATCAATAACCATACCCAAAATTACCTCATTTTGAACCATACAATCATACAACGTAACAACCGGCATCTTTGTCTGAGGACTATACTCTCCCTGCATCATTAGCCAGGGGATTCACCTCTAATGCGTAATTTCCCGATGATAGCATTTAGAGAGATATGTGTAAATGTGCCAGAGTTACAAGCTATATTAAGTTAAACATACGGTCCTTAAATTTTGAAACCACATGTACATACAAATTGTCTACAAGAGATATTTATTATCATACTAGCCCCCTAAGGTCCAACACACGCCACCTGACTCTATACTAGTCCTACTCTCATTTACTAGACGAAAAGAGACATTATGCCTTTATAAATAGTTCTCGAAATAAGCCCGGACACTCCCATACTATCCTAGAGTACCACTCTCCTTATATGAGGTCATGTTAGTTCTTAATATATCCTAGGAGAAGGTTATAAATCCTTAAACCCCAAAAGAAAATAGTAGAAAGAAAATCATATTCTTGGGCTGAAAACAGAGTACCAGTCGACCGACCCCTGACCCCCGATCGACCGGGTATTGGGAAATTGCCTTGCGAGCCAACCAGTAGGCTTTTTGCCTTTGGCCCGATCGATCGACTTCCTAGCCTCGGTCAATCGGTCCTAGCAGATAATTCGTCAATCTCCCATTTTTCTTACAAAACCTAAATCTCCAATTCTTCTACATCAACTAATATTAGCAACAAATCATTTCTATATGATCACCTACCAATATACAACAATCAAATCATATCTAACTTATATAGGTGAAGATTTGAACAACAAACTCAATCAAAACTCTAAATGGGTTCAATCTTAAGAATAATAACCATCTACACCCTTTATTCAACATAATCATAAGGTATTGCAAGTATAATAACTTGCCTTGTTGTTGGAGTCTCGGATTCTTCTTCGTAGCAAAGATTCCAAGCTTAAAATGACAAAATCTCCTCTTTTCTCTCCCTTCTCTCTAACTTTTAGGTTTAGAAAGTACACAAACGAGATATAAATGCTCTTGCAAGACTTAAATGCCTAATTACAACTCAAATACATTAAGTCCAACATTAAATGCTACTACACACTTAAAATGACTCGTAACTCCTATTTAAGTCATAAATAGCCGGAACGTACCCCCGGAACCCAAAAACAACCTTAGCACTTATTTTGACTAACTCAACCCTTCCCGGACTAACCGTGCCCTCTAAACTTACATCCGGGACATCGTTCATATATTCCAATTCCAACGTCATATTAACAATTTAATAATAACTCGAATGGAATATAAATCATAACCGTCGTTTTAAAGCCCAACGACTTAACATAACATAATACTACACTGTATACATTTGCAAAATAGTAAATATGCTATACTAAAATTATTAACTCTTAAATTACTCAAATTAATATTTACTTCAATCTCTCATTTAATTTAATTAATTAACCCATACGGACAATTAATATAAAAATAAATGCTTAAAAGTAAAGAGTAGTACAGACCTCAAGTGAGAGCCGTGAACCTAACATGTATATAATATCTGCTGATTATGAATTTTAAATACTTGCTAAATTTTTAAATATTTTTATAGTGAGGCCCAGCTTAGGAGTTCATTTCCATTTGTCGTGCTGCAGTTGCTGTGGATGATTGCAGGTCTTAGTTTGAAAGACACCTCCATTTCCTTGCAGATCTGATGCACTCATTACTTTATCTCAGTCAGTCATGTTACCCATTTTCCATTAGTAGTTGTTCCAGAGACATTGTACTCTTTTATTTTCAGTGGTGGATTTAGTTTTATGGATTATTGTATTAGAGTTTCAGACTGGGGTATTTACCTTCATCCTATCTTATTTGATTTAGTATTTCATTATTTGTGGTGTCAATTAATGTAGCATAGTTAATGTGATATTTAATTGTTTCAAATCATTGCATGTTAATGATAAAGATAAAATTTGACACCAGCTTTTCAAATAATAGGCGGCTAATAAATATTAAAAAGTTTTTCGACAGTGATGCTAAGAATGAACCAATCTGGATATTCTATTTTTAATTTATTAAAGGCTTGATCACCGGGTATTTAATTAAGCGGAGTGTCACACAATAGCCATATGAGATTGATAAATATACTAATGATCGTCCACCAGCCTGAACTCTTTTCTGGGCGAAAACTTTTAAGACGTTATGAATTGAGATAGAATATGGATGGCTACACTTTCAACTTGTGAGCCTCCTTACTTTCCAACATGGTCTCGTTATTATTAAGGTAAATAATGATCCGATTCATCCATCTGGTGTATGGTTAATTCCCATGGCCTCTATCTAAAGGTTTGGTTATTTTATTCTTAGTCGGTCAATATATTATCCTTCAATTATTTTATTCAAAATGGTGTTAATGGTTAAGGCTAATATAGCTAGGGTGTCACCGTGACTAATGGAGTTCCTCGATAACTATTCAATTTTCCTCGATAACTATTCAATTAACAATGACCTAAAAAAATTTCATTTTTTTATTCTCTTTCTGATTTTTTTTCATTTTTTTTTGGGTTTTATTCATTTTTTGATTTTTTTTTCATCATTTTTTGGGGGTTTTATTTACTTTCTGGATTTTGTTCATTATTTTTGGGGTACGATTCACTTTCTCGATTTTTTTCCCCTTATATTTGGGTTGTTATTAATTTTCTAGTTTTTTTTCATTATTTTTTGGGGTTTATTCACTTTATGTATTTTCTCATTATTTTTTTGGTTTTATTCACGTTCTGTATTTTTTTCATTACATTTTTGGTTTTCATTCATTTTCTAAATTTTTTTCATTATTTTTGGGTTTTATTCACTTTCTAGATTTTTTCCAATTATTTTTTGGTTTTTATTTATTTCTAAATTTTTTTTCATTATTTTTGGGGTTTTATTCACTTTCTGTATTTTTTTCATTATTTTTGGATTTTTATTCACTTTCTAAAGTTTTTTCATTATTTTTGAGTTTTTATTCATTTTCTGAATTTTTTTATCAATTGTTTTTGTGTGACAATTCTTTTCCTTATAAAATGAATAACAAGGTGGGAGGAGGTTTTTAATTCCACATTTTTGTTGAAAAAGTGGGTACATGACTTGTTTTAAGGAAATCAATTCCATGGAAAATTTTGTTAATTAAACATCCAAAAAATGAAAAATGACCCCATATATTGTATTTTTCATGAAAAATTAGTGTTATCAAATACACCCTAATTGGTTTCACAAATGGGTTAGGGTGGCGCCTAGGTGAAGTTGGCCTAGGAGATGATTTTTTAACCAACTTGATTTATATTCTTCAAACACCACAAATGAAACCATCTCATTCGGTATTAATTTTACTTCCTAGTTGATTAGTAGAAATTCAAAAATTTATAGAAAAATTCAAATGATATGAAAAACATATATGCTGCATTTTATCGAGTTTTTATTCTTTCCCCGAAGTTAAAATGGTAAATTCACGTACCAAATCTCATAAATCGTGTTAAAAGATTGAAAAACAAAATGCTAATGTCTTTCCGAAAATCAAACTTCCACGTGTATTACTAATATAGAATTTCCAAAGAACACAATTGCTTAAACCGAACGAGCACTATATGACACTTATGGCCCCGAATGCTTCAGACTTGGAGTGTGAAAAGATGTGTGAGGCGGTCTTGTTAGAATAAAAAAGATCTGCTTTAGTTCATGTCATGGTTAAAGTTTATTATGTTTTTATAATGTTATTGTTGTTTTAGTTCATCTAGTGGTTGTTGATCTATTTAACAATCTTCCATGTTCCATTTGCAATAGTTTATGTTACTTTTGGGTCTGTTTTCCAATTTCTGGTTTTTATATGATGTTTTCATATGTTTTCCAGATTTTGGTTCTTTTCTGTGGGACTGGTGAAATCAAAAAGCAAGTGTCATTGGTATTTTAAGACAGGTGGTCAACAAGGAAAGTTTACACCGTCTGATTTTGATCTTCCAAAGCAAAATAAACTTTTATGCTCAGAAAGTGGCGGATGACTTTTCTGTCAAAGTGGAGACTTTCCATGTAAGCGGTTTTTTTGGTAAATCAAGATTTAAAATTTCTGTACTGTTTTAAGGTGAGAAGAAATTTCTCATTTGACTAAGCACTTTCCATTATATAGTTTAAAGACAAGCATCTGAAAGGAGAATGAATATTTATGTACTTACCTGACAAGTTCTTAGGCAGTCGAAATTTTAGTTGCCACGACTGAGAAATGTATATGACAATCAAATATCTCTTTTGTCATGGGGATTGCCAAAAATTGTATGAAGGAATACAGTAATCTCCACAGCCAACAAGACCACATCATTGTACTTTCCAAGATCAGCCCTGTTCTATGAAACCACATTCATCCAATTGTTAGCAAGAAACAGAACATCCACTGGCTGGAAGATACTTAATGCAACAGCCAAAGAGAAGCAATGAATCTGATATTCTTCACATCTCTTCTTAGTCCATCTCCCTATTCTCAAAAGTTATGATATCTCTTCCTCCCCAAACTCTCCAAGCAAACACCAAGAAAACAAACCTTCATAGACATTTGAATTTCTCTTTATCCCCGCAATCACCCCAGTCGATAACAAAACAGTCGTACAAGCTTTTTCGGAGTCCCCCCAGCAATTCCAAGTTCATCGAAAGTTTACTCCTTGGATCCATATATTTAATCCAACATTATCTCTTATTTAACATAATTAAATGACACAAATTCCTCAAACGATATAACATTTTCATTAAATTCAATGCATCTTCATGAATCGTAATTAGATTACTTGATTATAACCTAAGCTTCTCTCTCTCTCTCACACACACACACACACAAGATACAATTTTAACTACTCATCATCTAATTGGGATAAATTGCTCATTTGCTCAAACTTTCTTACACACTCTCGTTTTCCTATTAAACAAGCAGCAAAATTGCTCAACCAACTCTAGAGAGTTGTGGATTAGACCTGATGACATGAAAGGGGGAGCACAAATTTCTTAGTAGAGTCACCTACGAGGGAGATTTAAGAAAATAAGTACAATTATATTCAAGGAATGTTAACCAACAATTCGTAGTATTGAAAGAGTAAGATGTTCAAAAGTAAGCTCAAACAATATTATGAACAAGTTTTCATGCATATCAAACAGTAAGAGTTTAGAGAATGAAGCCTATATTTTACAACCTTGACATAATAATAAAATCTACTTGCTATTTGACATGCTCCTAATACTTGAGTGTGGCCCCCTCTTGAATTTTGGGGCTCGAAGGACTAATGTAGACAATTTAGTGATCTTGGCCTCAGTGACTATGGACATGTCTCCTTGTACAAGATCCAAAAAGTCCAACTCTTTTCGATCTCTCTCATTCTTGGTGAAATACCTCTCTTTAAATACCTCCTTTAGCTTCTCACAAGTGCATGACCATTTGCCCTCACCTGGATCCTTTTGACCATTTTCGGTTGTTGGTCACAAACATACTACACTCTGCTCCTTGATACACTTGAGGACCTCAAAACTTTCTCCAATTAATTAATCCAAGCATTACCCCTTTTATCCAAGCTAACCAGGATTTCTTATCAAGGCATTTAGTTTACCGTGTTATTTTTTCAAGATTTTCAAAAGCTCCTTTATTTTTAGTCTAGTTGAACGCGAATAACTTTTGTATGCTGTGAAGGATACTGGTTTGTGATAAACTATTGTGCCCATTATGTAATACGTTGGGTGTTGATTTAGTTGAGAGGCTGTTTCGTTTTGCCTCTATTATTTGAATTGTTTCTGTACCATATAAAGCGTGTTTGTGTGTGTGTGTGTATAAACAGTGCAGCCAACAGTACCCAATTTTCTTTGTTTGAATATTGGGTTTCTTTGTCATATTTTTTTTGTGTTACTGGCCTAAATTTATTTTACGCCTTATTAAGATGATATAACAGTAACATTGATTTCATAATATACACACACACACACACTATACACACACATATATATATATATATATATATATATATATATATATATATATATATATATATATATATATATATATATATATGTGTGTGTGTGTGTGTGTGTGTGTGTGTGTGTGTGCAATTGACCGTAGATTTATAGTGCATTCTCAAAAAGCAGTGTCAAATTTATATGTATTTTCTGTGTTTAGTTATGAATTCACTTAAGATGGAAAAAATGACACTTTCAAAAGCATTTTACTAAGCATGTATCATCGGGGAAGGTAGAAGGCAATGTTCTTGTTGCATTTTTTACTCCGATTTGCTTTTATAGAAATTGTCCTTGAGGAACTCTGAGATATACACACGAATATAGAAACACATTATGATAACATGCAACTTGATAGATTGATGGGAATGGGATTTAGAGGTTAATGTGTTGAGACTGATCAGTGAATTATCATGTCTTCAGTCGAAATTCTAAGCAACTAGAACCAAAACCAGACTCACATAGTTGAATCCGTAACTGTTGATGGTCAACCTTGCATCACAATCCTCCAAAACTGAGATTATTTGTTATCACCAACTAGCTTGGTGTCAAACCCCTAGACTGACACAACAATTTTAGGAGACGTGTGAGGAGGCACAATGAAGAGCAGAGACTTATTTATAATGCCAGGAAGAAAATATCACCTGGCAGATGTGTTTTTTTTTCCAACCACTTTACTGATTATTATAACACTGAATATGAGGCATATCTTAGCAAATTTATAGTATCGTCTTTGCTAGTAGGACCTTCATCAAGATCATTGCCTTCCACTTTAATTTCTAACATCAGGTAATGCCTTTTCAGATTACGGAGTTGTTAATGAATATCACAAAACATGTTTTGGCGCCAAAGCATGAAGTATTGACTGCTGAGGAGAAGCTGAAGTTGCTGAAGAAGTATGGCGTGAAAGACACTCAGGTGATTAATAAACTTTGGATGCAGATAAATGACTTACTTTTAGCATGCAAGAAAAAGTATAATTGGTTAAAGAAGTCAATGGTTTAGGGATGAGAGTGTAGTTGTTCACTGTTTGTGTGTGTGTGGTGTGATGTGGTGGGGGGGGGGGGGGGGGGGAGGAATTAATGTGATTAGATTTTGTAGATGAGAACATTGGGAGGTCTCTAGGATCACAATCAATATGTTAGGATTGTGATTCGAGAGATATTTAGCTGTCCAATGATTAGTCCATTTGGTCTATGTTAGGAGAACGTTTTTGGTACACAGATTGTTAGATCATCTTCTTTTTTTTATGCACATTTCACTGTGTTTGCTACATTCAAGCAAATAATTAGTTTTCTGCTTTTTTAATCATATTACGCTAAACATTTCAATTATAACAGAAAGAGAATGTGTATGTGAACCTTTGTTTTAATTTACTTTTCATTTCTACTTATGTTTTGTGAGAGTTTTGTAACTTGTTTACCAGTAGATGTTCTATATGACCAGAGGGCATTGCAGTATTTATTTCAGGACTGGTTAGTCACAAGCAGATGTAGCTCAAAGGTTTCTTGCTTCTAATGCAAATATAGCACACAAGTGTTTGCAGATAATCCGCTGAATTATAAAAAATTGCACATACCTCCAATATGTGGGAAATTGCAAATTACGGTAGTTCAAGGAGTTTTTTCTTTTTCTTTTTCTACAAAATTAATAGTTTTGGGATGTATTTGCAGCTAGTGTGATAATTTAAGAGGTTTCTTCCAATTGATTCCTTTTTTCGATACTGTTGATCTAACTACTGGCCAGTAATAGTTGTAATTAACATGTTTTCTTTTTTCTTTTAGATTCCTCGAATGCTAGAGACTGACCCTATAGCCAGGTACTATGGGCTTGAGAAGGGGCAGGTGTTAAAAGTTAGTTACAAAGGCGCCGCACAAGCTGATTCACTTGTTACTTACCGCTGTGTTGTGTGATGGCATTTCTTACTCTTACTAGGTTGACGTAGTATTGAAACGGGAAACAACGTTTTGGTCGACAATTACCTCCTTATAAGGAACTATTTTGATTGTTAGAAAATTTTCACAGGACTTCAAGTGCCTAGCATTCATTTGCAATGTTTTAGTTTCGCCCATTAATTATCCAATGTTGCTATGGTAATTAGTTTTTATCTGTTGAATAGTTTAATAACCAAAGCCACTTTACTTGATTCTTTGGCTTGTTCAGGCTTCCTCTCTTGTCGGAAGAAAGAAATTAGAGTGGTCTTAATAAATCCCACTCAAGCACCTGTTTAAAGTGGAGATGATGTTATGGAGAATATTTGTTCATTTATTTGTTTAAATAATTAATCAGATATTTTAATTATTAATTTATTTTAATTCAAAATATTTATTTGGATTTATTGAGCATTTTCAAACCTGCTCGTACTCATTTCTTTAACTATCCAACAACGTTTAGATTGTGGAAAATGACTTCAAATTGAGTGAGGGCATTATAAGACCATCTCCAATTGTCCTTTCTATCGTCCCTGTTTCTGCGATAGAAATAAAAAGAAGGAAAAATATTTTTGAATGCATCTCTTCTTCCTATTATGCATTTGATATGGCTGCTGAGTCTTATTGACAATTTCTACCATCATTTCTACATGTAGAAATACACTGACGGTTTGCCAAAGTGACGTGGAGACAGGGGCGGATCCACCCCAGGACGAAGTGGGGCGGCCGTCCCAGTTCACTTTTCAAAAAAAAAAAAAATATATATATATATATATATAGGGGTATTTAATAAAAAATTAAAAGATGAGGAGAAAATGTGTAATAAACAAAAATAAAACAAAACTTAAGTTAAAGGTTTTACGGTCTCACCCTATTTTCTCATTCTCACCCTAATTTCTCTCCCTCTCGTCCGTCGTTGCTGCTCCTCCATTCTCCACTCGCGCTACCAGTGGCGGATCCAGCCCTCTCCTCCGTGCTGCTCTCCTCTCTCCTCCACCACCCGCCCCTGCTGCTGTTGCTCTCTCCTCCACCCTTTACTGTAATGTAGAATGCAGGCTTTACATATATGTCCAGGTATGTTTGCACTGCTATAATATAACATTTGTATTTCATTTGTTTATTTTGTTTGTTTCATCGTTTATTTATTTTGTGAAATTATATGTGAAATTAAATTTATAATGTAAAATTATACTAAAATGAAATTAATTTGATAGTGAATCTATTAGTATAAAATTAAATTAAATTTGTTGTAAATATAGGAAGTCAATGGAGAAATTTTTTAAACGAAAAAATGATTGAAACACAGAGGGATCGGTTATTTCTATCACCATGCGAGAAAAGAGAAGATTGCTTGGTGACGTACAATGAACAGGATACCTCAACATTTTTAGGGTTAAAAATTGCAAAAATATAAGTAAAAATAACCCAAAAAAAATCGCCTCGGGGGCTCCCGCCTCCGAACCCCCGGGCTTCGTCAAAAATTTTCGCCCCACTTCACTTCAAATCCTGGATCCGCCACTGCGTGGAGATCCATGTTCTTGTTTGGCGGTACCCATTTCCCTCCAAAATAAATCCTCGACCTGAAAATCTATTTCTACTACTTCTCTTCATTCTGTACACAAATATATTTTTGCTGTAGCAATGAAAGAAATTTTTCAGACTTGATTATGGGTACTGACCATTTGATATTATTTAAGCAAGACAACTATCCCAAAATAGTGGTGAGAACTTTATACACCAGTCTATTGTGTATGTTGCATTATAAATCACAGGTGGAAGTTTCCAAAGTGGTATTAAATTAATGAGGACCTGCCATTTTATTTAGGCACAACCCATGTAAAAATACCTTCCCAGCTAACAGGGGGTGGCATTCCCCTTTGTCACAAGGGGTAATGCTTTCAAAGAGATTTCTTAAGAGTTTCTATTCCTTGGAAAAATACCTTCCCAGCGAACATGAAATATTTTTTTGATTTTGCATAAAATTGACAGGCATCTGAAACATTATTGTGTTTGGGCTGTTACAACAACTATGTAAAAATATATGACAGGTCGTTAAGGTAGAAACTCACGGCTGGAGAAGGGGATTACAAGTTCTCTTTCACTTATTTAGGTAGATGGCCAAGTGGATAGAAATGCTTGCTAACTGTTCTCAAGAACTGTGTTTAGAAACGCTACCATTGGAGATGGTCTAAATCATGTCTACAATTTTCTTCTTCTCCTAAAAAAATGAGTTTCAGATTGTTGTATTCTCGGGCTTCTTGTCTCTTTTGTACATCGTGCTTTTTCGTAGAGGCGCAAAAATACCCTTGAAAAAGCGACATATTTTATGCCTCAACCATTTTCTACAACTCAATTTTTAACATCATGTATATCTTTTTAATGACTTTTGCACCCATGCTAGGTTTATGTTGTCAAAAATGTATTTTAAATACACAAGTGGGAGACCCACTAACCCACTTGAAATGGTCATTCGGGTTTTACTCCCAAATTTCCTCTCTTTGTTTCCTTGATCGTTATCCTCCTCATAATTTATATATGGCTTATACTCCATTATGAAGTGAGAAAACCAAAAAGAATTCTGCAACAAGACTGGAAAAAAAAAACACAGAGAGAACAAGAAAAAAGGGCACAAGTGTGGTATTGAAAAGAAAAAAAAAACATGAGTTTAGTTTTGGAAGAAAGAAAAATCGGGTGTTTTGTAAATCACTTCTTCTCTCTTTCTAATATTGAAAATATTTTCTTCATGAAAATATTTATTCCCCTAATATATTTTAGAACAGTTTGTTCTCTTCAAACTGAAATTTCGGTATTGTGCAATTAATTTGGAATGGGTGTTAGAAGACATATAACAACGGTTCATGGTTATATGATACAGAGGTGATTCTGGGGTTGTTTTATCCTGGGGACGGCGTGACTGTAGACTACCTGCACAAAGAGGGTAGAGCCGCGAAACGTCTTAAAGAGAGCGACCTAGTCCGCGACTCAACCCAAGAATCGTCTAGGACGAATTTATAAACAATTGAGGTAATATTGTTTATTTTTATTGTTCAGTATTTATTTGGACTTAACGCTTGCGGTTCATATTTTGCGATAATCAGATGAGGTAATAATTTAATTTTGAGCAGTAGACTTAAAATTAATTTATGATTTTATTTTTTGATTTCTCCATAAAACTCTTTGATGTGATTTTTTAATCACAATATATAAAGTGTTCCAACAATTTTAAGATGTTTCCTGTCTACCATGGAGACCGAAAAATAAATCTTATGGGCATATATGATTATTTTTATGATGTCGAAATGAAAAAAGGCCAACTAAGTTTCTATGTCTAGAAATTATAATTTTGACCTTTTATCTCTAGAAATGACCGTTTAGCCCCCGAACTTCCTAAATATTATATTTTGTGAAGTAGATACATAAATTTCAATATTTTTGGTCAATTCGGAATCGATCAATAATTTCGTGAGAAATTAGAATTTGAACAAAAATGAACACCTTCATGAAAAACTTTTAAATAGGTCAATCCTAGTTTTTAGTTATGAAATGTTATTTCACATAAGATGTTATTGTTGGAAATGGAATTGTATACCTTTTTAGACAATTCATTTTGAACCACTTGTGGTTAAGGAAACAAATTAAAATTTGTTATGTGGAATCAAATTGAAATTTGATAATTGATAACAAATGAAAATTTGTTAATCAAATAAAATATGATATTTGGAAACAAATGAAAATTTGTCATATGAAAATAAATGAACATATGTTATATGGATTCGAAGGGTAAGTTATAAACATTTGCACTTTGCGCTATGTTTACTACCAAACAAATTTGTTCAAATATTTTTTGAAGTGTTTATATGAAAGTGTTGTTGGTATTTTTCCACCACACTAAAGTGATCGATAATGAAAAAAAAAACTGGAATTTTTGTTATGAATTCTGTTGGAATATCATCTCAATTTTTGATGATATATAAACTGAAATTTCGTGAATTTTGGCATGCATGTAGTATGTTAAGATTATAAATTTTGGGCTTCGGAATTTCTGAAAAAAGAGTTGTATATCTTTTATTATGATTTTTACAAATGGGATGCGCAATGCTGAATGTGTTGGACAGCTTGTAGTAAAACAAGTTTATCTTCACTTGTACTTAATATTTTTTAGTGATTCCAATTTTGGATAAGACAAGATTCATAAAGGATGAATTCTAAAAAAATTCATAAATTTTCAATAAGCGGTTTGATCGTGGTGAAATTTCAAACTTGAAGTTTTTTCATTTGAACAATTATTTTGGACAAGATTTTCTTAGAAGAAAAAATGTATCATGTCGTGTGCCCAACGGATTTAAAATATTTTGAAGCCTTTATAAATTTCTTATTCAAGGATTTATGAAGTACTTAGAAAAATTTGGACTCAAATTTATGGAAGATGAATTTCATAGAAATTGTATAATGATTTATACAATATTTGAGTTTGGAGTGCAATCGCTAGAATTTTATATGAATAATTCTTTGTATTATTCATTTATACGAGTTGGAAAAGGTATATAGTAAAATTGTATTCTTCTATGTTGGAATCAATTTGGTGTGCTTCATACGCGTGTAGAAATAATTTAGTTGGGTAAAATTATTTTGACCGTATGCTTTGATTTGGAATTGAGGTTTAAACTCTAATACGAGTATTATTGTATACATTGTGAAAAATTATATATTATAATTTTTTATGAAATAGATTGTATAATCTATATGTGACTTTCAGACCTTTGAAAATTTAAAATTATGACTCGAACGAATGAACTTATATTTTTTGATTCGGCTATACCTGAAAGCATTAAGTATGTATTTATTTAAGAAATAAGATGAATTCTTATTTAATGTTGAAGAAGTCATGTCATAAATGATTAATTGAATTCCTTGGAATAAACTAGTGCATGTGTGCATTTTTGGATATTCGAAATGCTCAAATGCTTTTTTAGTTCCCGAAAAAGTTGATTTGCTCCAAGGCAATAAGCAAAACAGTGTTCCCGCAGCAAGTGAAGTGTCGCGCGAACCTAGTTTTGCTACTTGCAATCAATTTTGCTAACCGGGACAAATTTTGAGAACCAAAAACCCAAATTGGATGGGCAAAAATAGCATGTTGCAAATATGTGTCGACTTTGAAGATGGTCTAATGTGTAAATTTCAAATTTAAGGCAAAGGGTCGTTTCTAAAATTGTTACCCCTGCTACTGTATTTCGTTTGCTTTGCGAAGTCCAAGTGGATTACTTTATTATTTATCTGCACTTGTCGACGATAACTGGCTCTGGGCATAATTACAATTTACAACTTGGAGAGGATTTACAATTAAATAAAGGCTAAATAAACAAGGAAAAATAAGAAAAAGACTACTAATAGAGAGAATGGACAAATGACCAAAATACACAGATGAGTAAGGACCAATATACACTTGGCGAGAGACCCAATGAATCAAAAACTAAGATTGGCTAGGTAGCTTGTGGGGGTGGTAAGTGGAACAAATGGTGGTGCTTGGATGCATGTGAAAGGTTAGGAGCTGTTAGTATGTGCAACTCAAGGATTGTGGAGAAGTTAGATTGTCTTTGGGGTATTCACAATCTTTATCTTGTCGATTCAAGTGCATGAAGAACAATTTCAAATGGTGCTTTTCTGGGGTGTACGAGCCGGTGGAGGACTCAAACATATGGGAGTTGTGGGAGGAGTTGGAGGAAGTAAGGGCGAATAGGGGGTGATGTGGTGCATTGGAGGTGACTTCAACATTGTGCGGTTTCCTTTCGAAGAAGAGTGATGTTCTAGATCTTCAAGGGCTATAGGAACTCTTAATTGGACTTAGTGGAGGTTTCACGTGGTCTAGTAACAGGGACAGTTGTTGTTGTCCAAATTAGATAGCGTTTCAGTATCTCATGTTTGGGAGGTTACTTTCCACGAGGTGTTGCATGCTTGCTTACAAAGGCTGATTTCTAATCACATCCCTATTCTATCAGAGTGTGGACGGGTGATGCGAGGTTGAACACCCTTCAGATTTAGGAATATGATTGCGAGACAAAGGGTGTGTAGTGGAGGGTAATGCTGGGTATTTTAGGGCATTTTATATGTTAGTCAAGTGTACTCAATTTTGGCACACTGAAAAACAGTGGCAAATTTTGGCACTGTTTTAAAGTCTGACAGATTGCCATCAAACCGTGCCAAAATTTGGCACGATTTAAAACTGTGCCAGATTTTTAACATCAGGCTGTGACAATTTTCTGTTTTTGGTGTAGTGATTAAGGGGAAGACCCTACACTTAAAAATAATTTGGCTAAGCTAATTACAAATAAGTTTGCAGTTGACCAACCTGGACTTTTAGATTGAAACTAAGGAAAGCAAAGGTTTTAATCAAGAACACACAAGAACAAGTCACCGGAGAAGAACGCCAAAAACTTATGAAATAACCAAAGAAAAATCCAGTCCTACAGTCCTAAAGCAGTCGAAGTGTAAAAAGAAATGGAATACGAAGAGGGCACTAGGGCAAATGGATTACATAATAAAGAACAAGCGAGACTGCCAAAGCTCGAAACGATGAAGTTGCAGAAATGGCAATGGATATGGTGAGAGGCTAGAGAGCGAGAGTTCAGGCGCAAAGAAGAAGAAGGGGAAACGACTTCAAAAATTATTTAAATATCTTGCTAATGAGTGGAACCATTAACCAAAGCAGAGCACAGCCCACGAGGAGGGCATCATTAGGGCACAAAGTCCCAAGCAAAGTGTGCAGCCGTCATACCTGGGAAACTGGAATGACAGTAGATATCTGCCTAGGTGTCACATCAGCTTGACAGGTGTCACTCACCAAAATGATCATACACTCATCTCAAAAGCAATACTATCCCTCAGCCATCTCAACAACATCTATGGCTAAGGGCTGGGGGTGATTGACATACCCATATATACCCTCGGCTAGGATGAGTGCTCCCTCCACCGAGACGAGCCCAAGACGGTCTCTTGACCCTTCAAGGGGATGACCCATCGTCAGGACCAGACGACCCTCCAAGGGGCCGACCCCTCATCAGGACCAGACGACCCTCCAAGAGGCCGACCCCTTATCAGGCCCAGACGACACTCCAAGGAGCCGACCCCTCATCAGGTCTAGACGACACTTCTAGGGGACGACCCCTCATCAGGTCCAGAAGCCCCTCCGAGGGTACGACAGTACGAGATCTAAATTAGGCCAGACTCACTGCCAGAAGGAACTTAGCCCTCGGCCTCATATTATAGGCCGAGGGTGACATCATCACAACGCATGGTTTGGGAGACGTCTGGAACAGTGCGCGTGAGGCTCACATGGGACGTGGAAGACCGTTATAACAATATCACCCCCTTACGTGAGTAAATATCATGTCATCATTAATCACAGGTGGCATCTACAGGTGTCAGCAAGGAATTGGCTAGATCATCATTCACATGCACCATGCATGCTTGGGGGTACACTACACCCCCCAAGGCCTATATATACTTGTCACCTACAACCCTTCAAAGGGATCGATAATTGTAACCCTAACTAAAACTCTGCTTATACACAAAGTAGAGAGAGAAAGTGAGCGTATGTGCATTGTATCCAAGGCCATTACTGCCCATACTTAGTGGATCACACACTCACAGTGGATGTAGGCCTGATTGACTGAACCACAATACATCATTGTCTTATTCCTCTTTTACTCATCTCCTTCTACACACTTATACACATACATTTCTATGGCTGCCATGGTTATTACAGTTTGAGCTCATCATCACTTATCTGGTGGTGCTGAATCTAAGCATCATCAATAACCATACCCAAAATTACCTCATTTTTAACCATACAATCATACAACGTAATAACCGTTATCTTGGTCTGAGGACTATACTCTCCCCGCATCATTAGCCAGGGGATTCACCTCTAATGCGTAATTCCCCTATGATAGCATTTAGAGAGGTATGTGTAAATGTGCCATAGTTACAAGCTATATTAAGTTAAACATACGGTTCTTAAATTTTGAAACCACATGTACATACAAATTGGCTACAAGAGATATTTATTATCATACTAGCCCCCTAAAGTCCAACACACACCACCTGACTCTATACTAGTCTTACTCTCATTTACTAGACGAAAAGAGACATTATGCCTTTATAAATAGTTCTCGAAATAAGCCCGGACACTCCCATACTATCCTAGAGTACCACTCTCCTTATATGAGGTCATGTTACTTCTTAATATATCCTAAGAGAAGGTTTCAAAGCCTTGAACCCCAAAAGAAAAGAGTAGAAAGAAAATCCTATTCTTGGGCTGAAAACAGAGTACCAGTCGACCGACCCCTGACCCCCGATCGACCGCGTATTGGGAAATTGCCTTGCGAGCCAACCTGTAGGCTTTTTGCTTTTGGCCCGATCGACCGACTTCCTAGCCGCGGTCAATCGGTCCTAGCAGATAATTCGTCAATCTCCCATTTTTCTTACAAAACCTAAATCTCCAATTCTTCTACATCAACTAATATTAGCAACAAATCATTTCTATATGATCACCTACCAATATACAACAATTCAAATCATATCTAACTTATATAGGTGAAGATTTGAACAACAAACTCAATCAAAACTCTAAATGGGTTCAATCTTAAGAATAATAACCATCTACACCCTTTATTCAACATAATCATAAGGTATTGCAAGTATAATAACTTGCCTTGTTGTTGGAGTCTCGGATTCTTCTTCGTAGCAAAGATTCCAAGCTTAAAATGACAAAATCTCCTCTTTTCTCTCCCTTCTCTCTAACTTTTAGGTTTAGAAAGTACACAAACGAGATATAAATGCTCTTGCAAGACTTAAATGCCTAATTACAACTCAAATACATTAAGTCCAACATTAAATGCTACTACACACTTAAAATGACTCGTAACTCCTATTTAAGTCATAAATAGCCGGAACGTACCCCCGGAACCCAAAAACAACCTTAGCACTTATTTTGACTAACTCAACCCTTCCCGGACTAACCGTGCCCTCTAAACTGACATCCGAGACATCGTTCATATATTCTGTAATACCCTGTGATTTTTAATGACTTTTAAAATGGGTTATATTTTAAATTAATGGATTAATTGGATTTTATTATTAATGAATTCATTTGGGTTTTATCCAAATTGTGGATATTAAAATGGATGATTCTGAATATTACTTAAAGATATTTAGGTAATATGTGAATGTGATGTCATTGATATGACGGTGTGATATAAATTCGATAATTTAAATTTTTAGTCAGACGCGGTATGGGACGTGTCGGGACTAATTTATTAAATTAAAAAGTAAATTTAGTCATTTTGACTGTGTCGTTGCGTCCGGAAGGGTTGAAATAGTCAGAAAAGTCTATTTGGATGTTGAATTTGAGTCTCGGGTCATTTGGAAATGAAAAGACAACCCAAAAGGGCATTTTGGTTAGTTTTACAAGGGGGATGAATAGTGATTTCGGGTTTTGTCTTATTATAAGTATTTGGAGATTTGTGTATGTAGGTTCATTTCATCTCTTCTACACAAAATTGAAAAGTCATCTTCTTAGAGAGAGTGGAAGGTTGCTTGGAAAGAAAAAGAAGTTTGCTTGGGAAGGAGGAGAACCAAAGGTCAAAGGTCACCACCACCATCACCACCTGTGTTATTCAACTCCAAAGGATCAGATCTTCATTAGAGGCAAGTGTTTGATAATTGCAATTTAAGTTCGTATATTGTCCATATTAGGATAGTTATAAAAAGAGATGATTTTCATGCTTGGAAGATGAAAGGATATAGTTGTTAATAGATTTTTGGAATCTAAAAATATATAGGAATTAAACTCATATTGTAGGTAGTTAGTAATCCAATAAATATTCATCAATCTGTGGAAGAAATTCTGAAAAAAAATTAGTGTTTTTGGAAGATAATATGTTGATAATTTTCTGGAAAAAGAAGCAAAAACGAGTGGAACGAGAAGAGCCAATTTGGAAGGTTTAGATCTTCTTTTTGAGTGCATTTGGATGAGATTTAAGAAAAACTCAAAACACATACCTGACTCAATTTTTCGTGTAGAATCCAAATCTGAAGTCGGATTGATGATTTGAATAGTTTTTGGATCTGATTTTTCTGAGTATTGAAAATATGAGAATTCATGATGTTGTTTCTTTTTCATGTTGGTTCTTATCCCAAAACTTTTATAGATCTTCGGTGATTATTAATTGGATATTATGAGACTTAGATAAGATCAGTAAGCCCTAGTTAAGATTTGAATTAATTTGATTGGGATTTAATTGATTAGAATTATGATAATTAAAGTTAAAGAGATTTTGATTGCTAGATTCATGTGTTGGATTCTAATCTGTTTGTATGAGGATTAAGGATAGTTCAAGTAGGGGAGATTTATTATAACACCTGGGTAGCCTTAGGGTTACAATTTAAACATCAAGGACTGAGTTTAAGCTCATTATTGATTTCGCAATGGCTGAGTGTAGTACAAGAGCGTAGTGGTATGGCTCCTGGATAGAGATGGGAGTTTGGAACACATTTGGTTGAAAGAGGGTATGAGATTATCCCGATCACGTATTTGAAGTTGACAGACCTCCTCGATCGACAAAGTTAAGTAGTAGTGTATTGGAGGGGTTCCTTGTTTGGATTTCGCTTTGCGAGACGCTCCGCGCATGAACCTTAACGACGTCAGGAGTGGAGAGATGTTTTAGGATGAGAGGATAATTAAATTATGAAGTAAAGATATGACATTTTAATATGTGGGATTTAAAGAGATATAATGCTACGTAAGGGAATAATCTAAGGTTAATGTGAGTACCTTGTTGTTAGTATACTATAGGTATGATAATGCCTATTTGATTGATTAATGATTATGTGTATGACATACCTAGCTTACTTGTTATCGGTGGGAGGTTTGTGCGTGAGGGCAGTCGTATCCTGATGAATCCATGGGATCTTTGATTTGTCGCTCGAGAACATAGGTCTATGAAAGACTTATCGGGGAGTTGATAAGTCCGCTGACTATGGGTACGTAGGTATGTGCCTGACCCATGGGTATGAGAACTATGTTCGCCTCCAATGATTGTGTTGTTATTTGTGGTTCGAGGAATCTTAACGAACCTTTAGTCTTTTATTCGGCGACAAGCGATATTGGGACATGATAGCAGAGTAATGCATTGCACCGCAGCTGTGACTCGGGGTGCCGTATTATATATGAATATATATATAATGGATTAAATGAATGATTGGATATATATTGTGGTTAAATCTATCTACAGTGATAATTGTAGATAACGGTGAATAGAGGAAGAAAATGGATTTAAGTTAATGAATGTTTATGCTTATAGAATAGAAAAGTTTAATTCATATTAATGAGAAATGATTCATGTTAATGAGCAACGATTCATATAAATGAAAAATGTATAAGAATGATTATATAACGTATGGTATGGGACATACGGGGTTATGATATGGGAATGGAATTATATTATGGAACCTGGAAAAGAGGAACCATTAACTAGGAAGTTAATAGGAAACGTTAAGTGTGCACTCTAGTTGAGAGGTGAGAATAGCAAGTGAGAGTTGGATCTAACATGTACATAGTAAATGCTTTACTGCACTTGTTAAATACTTGCTGTTTTAAAAATCTAGACACATTCGGGCTCTGACCCGTTTCCTTGCAAATTTTCTTTTCTATTGTATCTTCTATATCAGGTGTCCAGCAACAGGGACGCCAACCTTAGCGGATTATGACAGGCTATGGATTTATGTTGTTTTGCTTAGACGCCTATCATCTTTTTGATTCACAGTATTCTTAGTTAGGGCATATCGCCCAAAGGATTCAGTTATCTTTTTCTATCGGGGTAAAATACTATGGTATTCGTGTCATTTTAATACATTTGATATTGTTGGGATTACTGTAATGGATTAATATTATTTGGGAATGTTTATTCCAATTGCATTCAAATTATTTTGTGTTATCTAATTGGTTATCAGTGTTGTAGAATAAAATGTGTTGTGTTATTCTGAAACTGGAAATGGATTTTATTAAATTAAAATTTGAAAAGTTTTTAACACCAGCTTAATTGGGTATTGGGTGAGTTATAAATGTTTTCTACAGTGATGCTAAGAATGAGCCAACTGTATATTCTGTTTTAATTTGGTATGGGACTGGCCACCCGGTATTTAATTAGGCAGGGTATTACAGGTGGTATCAGAGCATCAGGTTCTAGTGTCCTTTAGGATTTGTACGGCTTACTGTGTTTTCAGCTTAGCGTTTTTTTTTATATAGAGCCCTATGTTTGGGATTGTTGATCTCTTTGGTAAGATTCCATATATATCAGTGAATCTTATTTACGTTCGGGAGTGATCGAACAAAGAAGTATGGCAGATAAGGGCCATTGAATGGATATCAGAGATCGTACTTAGGAGGTTATGAAGTATGTTCGAGTATGATGACCGTAGTCGAGGTCACCCCTATTATGGAAAAATTGAGGAGAGTCATTAGTAGAAGTTCTTAAAATGCGGGAATTATGTGTGTTACCTAACGAAGGCAATATATTCAAAGGCTTGGGCATATAGTGGAGTGTGGTGAACTAGAACTGAAAATTTGGGGGTAAAATTTTTCTTGACTTGTCGGAGCAAAGTTATAATAGTGGGATTCAACAACCACCACCCACGAATGAGGGTATGGTTTCTATCTTAGGAATTATGAGGCGTATTGATTTTTGTAGCAATTAATATAGTGTGGGCAAAAAGGGTTGCTAAACTTAGCCTATAGCATCGTTATTTACGTAGACTCACCAAGGGGTGTGGGACACCTATGTTTTATATATTATCAAGTGGGTTTGATTTTTATCATGGGATTACTTACCTTGGGCATGTCCGAGCATGATGTGACTATCGGCATGCATTGACTTGTGGTATATGAGAGCGTATGTACTACTATTAGCCAGCATCTTGTCTTCTAGAGAAGAGTAGATGAGTAGACTCTATTTGAAATCAATAAAACCTAATTTTTTTTTTGTTGTTTAAATTGATAAACCTGATTTTTTTTTTTCGATAAACCAAATTTTTATACACTATTGAATAAGGACCTTAGGAGTTTCGATGACCCTCTACTTTAGGAAGTAGTGTATCGGGGTGGTTCCTTGTTTGGATTTCGCTTGCGAGACACCCCACGCTTGAAACTAACAACCGTTGGGAGTCGAAATAAGTTAGGTCCTTAGTATATGAGTTTGTAACCTTTGCGACAAATATTATAATGAAAGTGGTACGATAGGGTGTATGGACGCCCTGGATGGTTGAATGGTAGTAGTTTTCATAATTGTGAAAGAGTGAGTAGTTGTGACTTCAGGATGTATTTACTTGATGATTGAGGATCATTTTTCTGAACTTGGTAACGTGAATGGTATAAGGAAGATTGGGTAAAGTTTAAATTCGATTCAGTTGAAACTATATGGTGAGGCTTGGCGTATAACATCGATAGGGATTTTCGTTAATGTACTGTATGGGCGGTACGTCTTAGATTTCTTACGATGTGAGATTTATACTCGGAGTTGACCTTACCGGTATGATTTATATTCCTGAATTTCGGGACAAAATTCTGTTATAAGGGGGGAAGTATGTAATACCCCGTGATTTTTAATGACTTTTAAAATGGGTTATATTTTAAATTAATGGATTAATTGGATTTTAATATTAATTAATTCATTTGGGTTTTATCCAAATTGTGGATATTAAAATGGATGATTCTGAATATTACTTAAAGATATTTAGGTAATATGTGAATGTGATGTCATTGATATGACGGTGTGATATAAATTCGATAATTTAAATTTTTAGTCAGACGTGGTATGGGACGTGTCGGGACTAATTTATTAAATTAAAAAGGAAATTTAGTCATTTTGACTGCGTCGTTGCGTCCGGAAGGGTTAAAATAGTCAGAAAAGTCTATTTGGATGTTGGATTTGAGTCTCGGGTCATTTGAAAATGAAAAGACAACCCAAAAGGGCATTTTGGTTATTTTTACAAGGGGGATGAATAGTGATTTCGGGTTTTGTCTTATTATAAGTATTTGGAGATTTGTGTATGTAGGTTCATTTCATCTCTTCTACACAAAATTGAAAAGTCATCTTCTTAGAGAGAGTGGAAGGTTGCTTGGAAAGAAAAAGAAGTTTGCTTGGGAAGGAGGAGAACCAAATGTCAAAGGTCACCACCACCATCACCACCTGTGTTATTCAACTCCAAAGGATCAGATCTTCATTAGAGGCAAGTGTTTGATATTTTCAATTTAAGTTCGTATATTGTCCATGTTAGGATAGTTATAAAAAGAAATGATTTTCATGCTTGGAAGATGAAAGGATATAGTTGTTAATAGATTTTTGGAATCTAAAAATATATAGGAATCAAACTCATGTTGTAGGTAGTTAGTAATCCAATAAATATTCATCAATCTGTGGAAGAAATTCTGAAAATAATTTAGTGTTTTTGGAAGATAATATGTTGATAATTTTCTGGAAAAGGAGGCAAAAACGAGTGGAATGAGAAGAGCCAATTTGGAAGGTTTAGATCTTCTTTTTGAGTGCATTTGGATGAGATTTAAGAAAAACTCAAAACACATACCTGACTCAATTTTTCGTGTAGAATCCAAATCTGAAGTCGGATTGATGATTTGAATAATTTTTGGATCTGATTTTTCTGAGTATTGAAAATATGAGAATTCATGATGTTGTTTCTTTTTCATGTTGGTTCTTATCCCAAAACTTTTATAGATCTTCGGTGATTATTAATTGGATATTATGGGACTTAGAGAAGATCAGTAAGCCCTAGTTAAGATTTGTATTAATTTGATTGGGATTTAATTGATTAGAATTATGATAATTAAAGTTATAGAGATTTCAGTTGCTAGATTCATGTGTTGGATTCTAGTCTCTTTGTATGAGGATTAAGGATAGTTCAAGTAGGGGAGATTTAATATAACACCTGGGTAGCCTTAGGGTTACAATTTAAACATCAAGTACTGAGTTTAAGCTCATTATTGATTTCGCAAGGGCTGAGTGTAGTACAAGAGCGTAGTGGTATGGCTCCTGGATAGAGATGGGAGTTTAGAACACATTTGGTTGAAAGAGGGTATGAGGTTATCCCGATCACGTATTTGAAGTTGACGGACCTCCTCGATCGACAAAGTTAAGTAGTAGTGTATTGGAGGGGTTCCTTGTTTGGATTTCGCTTTGCGAGACGCTCCGCGCATGAACCTTAATGACGTCGGGAGTAGAGAGATGTTATAGGATGCGAGGATAATTAAATTATGAAGTAAAGATATGACATTTTAATACGTGGGATTTAAAGAGATATAATGCTACGTAAGGGAATAATCTAAGGTTAGTGTGAGTACCTTGTTGTTAGTATACTATAGGTATGATAATGCCTATTTTATTGATTAATGATTATGTGTATGACATACCTAGCTTACTTGGTATCGGTGGGAGGTTTGCGCGTGAGGGCAGTCATATCCTGATGAATCCATGGGATCTTTGATTTGTCGCTCGAGAACATAGGTCTATGAAAGACTTATCGGGGAGTTGATAAGTCCGCTGACTATGGGTACGTAGGTATGTGCGTGACCCATGGGTATGAGAACTATGTTCGCCTCCAATGATTGTGTTATTGTTTGTGGTTCGAGGAATCTTAACGAACCTTTAGTCCCTTATTCGGCGACAAGCGATATTGGGACATGATAGCAGAGTAATGCATTGCACCGCAGCTGTGACTCGGGGTGCCGTATTATATATGAATATATATATAATGGATTAAATGAATGATTGGATATATATTGTTGTTAAATCTATCTACAGTGATAATTGTAGATAACGGTGAATAGAGGAAGAAAATGGAATTAAGTAAATGAATGTTTATGATTATAGAATAGAAAAGTTTAATTCATATTAATGAGAAATGATTCATGTTAATGAGCAACGATTCATATAAATGAAAAATGTATGAGAATGATTATATAACGTATGGTATGGGACATACGGGGTTATGATATGGGAATGGAATTATAATATGGAAACTGGAAAAGAGGAACCATTAACTAGGAAGTTAATAGGAAACGTTAAGCGTGCACTCTAGTTGAGAGGTGAGACTAGCAAGTGAGAGTTGGATCTAACATGTACATAATAAATGCTTTATTGTACTTGTTAAATACTTGTTGTTTTAAAAATCATTTACACATTCGGGCTCTGACACATATATACCCTCGGCCAGGCCGAGTGCGCCCTCCACCAAGACGAGCCCAAGACGGTCTCTTGACCCGTCCATCGGCCGACCCATCATCAGGCCCAGACGACCCTCCAAGGGGCCGACCCCTCATCAGGACCAGACGACCCTCCAAGGGGCCGACCCCTTATCAGGCCCAGACGACACTCCAAGGGGGCGACCCCTCATCAGGTCCAGACGACACTCCAAGGGGCTGACGCCTCATCAGGTCCAGACGCCCCTCTGAGGATACGACAGTACGAGACCTAAATTAGGCCAGACTCACTGCCAGAAGGAACTTAGCCCTCGGCCTCATATTATAGGCCGAGGGTGACACCATCACAACGCGTGGTTTGGGAGACACGTGGAACAGTGCGCATGAGGCTCACATGGGACGTGGAAGACCGTTATAACAATATCACCCCCTTACGTGAAAAAATATTATGTCATCATTAATCACAGGTGGCATCTACAGGTGTCAGCAAGGAATTGGCTAGATCATCATTCACATGCACCATGCATGCTTGGGGGGTACACTATACCCCCCAAGGCCTATATATACTTGTCACCTACAACCCTTCAAAGGGATCGATAATTGTAACCCTAACTAAAACTCTGCTTATACACACAGTAGAGAGAGAAAGTGAGCTTATGTGCATTGTATCCAAGGCCATTACTGCCCATACTTAGTGGATCACACACTCACAGTGGATGTAGGCCTGATTGACTGAACCATTATACATCATTGTCTTATTCCTCTAATACTCATCTCCTTCTACACACTTATACACATACATTTCTATGGCTGCCATGGTTAGTACAGTTTGAGCTCATCATCACTTATCTGGTGGTGCTGAATCTAAGCATCATCAATAACAATACCCAAAATTACCTCATTTTTAACCATACAATCATACAACGTAACAACCGGTATCTTGGTCTGAGGACTATACTCTCCCTGCATCATTAGCTAGGGGATTCACCTTTAATGCGTAATTTCCCAATGATAGGATTTAGAGAGGTATGTGTAAATGTGCCATAGTTACAAGCTATATTAAGTTAAACATACGCTCCTTAAATTTTGAAACCACATGTACATACAAATTGGCTACAAGAGATATTTATTATCATACTAGCCCCCTAAGGTCCAACACACGCCACCTGACTCTATACTAGTCCTACTCTCATTTACTAGACGAAAAGAGACATTATGCCTTTATAAATAGTTCTCGAAATAAGCCCGGACACTCCCATACTATCCTAGAGTACCACTCTCCTTATATGAGGTCATGTTACTTCTTAATATATCCTAAGAGAAGGTTCTAAAGCCTTGAACCCCAAAAGAAAAGAGTAGAAAGAAAATCCTATTCTTGGGCTGAAAACAGAGTACCAGTCGACCGACCCCTGACCCCCGATCGATCGGGTATTGGGAAATTGCCTTGCGAGCCAACCAGTAGGCTTTTTGCCTTTGGCCCGATCGACCGACTTCCTAGCCGCGGTCAATCGGTCCTATCAGATAATTCGTCAATCTCCCATTTTTCTTACAAAACCTAAATCTCCAATTCTTTTACATCAACTAATATTAGCAACAAATCATTTCTATATGATCACCTACCAATATACAACAATCAAATCATATCTAACTTATATAGGTGAAGATTTGAACAACAAACTCAATCAAAACTCTAAATGGGTTCAATCTTAAGAATAATAACCATCTACACCCTTTATTCAACATAATCATAAGGTATTGCAAGTATAATAACTTGCCTTGTTGTTGGAGTCTCGGATTCTTCTTCGTAGCAAAGATTCCAAGCTTAAAATGACAAAATCTCCTCTTTTCTCTCCCTTCTCTCTAACTTTTAGGTTTAGAAAGTACACAAACGAGATATAAATGCTCTTGCAAGACTTAAATGCCTAATTACAACTCAAATACATTAAGTCCAACATTAAATGCTACTACACACTTAAAATGACTCGTAACTCCTATTTAAGTCATAAATAGCCGGAACGTACCCCCGGAACCCAAAAACAACCTTAGCACTTATTTTGACTAACTCAACCCTTCCCGGACTAACCGTGCCCTCTAAACTTACATCCGGGACATCGTTCATATATTCCAATTCCAACGTCATATTAACATTTTAGTAATATCTCGAATGGAATATAAATCATAACCGTCGTTTTAAAGCCCAACGACTTAACATAACATAATACTACACTGTATACATTTGCAAAATAGTAAATATGCTATACTAAAATTATTAACTCTTAAATTACTCAAATTAATATTTACTTCAATCTCTCATTTAATTTAATTAATTAACCCATACGGACAATTAATATAAAAATAAATGCTTAAAAGTAAGGAGTAGTACAGACCTCAAGTGAGAGCCGTGAACCCAACATGTATATAATATCTGCTGATTATGAATTTTAAATACTTGTTAAATTTTTAAATATTTTTATAGTGAGACCCAGCTTAGGAGTTCATTTCCATTTGTCGTGCTGCAGTTGCTGTGGATGATTGCAGGTCTTAGTTTGAAAGACACCTCCATTTCCTTGCAGATCTGATGCACTCATTACTTTATCTCAATCAGTCATGTTGCCCATTTTCCATTAGTAGTTGTTCCAGAGACATTGTTCTCTTTTTATTTTCAGTGGTGGATTTAGTTTTATGGATTATTGTATTAGAGTTTCAGACTGGGGTGTTTACCTTCATCCTATCTTATTTGATTCAGTATTTCATTATTTGTGGTGTCAATTAATGTAGCATAGTTAATGTGATATTTAATTGTTTCAAATCGTTGCATGTTAATGATAAAGATAAAATTTGACACCAGCTTTTCAAATCATAGGCGACTAATAAATATTAAAAAGTTTTTCGACAGTGATGCTAAGAATGAACCAATGTGGATATTCTATTTTTAATTTATTAAAGGGTTGATCACCGGGTATTTAATTAAGTGGAGTGTCACACAATAGCCATATGAGATTGATAAATATACTAATGATCGTCCACCAGCCTGAACTCTTTTCTGGGCGAAAACTTTTAAGACGTTTTGAATTGAGATAGAATATGGATGGCTTCACTTTCAACTTGTGAGCCTCCTTACTTTGCAACGTGGTCTCGTTATTATTAAGGTAAATAATGATCCGATTCATCCATCTGGTGTATGGTTAATGGAGTTCCTCGATAACTATTCAATTTTCCTCGATAACTATTCAATTAACAATGCCCTAAAAAAATTTCACCGTGTCAAAAAGGCTTTAGTATAGCGCTGGTGCGAACCTTTAAAAATAAGAGAATAAGAGATTTTTTAATACAAAATAAAAAGCTTAATTGATTTTTTTGGTAATTGATCTTGTAAATAATATAAATTTGGGTGGGTGCGAAGTTCCATACAATTTGAGAGTCGGAGTCCAAAGATGTGGAGAGAGAAAGAGAGTGAAAGGCGTGAAGCGAGTAGGAAGCGTTAACATAGTGGAGCAAATGTAAAAGCTGATTTGGAAATCCCCATATTGATTCTTCCGAACGGTACGTCCCATATTATTTCTATATTAACCAAACACACAAAAAGCAGAGAGAGAGAGAGAAATGGAGTGTTTGAGTAGGTTTGTGGAGGAGGGGAGCGTGGAGAGCCAGCGGTACTACCTGGCTCGTAAGACGATGGTGGAGATGTTGAGGGACCGAGGCTACGTGGTTTCGGACTCCGACTTCTCTTCTTCTCTTTCGGAGTTCCGTTCCATCTTCACCAACAAACCCGACCTCGAGCGTCTTCGTTTCTCCGCCTACCTCTGCTCTAACCCACACAAAAAGGTCTTTCTATTTTCCCTTTTTCTATACTTATAACTTCAATATGTATGTGAATCATATTTTCACACTTTCCCATGCTTTTCCAACAACCTCTACTCTATTTCTTATTACACGGGATATATTCTCCTCACATCATTGTTATATATTAAAGTCGGCCAACATGCTGGTAGGATGATAAATAAGATGATAAATAAGTGTTAAGAGTTCATTTTTATGGAATTGAAAATTTCATAAAAAAAATTTGTTGGTGTTGTTTGATTGTAATTATTTTTCAGTTGGAAAATGTTCTATTTTTCATCTTTTATGTGTTTGATTTCCAATATTTTTTTCACTTTCTGTATTTTTTTTTTCATTATTTTTGAGTTTTCATTCACTTTTTGGATTTTTTTTCATTTTTTTTGGGATTTTATTCACTTTTTGTATTTTTTTTAATTAGTTTTGGGTTTTTATTCACTTTCTGGAATTTTTCATTTTTTTGGGTTTTTATTCATTTTTAGAATTTTTTTTTCATATTTTTATTCATTCTCTTGATTTTTTTTCATTTTTGGGGGGTTTTATTCACTTTCTGTATTTTTTTCATTATTTTAGGATTTTTATTCTCTTTCTGATTTTTTTTTATTTTCTTTTGGGTTTTATTCACTTTCTGGATTTTGTTCATTATTTTTGGGGTATGATTCACTTTCTCGATTTTTTCCCCTTATATTTGGGTTGTTATTAATTTTCTAGATTTTTTTCATTATTTTTTGGGGTTTATTCACTTTATGCATTTACTCATTATTTTTTGGGTTTTGTTCACTTTCTGTATTTTTTTCATTATATTTTTGGGTTTTCATTCATTTTCTGAAATTTTTTCATTATTTTTGGGTTTTATTCACTTTCTAGATTTTTTCCCATTATTTTTTGGTTTTTATTTATTTCTGAATTTTTTTTCATTATTTTTGGGGTTTTATTCACTTTCTGTATTTTTTTTTCATTATTTTTGGATTTTTATTCCCTTTCTAGAGTTTTATCATTATTTTTGAGTTTTTATTCATTTTCTGAATTTTTTTATCAATTTTTTTTGTGTGACAATTCTTTTCCCTATAAAATGAATAACAAGGTGGGAGGAGGTTTTTTAATTCCACATTTTTGTTGAAAAAGTGGGTACGTGACTTGTTTTAAGGAAATCAATTCCATGGAAAATTTTGTTTATTAAACATCCAAAAAATGAAAAATGGCCCCATATATTGTATTTTTCATGAAAAATTAGTGTTATCAAATACACCCTAATTGGTTTCACAAATGGGTTAGGGTGGCGCCTAGGTGAAGTTGGCCTAGGAGCTGATTTTTTAACCAACTTGATTTATATTCTTCAAACACCACAAATGAAACCATCTCATTCGGTATTAATTTTACTTCCTAGTTGATTAGTAGAAATTCGAAAATTTATAGAAAAATTCAAATGATATGAAAAACATATATGCTGCATTTTATCGAGTTTTTATTCTTTCCCCGAAGTTAAAATGGTAAATTCACGTACCAAATCTCATAAATCGTGTTAAAAGATTGAAAAACAAAATGCTAATGTCTTTCCGAAAATCAAACTTCCACGTGTATTACTAATATAGAATTTCCAAAGAACACAATTGCTCAAACCGAAAGAGCACTATATGACACTTATGGCCCCGAATGCTTCAGACTTGGAGCGTGAAAAGATGTGTGAAGCGGTCTTGTTAGAATAAAAAAGATCTGCTTTAGTTCATGTCATGGTTAAAGTTTATTATGTTTTTATAATGTTATTGTTGTTTTAGTTCATCTAGTGGTTGTTGATCTATTTAACAATCTTCCATGTTCCATTTGCAATAGTTTATGTTACTTTTGGGCCTGTTTTCCAATTTCTGGTTTTTATATGATGTTTTCATATGTTTTCCAGATTTTGGTTCTTTTCTGTGGGACTGGTGAAATCAAAAAGCAAGTGATCATTGGTATTTTAAGACAGGTGGTCAACAAGGAAAGTTTGCACCGTCTGATTTTGATCTTCCAAAGCAAAATAAACTTTCATGCTCAGAAAGTGGTGGATGACTTTTCTGTCAAAGTGGAGACTTTCCATGTAAGTGGTTTTTTTGGTAAATCAAGATTTAAAATTTTTGTACTGTTTTAAGGTGAGAAGAAATTTCTCATTTGACTAAGCACTTTCCATTATATAGTTTAAAGACAAGCATCTGAAAGGAGAATGAATATTTATGTGCTTCCCTGACAAGTTCTTAGGCAGTTGAAATTTTAGTTGCCGCGACCGAGAAATGTATATGACAATCAAATATCTCTTTTGTCATGGGGATTGCCAAAAATTGTATGAAGGAATACAGTAATCTCCATAGCCAACAAGACCACAGCATTGCACTTTCCAAGATCAGCCCTGTTCTATGAAACCACATTCATCCAATTGTTAGCAAGAAACAGAACATCCACTGGCTGGAAGATACTTAATGCAACAGCCAAAGAGAAGCAATGAATCTGATATTCTTCACATCTCTTCTTAGTCCACCTCCCTATTCTCAAAAGTTCTGATATCTCTTCCTCCCCAAACTCTCCAAGCAAGCACCAAGGAAACAAACCTCCATAGACATTTGAATTTCTCTTTGTCCCCGCAATCACCCCAGTCGATAACAAAACAGACGTACAAGCTTTTTCGGAGTCCCCCCAACAATTCCAAGTTCATCGAAAGTTTACTCCTTGGATCCATATATTTAATCCAACATTATCTCTTATTTAACATAATTAAATGACACATATTCCTCAAACGATATAGCACTTTCATTAAATTCAATGCATCTTCATGAATCGTAATTAGATTACTCGATTATAACCTAAGCTTCTCTCTCTCTCTCTCTCTCACACACACACACACACACACACACAAGATACAATTTAAACTACTCATCATCTAATTGGGATATATTGCTCATTTGCTAAAACTTTCTTACACACTCTCGTTTTCCTATTAAACTAGCAACAAAAATGCTCAACCAACTCTAGAGAGTTGTGGATTAGACCTGATGACATGAAAGGGGGAGCACAAATTGCTTAGTAGAGTCACCTACGAGGGAGATTTAAGAAAATAAGTACAATTATATTCAAGGAATGTTAACCAACAATTCGTAGTATTGAAAGAGTAAGATGTTCAAAAGTAAGCTCAAACAATATTATGAACAAGTTTTCATGCATATCAAACAGTAAGAGTTTAGAGAATGAAGCCTATATTCTACAACCTTGACATAAGAATAAAATCTACTTGCTATTTGACATGCTCCTAATACTTGAGTGTGGCCCCCTCTTGAATTTTGGGGCTCGAAGGACTAATGTAGACAATTTAGTGATCTTGGCCTCATAGTGACTATGGACATGTCTCCTTGTACAAGATCCAAAAAGTCCAACTCTTTTCGATCTCTCTCATTCTTGGTGAAATACCTCTCTTTAAATGCCTCCTTTAGCTTCTCACAAGTGCATGACCATTTGCCCTCACCTGGATCCTTTTGACCATTTTCGGTTGTTGGTCACAAACATACTACACTCTGCTCCTTGATACACTTGAGGACCTCAAAACTTTCTCCAATTAATTAATCCAAGCATGACCCCTTTTATCCAAGCTAACCAGGATTTCTTATCAAGGCATTTAGTTTACCGTGTTATTTTTTCAAGATTTTCAAAAGCTCCTTTATTTTTAGTCTAGTTAAACGCGAATAACTTCTGTATGCTGTGAAGGATACTGGTTTGTGATAAACTATTGTGCCCATTATGTAATACGTTGGGTGTTGATTTAGTTGAGAGGCTGTTTCGTTTTGCCTCTATTATTTGGATTGTTTTTGTACCATATAAAGCGTGTTTGTGTGTGTGTGTGTATAAACAGTGCTGCCAACAGTACTCAATTTTCTTTGTTTGAATATTGGGTTTCTTTGTCACATTTGTTTTGTGTTACTGGCCTAAATTTATTTTACGCCTTATTAAGATGATATAACATTAACATTGATTTCATAATATACACACGCACACACACACACACAATATATATATATATATATATATGTGTGTGTGTGTGTGTGTGTGTGTGTGTGTGTGTGTGTGTAACTGACCGTAGATTTAAAGTGCTTTCTCAAAAAGCAGTGTCAAATTTTTATGTATTTTCTGTGTTTAGTTATGAATTCACTTAAGATGGAAAAAATGACACTTTCAAAAGCATTTTACTAAGCATGTATCATCGGGGAAGGTAGAAGGCAATGTTCTTGTTGCATTTTTTACTCTGATTTGTTTTTATAGAAATTGTTCTTGAGGAACTCTGAGATATACACACGAATATAGAAACACATTATGATAACATGCAACTTGATAGATTGATGGGAATGGGATTTAGAGGTTAATGTGTTGAGACTGATCAGTGGATTATCATGTCTTCAGTCGAAATTCTAAGCAACTAGAACCAAAACCAGACTCACATAGTTGAATCCGTAACTGTTGATGGTCAACCTTGCATCACAATCCTCCAAAACTGAGATTATTTGTGATCACCACCTAGCTTGGTGTCAACCCCTAGACTGACACAACAATTTTAGGAGACGTGTGAGGAGGATGTAGAGGAGAGACTTATTTATAATGCCAGGAAGAAAATATCACCTGACAGATGTGTTTTTTTTTCCAACCACTTTACTGATTATTATAACACTGAATATGAGGCATATCTTAGCAAACTTATAGTATCGGCTTTGCTAGTAGGACCATCATCAAGATCATTGCCTTCCACTTTAATTTCTAACATCAGGTAATGCCTTTTCAGATTACGGAGTTGTTAATGAATGTCACAAAACATGTTTTGGCGCCAAAGCATGAAGTATTGACTGCTGAGGAGAAGCTGAAGTTGCTGAAGAAGTATGGCGTGAAAGACACTCAGGTGATTAATAAACTTTGGATGCAGATAAATGACTTACTTTTAGCATGCAAGAAGAAGTATAATTGGTTAAAGAAGTCAATGGTTTAGGGATGAGAGTGTAGCTGTTCACTGTTTGTGTGTGTGTGGTGTGATGTGGTGGGGGGGGGGGGGGGGGGGGGGAGGAATTAATGTGATTAGATTTTGTAGATGAGAACATTGGGAGGTCTCTAGGATCACAATCAATATGTTAGGATTGTGATTCGAGAGATATTTAGCTGTCCAATGATTAGTCCATTTGGTCTATGTTAGGAGAACGTTTTTGGTACACAGATTGTTAGATCATCTTCTTTTTTTTACGCACATTTCACTGTGTTTGCTACATTCAAGCAAATAATTAGCTTTCTGCTTTTTTAATCATATTACGCTAAACATTTCAATTATAACAGAAAGAGAATGTGTATGTGAACCTTTGTTTTAATTTATTTTTCATTTCTACTTATGTTTTGTGAGAGTTTTGTAACTTGTTTACCCGTAGATGTTCTATATGACCAGAGGGCATTGCAGTATTTATTTCAGGACTGGTTAGTCACAAGCAGATGTAGCTCAAAGGTTTCTTGCTTCTAATGCAAATATAGCACACAAGTGTTTGCAGATAATCCGCTGAATTATAAAAAATTGCACATACCTCCAATATGTGGGAAATTGCAAATTACGGTAGTTCGAGGAGTTTTTTCTTTTTCTTTTTCTACAAAATTAATAGTTCTGGGATGTATTTGCAGCTAGTGTGATAATTTAAGAGGTTTCTTCCAATTGATTCCTTTTTTCGATACTGTTGATCTAACTACTGACCAGTAATAGTTGTAATTAACATGTTTTCTTTTTTCTTTCAGATTCCTCGAATGCTAGAGACTGACCCTATAGCCAGGTACTATGGGCTTGAGAAGGGGCAGGTGTTAAAAGTTAGTTACAAAGGCGCCGCACAAGCTGATTCACTTGTTACTTACCGCTGTGTTGTGTGATGGCATTTCTTACTCTTACTAGGTTGACGTAGTATTGAAACGGGAAACAACGTTTTGGTCGACAATTACCTCCTTTTAAGGAACTATTTTGATTGTTAGAAAATTTTCACAGGACTTCAAGTGCCTAGCATTCATTTGCAATGTTTTAGTTTCGCCCATTAATTATCCAATGTTGCTATGGTAATTAGTTTTTATCTGTTGAATAGTTTAATAACCAAAGCCACTTTACTTGATTCTTTGGCTTGTTCAGGCTTCCTCTCTTGTCGGAAGAAAGAGAGAATAGTGGTCTTAATAAATCCCACTCAAGCACCTGTTTAAAGAGGAGATGATTTTATGGAGAATATTTGTTCATTTATTTGTTTAAATAATTAATCAGATATTTTAATTATTAATTTATTTTAATTCAAAATATTTATTTGGATTTATTGAGCATTTTCAAACCTGCTCGTACTCATTTCTTTAACTATCCAACAACGTTTAGATTGTGGAAAATGACTTCAAATTGAGTGAGGGCATTATAAGACATCTCCAATTGTCCTTTCTATCATCCCTGTTTCTGCGATAGAAATAAAAAGAAGGAAAAATATTTTTTAATGCATCTCTTCTTCCTATTATGCATTTGATATGGCTGCTGAGTCATATTGACAATTTCTACCATCATTTCTACATGTAGAAATACACTGACGGTTTGCCAAAGTGACGTGGAGACAGGGGCGGATCCACCCCAGGACGAAGTGGGGCGGCCGCTCCAGTTCACTTTTCAAAAAAAAAAAAAAAAAAAAAAAAAATATATATATATATATATATATATATATATATATATATACAGAAAGGATCTCATGCATACCCAGTTTGCATACCCTCCGTGCGAACCATTTTTTTAAAATAGTAAAAAAAATAATTTCGGGCTGATTTTTTTTTTATAGTTTCTAAACATTTCAATAGGAGCATAAAAAAAATTCAACTCAAAATGAATTTTTTTGCTATTTTAAAAAAATCGGTCAAACTTTGTCAGTTTTTAAGTTGTTTTTAAATTGTTAAAAACTGACAAAGTTTGACCGATTTTTTTAAAATAGCAAAAAAATTCATTTTGAGTTGAATTTTTTTTTATGGTCCTATTGAAATGTTTAGAAACTATTAAAAAAAATTACATCAAAAATATTTTTTTTACTATTTTATCAAAATTGGTCCGCGCCAGCGGTATGCAAACTGGGGTATGCATGAGAACCGCTCTCTCTCTCTCTCTCTCTCTCTCTCTCTCTCTATATATATATATATATATATATATATATATATATATATATATATATATATATATATATAGGGGTATTTGGTAAAAAATTAAAAGATGAGGAGAAAATGTGTAATAAACAAAAATAAAACAAAACTTAATGTAAAGGTTTTACGGTCTCACCCTATTTTCTCATTCTCACCCTAATTTCTCTCCCTCTCGTCCGTCGTTGCTGCTCCTCCATTCCCCACTCGCGCTGCCAGTGGCGGATCCAGCTCTCTCCTCCGTGCTGCTCTCCTCTCTCCTCCACCACCCGCCCCTGCTGCTGTTGCTCTCTCCTCCACCCTTTACTGTAATGTAGAAGGCAGGCTTTACATATGGGTCCAGGTATGTTTGCAGTGCTATAATATAACATTTGTATTTCATTTGTTTATTTTGTTTGTTTCATCATTTGTTTATTTTGTGAAATTATATGTGAAATTAAATTTATAATGTAAAATTATACTAAAATGAAATTAATTTGATAGTGAATCTATTAGTATAAAATTAAATTAAATTTGTTGTAAATATAGGAAGTCAATGGAGAAATTTTTTAAACGAAAAAATGATTGAAACACAGAGGGATCGGTTATTTCTATCACCATGCGAGAAAAGAGAAGATTGCTTGGTGACGTACAATGAGCAGGTTCTTGTTTGACGGTACCCATTTCCCTCCAAAATAAATCCTCGACCTGAAAATCTATTTCTACTACTTCTCTTCATTCTGTACACAAATATATTTTTGCTGTAGCAATGAAAGAAAAATTTCAGACTTGATTGTGGGTACTGACCATTTGATATTATTTAAGCAAGACAACTATCCCAAAATAGTGGTGAGAACTTTATACACCAGTCTATTGTGTATGTTGCGTTATAAATCATAAGTGGAAGTTTCCAAAGTGGTATTAAATTAATGAGGACCTGCCATTTTATTTAGGCACAACCCATGTAAAAATACCTTCCCAGCTAACAGGGGGTGGCATGCCCCTTTGTCACAAGGGGGAATGCTTTCAAAGAGATTTCTTAAGAGTTTCTATTCCTTGGAAAAATACCTTCCCAGCGAACATGAAATATTTTTTTGATTTTGCATAAAATTGACAGGCATCTGAAACATTATTGTGTTTGGGCTGTTGCAACAACTATGTAAAAATATATGACAGGTCGTTAAGGTAGAAACTCACGGCTGGAGAAGGGGATTACAAGTTCTCTTTCACTTATTTAGGTAGACGGCCAAGTGGATAGAAATGCTTGCTAACTGTTCTCAAGAACTGTGTTTAGAAACGCTACCATTGGAGATGGTCTAAATCATGTCTACAATTTTCTTCTTCTCCTAAAAAAATGAGTTTCAGATTGTTGTATTCTTGGGCTTCTTGTCTCTTTTGCACATCGTGCTTTTTCGTAGAGGCGCAAAATACGCTTGAAAAAATGACATATTTTATGCCTCAACCATTTTCTACAACTCAATTTTTAACATCATGTATATCTTTTTAATGACTTTTGCACCCATGCTAGGTTTATGTTGTCAAAAATGTATTTTAAATACACAAGTGGGAGACCCACTAACCCACTTGAAATGGTCATTCGGGTTTTACTCCCAAATTTCCTCTCTTTGTTTCCTTGATCGTTATCCTCCTCATAATTTATATATGGCTTATACTCCATTATGAAGTGAGAAAACCAAAAAGAATTCTGCAACAAGACTGGAAAAAAAAACACAGAGAGAACAAGAAAAAAGGGCTCAAGTGTGGTATTGAAAAGAAAAAAAAAATGAGTTTAGTTTTGGAAGAAAGAAAAATCGGGTGTTTTGGTAATCACTTCTTCTCTCTTTCTAATATTGAAAATATTTTCTTCATGAAAATATTTTCTTCATGAAAATATTTATTCCCCTAAAATATTTTAGAACAATTTGTTCTCTTCAAACTGAAATTTCGGTATTGTGCAATTAATTTGGAATGGGTGTTAGAAGACATATAACTACGGTTCATGGTTATATGATACAGAGGTGATTCTGGGGTTGTTTTATCCTGGGGACGGCGTGACAGTAGACTACCTGCACAAAGAGGGTAGAGCCGCAAAACGTCTTAAAGAGAGCGACCTAGTCCACGACTCAACCCAAGAATCGTCTACGACGAATTTATAAACAATTGAGGTAATATTGTTTATTTTTATTGTTCAGTATTTATTTGGACTTAACGCTTGCGGTTCATATTTTGCGATAATCAGATGAGGTAATAATTTAATTTTGAGCAGTAGACTTAAAATTAATTTATGATTTTATTTTTTGATTTCTCCATAAAACTCTTTGATGTGATTTTTTAATCACAATATATAAAGTGTTCCAACAATTTTAACACGTTTCATGTCTACCATGGAGACCGAAAAATAAATCTTATGGGCATATATGATTATTTTTATGATGTCGAAATGAAAAAAGGCCAACTAAGTTTCTATATCTAGAAATTATAATTTTGACCTTTTATCTCTAGAAATGACCGTTTAGCCCCCGAACTTCCTAAATATTATATTTTGTGAAGTAGATACATAAATTTCAGTATTTTTGGTCAATTCGGAATCGATCAATAATTTCGTGAGAAATTAGAATTTGAACAAAAATGAACACCTTCATGAAAAACTTTTAAATAGGTCAATCCTAGTTTTTAGTTATGAAATGTTATTTCACATAAGATGTTATTGTTGGAAATGGAATTGTATACCTTTTTAGACAATTCATTTTGAACCACTTGTGGTTAAGGAAATAAATTAAAATTTGTTATGTGGAATCAAATTGAAATTTGATAATTGATAACAAATGAAAATTTGTTAATCAAATAAAATTTGATATTTGAAAACAAATGAAAATTTGTCATATGAAAATAAATGAACATTTGTTATATGGATTCGAAGGGTAAGTTATAAACATTTGCACCTTGCGCTATGTTTACTACAAAACAAATTTGTTCAAATATTTTTTGAAGTGTTTATATGAAAGTGTTGTTGGTATTTTCCACCACACTAAAGTGATCGATAATGAAAAAAAAAACTGGAATTTTTGTTATGAATTCTGTTGGAATATCATCTCAGTTTTTTGATGATATATAAACTAAAATTTCGTGAATTTTGGCATGCATGTAGTATGTTAAGATTATAAATTTTGGGCTTCGGAATTTCTGAAAAAAGAGTTGTATATCTTTTATTATGATTTTTACAAATGGGATGCGCAATGCTGAATGTGTTGGACAGCTTGTAGTAAAACAAGTTTATCTTCACTTGTACTTAATATTTTTTAGTGATTCCAATTTTGGATAAGACAAGATTCATAAAGGATGAATTCTAAAAAAATTCATAAATTTTCAATAAGCGGTTTGATCGTGGTGAAATTTCAAACTTGAAGTTTTTTCATTTGAACAATTATTTTGGACAAGATTTTCTTAGAAGAAAAAATGTATCATGTCGTGTGACCAACGGATTTAAAATATTTTGAAGCCTTTATAAATTTCTTATTCAAGGATTTACGAAGTACTTAGAAAAATTTGGACTCAAATTTATGGAAGATGAATTTCATAGAAATTGTATAATGATTTATACAATATTTGAGTTTGGAGTGCAACCGCTAGAATTTTATATGAATAATTCTTTCTATTATTCATTTATACGAGTAGGAAAAGGTATATAGTAAAATTGTATTCTTCTATGTTGGAATCAATTTGGTGTGCTTCATACGCGTGTAGAAATAATTTAGTTGGGTAAAATTATTTTGACCGTATGCTTTGATTTGGAATTGAGGTTTAAACTCTAATACGAGTATTATTGTATACATTGTGAAAAATTATATATTATAATTTTTTATGAAATAGATTGTATAATCTATATGTGACTTTCAGACCTTTGAAAATTTAAAATTATGACTCGAACGAATGAACTTATATTTTTTGATTCGGTGATACCTGAAAGCATTAAGTATGTATTTATTTAAGAAATAAGATGAATTCTTATTTAATGTTGAAGAAGTCATGTCATAAATGATTAATTGAATTCCTTGGAATAAACTAGTGCATGTGTGCATTTTTGCATATTCGAAATGCTCAAATGCTTTTTTAGTTCCCGAAAAAGTTGATTTGCTCCAAGGCAATAAGCAAAACAGTGTTCCCGCAGCAAGTGAAGTGTCGCGCGAACCTAGTTTTGCTACTTGCAATCAATTTTGGTAACCGGGACAAATTTTGAGAACCAAAAACCCAAATTGGATGGGCAAAAATAGCATGTTGCAAATATGTGTCGACTTTGAAGATGGTCTAATGTGTAAATTTCAAATTTCAGGCAAAGGGTCGTTTCTAAAATTGTTACCCCTGCTACTGTATTTCGTTTGCTTTGCGAAGTCCAAGTGGATTACTTTATTATTTATCTGCACTTGTCGACGATAACTGGCTCTGGGAATAATTACAATTTACAACTTGGAGAGGATTTACAATTAAATAAAGGCTAAATAAACAAGGAAAAATAAGAAAAAGACTACTAATAGAGAGAATGGACAAATGACCAAAATACACAGATGAGTAAGGACCAATATACACTTGGCGAGAGACCTAATGAATCAAAAACTAAGATTGGTTAGGTAGCTTGTGGGGGTGGTAAGTGGAACAAATGGTGGTGCTTGGATGCATGTGATAGGTTAGGAGCTGTTAGTATGTGCAACTCAAGGATTGCGGAGAAGTTAGATTGTCTTTGGGGTATTCACAATCTTTATCTTGTCTATTCAAGTGCATGAAGAACAATTTCAAATGGTGCTTTTTTGGGGTGTACGAGCCGGTGGAGGACTCAAACATATGGGAGTTGTGGGAGGAGTTGGAGGAAGTAAGGGGGTGATGTGGTGCATTGGGGGTGACTTCAACATTGTGCGGTTTCCTTTTGAAGAAGTGTGATGTTCTAGATCTTCAAGGGCTATGAGAACTCTTAATTGGACTTAGTGGAGGTTTCACGTGGTCCAGTAACAGGGACAGTTGTTGTTGTCCAAATTAGATAGCGTTTCAATATCTCATGTTTGGGAGGTTACTTTCCACGAGGTGTTGCATGCTTGCTTACAAAGGCTGATTTCTAATCACATCCCTATTCTATCAGAGTGTGGAGGGGTGATGCGAGGTTGAACACCCTTCAGATTTAGGAATATGATTGCGAGACAAAGGGTGTGTAGTGGAGGGTAATGTTGGGTATTTTAGGGCATTTTATATGTTAGTCAAGTGTACTCAATTTTGGCACACTGAAAAACAGTGGCAAATTTTGGCACTGTTTTAAAGTGTGCCAGATTACCATTAAACGGTGCCAAAATTTGGCACGATTTAAAACTGTGCCAGATTTTTAACATCAGGGTGTGACAATTTGTTGTTTTTGGTGTAGTGATTAAGGGAAAGACCCTACACTTAAAAAGAATTTGGCTAAGCTAATTACAAACAAGTTTGCAGTTGACCAACCAGGACTTTTGGATTGAAACTAAGGAAAGGAAAGGTTTTAATCAAGAACACACAAGAACAAGTCACCAGAGAAGAACGCCAAAAACTTATGAAATAACCAAAGAAAAATCCAGTCCTACAGTCCTAAAGCAGTCGAAGTGTAAAAAGAAATGGAATACGAAGAGGGCACTAGGGCAGAGGGATTACATGATAAAGAACAAGCGAGACTGCCAAAGCTCGAAACGATGAAGTTGCAGAAATGGCAATGGAGCTGGTGAGAGGCTAGAGAGCGAGAGTTCAGGCGCAAAGAAGAAGAAGGGGAAATGACTTCAAAAATTATTTAAATATCTTGCTAATGAGTGGGCCCATTAACCAAGTCAAAGCACAGCCCACGAGGAGGGCATCATTAGGGCACAAAGTCCCAAGCAAAGTGTGCAGCCGTCATACCTGGGAAACTGGAATGACAGTAGATATCTGCCTAGGTGTCACATCAGCTTGACAGGTGTCACTCACCAAACTGATCATACACTCATCTCAAAAGCAATACTATCCCTCAGCCATCTCAACAACATCTATGGCTAAGGGCTCGGGGTGATTTATATACCCATATATACCCTCGGCTAGGCCGAGTGCGCCCTCCACCAAGACGAGCCCATGACGGAAAAAACGAGTGGAATGAGAAGAGCCAATTTGGAAGGTTTAAATCTTCTTTTTGAGTGCATTTGGATGAGATTTAAGAAAAACTCAAAACACATACCTGACTCAATATTTCGTGTGGAATCCAAATCTGAAGTCGGATTGATGATTTGAATAATTTTTGGATCTGATTTTTCTGAGTATTGAAAATATGAGAATTCATGATGTTGTTTCTTTTTCATGTTGGTTCTTATCCCAAAACTTTTATAGATCTTCGGTGATTATTAATTGGATATTATGGGACTTAGATAAGATCAGTAAACCCTAGTTAAGATTTGAATTAATTTGATTGGGATTTAATTGATTAGAATTATGATAATTAAAGTTAAAGAGATTTCTGTTGCTAGATTCATGTGTTGGATTCTAATCTGTTTGTATGAGTATTAAGGATAGTTCAAGTATGGGAGATTTAATATAACACCTGGGTAGCCTTAGGGTTACAATTTAAACATCAAGGATTGAGTTTAAGCTCCTTATTGATTTCGCAAGGGCTGAGTGTAGTACAAGAGCGAAGTGGTATGGCTCCTGGATAGAGATGGGAGTTTAGAACACATTTGGTTGAAAGAGGGTATGAGGTTATCCCGATCACGTATTTGAAGTTGACGGACCTCCTCGATCGACAAAGTTAAGTAGTAGTGTATTGGAGGGGTTCCTTGTTTGGATTTCGCTTTGCGAGACGCTCCGCGCATGAACCTTAACGACGTCGGGAGTGGAGAGATGTTATAGGATGCGAGGATAATTAAATTATGAAGTAAAGATATGACATTTTAATACGTGGGATTTAAAGAGATATAATGCTACGTAATGGAATAATCTAAGGTTAATGTGAGTACCTTGTTGTTAGTATACTATAGGTATGATAATGCCTATTTGATTGATTAATGATTATGTGTATGACATACCTAGCTTACTTGCTATCGGTAAGAGGTTTGCGCGTGAGGGCAGTCATATCCTGATGAATCCATGGAATCTTTGATTTGTCGCTCGAGAACATAGGTCTATGAAAGACTTATCAGGGAGTTGATAAGTCCGCTGACTATGGGTACGTAGGTATGTGCGTGAGCCATGGGTATGAGAACTATGTTCGCCTCCAATGATTGTGTTGTTGTTTGTGGTTCGAGGAATCATAACGAACCTTTAGTCCCTTATTCGACGACAAGCGATATTGGGACATGATAGCAGAGTAATGCATTGCACCGCAGCTGTGACTCGGGGTGCCGTATTATATATGAATATATATATAATGGATTAAATGAATGATTGGATATATATTGTGGTTAAATCTATCTACAGTCATAATTGTAGATAACGGTGAATAGAGGAAGAAAATGGAATTAAGTTAATGAATGTTTATGCTTATAGAATAGAAAAGTTTAATTCATATTAATGAGAAATGATTCATGTTAATGAGCAACGATTCATATAAATGAAAAATGTATAAGAATGATTATATAACGTATGGTATGGGACATACGGGGTTATGATATGGGAATGGAATTATAATATGGAAACTGGAAAAGAGGAACCATTGACTAGGAAGTTAATAGGAAACGTTAAGCGTACACTCTAGTTGAGAGGTGAGAATAGCAAGTGAGAGTTGGATCTAACATGTACATAATAAATGCTTTATTGCACTTGTTATATACTTGCTGTTTTAAAAATCATTTACACATTCGGTCTCTGACCCGTTTCCTTGCAAATTTTCTTTTCTATTGTATCTTCTATATCAGGTGTCCAGCAACAGGGACGCCAACCTTAGCGGATTATGACAGGCTATGGATTTACGTAGTTTTGCTTAGACGCCTATCATCTTTTTGATTCACAGTATTCTTAGTTAGGGCATGTCGCCCAAAGGATTCAGTTATCTTCTTCTATCGGGGTCAAATACTATGGTATTCGTGTCATTTTAATACATTTGTGTGACACCCCGACTAATTAAATACCGGGTTGCTACTCCTTTATTAAATTAATTCAAAATGCCAAGTTGGTTCAGTTAATAGCATCACTGTCGAAAACATTTAATGATTACTAACCACCTAGTATTTAAAAAGCGAGTTGCCAATTTTAAATTAAATCTGATTAACATGAAGTAAGTGAAGAATAAAAGAATAACATGACCATACACAATAAAGTCCCAATAGTGAAATCAACAAGTAATAATGAGTCTAGAGGAAATACTCCTCATAACAATCCCACAAACTGAAATAAATAAAACAAGTCTGCATCCTGAATTAATTACAAACCAAATATCTGAATAACTGAAATAAGAAATGTCTCTAATAGAAATGGGCGACATGCCCTACAAATGATGAAACTGAATATGGAGTCAAGATAAAAGAAGCGTCTACTAGCAAGGCCCTGTAACTTCCACAACAGCTACAGCTCGTCACCTGAATGGAAATCCTATGCATGGTGTCCTTGTGGCTGGGCACCTAAAAGATTTTTACAAAAAATAGATTTGAAAGCAAATGGGTCAGAGCCCGAAAGTGGAGAGTATTTTAAAAACAGCAAGTGCTTTAATAACATTAAAACAATGAATGGAAAATACATGTTAGGACGTGCCCTCACATGAAATACTCACCTCTCTACTAATTGTGCACTCCTAACGTACCGTACCCATCTAAGTGACATTCATATCTAACTAAACCATCATAAGTTCTACCCTTTTCTACTCGATTCCCATTATACATTCTAACATTTTTAATTAAATAGAGGCTTTACTTAAACTCGGATTCTCAATTATTAGCAATACAATTCACTACAGGTTATCCCTTTTTATTTTCTCAAAGTGTTACCATAATTATACTCACAATACCAACATGAAAGTTCTCATTATTTAAGCGTATAATATTCACGTCATAAATATACAATAAAAGCACCCCGAGACTAAGCTGCGGTGCACACATACTCTGCTATCCATCCCGGTACATCACGTACATAAGGATTACAAATTCCGAATCTCTCAGGAATTGTTAGAATAAGCACCACACACAAAAATGGAGGCGAACATAATTCAACATATCCATGGTCACGTACATACCTACGCTCCATAGTCAGCTGACTCATTAACTAATAAATAAGTCATTCTCTTGAACTATGTCCTCGAGGTACCAATCTAAATCCGGGCACACAAAGATTAGATGGCCCTAAGCGAACGTAAACCTCCCATGATAGCAAGTACGGTAGGTATGCCATACACATAAAATTATATCTATACTAAGCATGCACACATCTTAGTAAGTACCATAATTTATCAGTGGTATACTACTCGATCTTATACCAACTTATAATGTTACACAATTCATATGTTCGGTTCGTATGTAATTAAGTCACCAATTATTCTCACAACGTGATTAGTCACTCGCGTCCTAATCCACAAGTATTATTTGGTTCAAATCATTCTTCTATATTTTACTCCTCAATATATACCGAATATCCCAACTATATCAATTAGTCATCAAGGTAATGTTATCTCTACAATTAAACAAGGTTACGGGACATTAGAAATCAAATCAGGCCAAAAAGGCCATTCTGTCAACTCGTTAGAAGTCTCGTTCGAACGAGGCTTGTTCGAACGAAAGTTCGTTCGAACGAAGTGGGCATCTAACGAGATCTCATTCGAACGAAAGGCATCGAACGAACATCCCACTCGTTAGAAGGCAAACTGTCAACTCGTTACAAGCTCGTTCGAACGAGCTCGTTTGAACGACCTGGGCAGGTCTTCTAACGAGGTGACAGTTTCGAGCCCAGAATTCCTAAATTCGTCTTTTCTCCAACTTTCTCTTCCCAAAACTCATCCAAACATTATCCCAACGGTGTTTTAAGGTTCCTAATCATTCCTAAACATACATAGGTCGTATTTTAACATATTTTATGGGGTCAATTCATCCTAAACAACACCCAACTATCAACTCTCCCAATTTTTCCCCAAATCTTATGAGTATGAACCCTAAAAATTTAAAGTCATCAATATCCCTAATTAAATCCGTTTTTGTAACATGAAAGTTATATTTCCAACAATATAATCATCCAAACACAATTCTACATACAATCTCTTTATCTAAACATGAGTTTCTAATTCCAATTTCATGGGTTTTTGTCATTCTCCCAAAACAATGCAATTATATAAATTTTCTAAGCATGGAAGAAGCATTCGTTGTAAATAACGTAATTAAACCACTTGCCTTGGATTATTCTCTGAATTTGGTGTTGAATTGATGAAGGTTGCTCTCTCCTTTTTCTCCCAAGGTTGAAGGTTGAAGATGGAGGTTGTGTTTCTCTTTTGGGAACTTCTCCTAACCTCTCCTATAACTCCCATAGCCCTTTAGTTGGTTAAGTGCTGATGATGGCTTAGTGGGTCACTAAATATCCTAATATTTAACTCCCAAAATTCGTTGGTTAATTATCCTAAAATTTCAAAATTACCAAAGTACCCTTTTTAGTTGTCGGTATAGCCCAAAAATGCCCCGGGACCCAAATTAAACCCCCGGCTAGTGTTTTCTGACTATTTCAACCCTTCCGGACTCGTTGGATCACTCAAAATGACCATATGGTTGATAGAAAATAAAATTTGCTTTTTAATTTAAACAATTATATTCCAGACGCGACTGTCATGCGCGTCCCAACAAAATTTCTCAAATAGCCGTATTTCAATCTCGCGACAATTTCAATAGTTTCAATATTCATATATTGCCATATATACACATTATAATCAAATACCAACTCACATCTCGTTAGTATTTTATCCGGATTAATTCTCAATTAATTTACATTTAATTTAATTAATCCCATAAATAAATATCGATAAAAATGCGGGGTATTACAATTTGATATTGTTGGGATTACTGTAATGGATTAATATTATTTGGGATTGTTTATTCTAATTGCATTCAAATTATTTTGTGTTATCTAATTGGTTATCAGTGTTGTAGAATAAAATGTGTTGTGTTATTCTTAAACTGGAAATGGATTTTGTTAAATTAAAATTTGAAAAGTTTTTAACACCAGCTTAATTGGGTATTGGGTGAGTTGTAAATGTTTTCGACAATGATGCTAAGAATGAGCCAACTGTATATTCTATTTTAATTTGGTATGGGACTGGCCACCCAGTATTTAATTAGGCGGGGTATTACAGGTGGTATCAGAGCATCAGGTTCTAGTGTCCTTTAGGATCTGTACGGCTTACTGTGTTTTTAGCTTAGCGTTTTTTTATATAGAGCCCTATGTTTAGGATTGTTGATCTCTTTGGTAAGATTCCATATATATCAGTGAATCTTATTTACGTTCGGGAGTGATCGAACAAAGAAGTATGGCAGATGAGGGCCATTGAATGGATAGCAGAGATCGTACTTAGGAGGTTATGAAGTATGTTCGAGTATGATGACCGTAGTCGAGGTCACCCCTATTATGGAAAAATTGAGGAGAGTCATTAGTATAAGTTCTTAAAATGCGGGAATTATGTGTGTTACCAAACAAAGGCAATATATTCAAAGGCTTGGGCATATAGTGGAGTGTGGTGAACTAGAACAGAAAATTTGGGGGTAAAATTTTTCTTGACTTATCGGAGCAAAGTTATAATAGTGGGATTCAACAACCACCACCCACGAATGAGGGTATGTTTTCTATCTTAGGAATTATGAGGCGTATTGATTTTTGTAGCAATTAATATTGTGTGGGCAAAAAGGGTTGCTAAACTTAGCCTATAGCATCGTTATTTACGTAGACTCACCAAGGGGTGTGGGACACCTATGTTTTACATATTATCAAGTGGGTTTGATTTTTATCATGGGATTACTTACCTTAGGCATGTCCGAGCATGATGTGACTATCGGCATGCATTGACTTGTGGTATACGAGAGCATATGTACTACTATTAGCCAGCATCTTGTCTTCTAGAGAAGAGTAGATGAGTAGACTCTATTTGAAATCAATAAAACCTAATTTTTTTTTTGTTGTTTAAATTGATAAACCTGATATTTTTTTTTTCGATAAACCAAATTTTTATACACTATTGAATAAGGACCTTAGGAGTTTCGATGACCGACTACTTTAGGAAGTAGTGTATCGGGGTAGTTCCTTGTTTGGATTTCGCTTGCGAGACACCCCACGCATGAAACTAATAACCGTTGGGAGTCGAAATAAGTTAGGTCCTTAGTATATGAGTTTGTAACCTTTGCGACAAATATTATAATGAAAGTGGTACGATAGGGTGTATGGGCGCCCTGGATGGTTGAATGGTAGTAGTTTTCATAATTGTGAAAGAGTGAGTAGTTGTGACTTCAGGATGTATTTACTTGATGATTGAGGATCATTTTTCTGAACTTGGTAACGTGAATGGTATAAGGAAGATTGGGTAAAGTTTAAATTCGATTCAGTTGAAACTATATGGTGTGGCTTGGCGTATAACATTGATAGGGATTTTCGTTAATGTACTGTATGGGCGGTACGTCTTAGATTTCTTGCGATGTGAGATTTATACTCGGAGTTGACCTTACCGGTATGATTTATATTCCTGAATTTCGGGACAAAATTCTGTTATAAGGGGGGAAGTATGTAATACCCCGTGATTTTTAATGACTTTTAAAATGGGTTATATTTTAAATTAATGGATTAATTGGATTTTATTATTAATTAATTCATTTGGGTTTTATCCAAATTGTGGATATTAAAATGGATGATTCTGAATATTACTTAAAGATATTTAGGTAATATGTGAATGTGATGTCATTGATATGACGGTGTGATATAAATTCGATAATTTAAATTTTTAGTCAGACGTGGTATGGGACGTGTCGGGACTAATTTATTAAATTAAAAAGGAAATTTAGTCATTTTGACTGCGTCGTTGCGTCCGGAAGGGTTGAAATAGTCAGAAAAGTCTATTTGGATGTTGGATTTGAGTCTCGGGTCATTTGGAAATGAAAAGACAACCCAAAAGGGCATTTTGGTTATTTTTACAAGGGGGATGAATAGTGATTTCGGGTTTTGTCTTATTATAAGTATTTGGAGATTAGTGTATGTAGGTTCATTTCATCTCTTCTACACAAAATTGAAAAGTCATCTTCTTAGAGAGAGTGGAAGGTTGCTTGGAAAGAAAAAGAAGTTTGTTTGGGAAGGAGGAGAACCAAAGGTCAAAGGTCACCACCACCATCACCACCTGTGTTATTCAACTCCAAAGGATTAGATCTTCATTAGAGGCAAGTGTTTGATATTTGCAATTTAAGTTCGTATATTGTCCATGTTAGGATAGTTATAAAAAGAGATGATTTTCATGCTTGGAAGATGAAAGGATATAGTTGTTAATAGATTTTTGGAATCTAAAAATATATAGGAATTAAACTCATGTTGTAGGTAGTTAGTAATCCAATAAATATTCATCAATCTGTGGAAGAAATTCTGAAAATAATTTAGTGTTTATGGAAGATAATATGTTGGTAATTTTCGGGAAGAAGAGGCAAAAACGAGTGGAATGAGAAGAGCCAATTTGGAAGGTTTAGATCTTCTTTTTGAGTGCATTTGGATGAGATTTAAGAAAAACTCAAAACACATACCTGACTCAATTTTTCGTGTAGAATCCAAATCTGAAGTCGGATTGATGATTTGAATAATTTTTGGATCTGATTTTTCTGAGTATTGAAAATATGAGAATTCATGATGTTTTTTTTTTCATGTTGGTTCTTATCCCAAAACTTTTATAGATCTTCGGTGATTATTAATTGGATATTATGGGACTTAGATAAGATCAGTAAGCCCTAGTTAAGATTTGAATTAATTTGATTCGGATTTAATTGATTAGAATTATGATAATTAAAGTTAAAGAGGTTTCGGTTGCTAGATTCATGTGTTGGATTCTAATCTGTTTGTATGAGGATTAAGGACAGTTCAAGTAGGGGAGATTTAATATAACACCTGGGTAGCCTTAGGGTTATAATTTAAACATCAAGGACTGAGTTTAAGCTCATTATTGATTTCGCAAGGGCTGAGTGTAGTACAAGAGCGTAGTGGTATGGCTCCTGGATAGAGATGGGAGTTTAGAACACATTTGGTTGAAAGAGGGTATGAGGTTATCCCGATCACGTATTTGAAGTTGACGAACCTCCTCGATCGACAAAGTTAAGTAGTAGTGTATTGGAGGGGTTCCTTGTTTGGATTTCGCTTTGCGAGACGCTCCGCGCATGAACCTTAACGACGTCGGGAGTGGAGAGATGTTATAGGATGCGAGGATAATTAAATTATGAAGTAAAGATATGACATTTTAATACGTGGGATTTAAAGAGATATAATGCTACGTAAGGGAATAATCTAAGGTTAATGTGAGTACCTTGTTGTTAGTATACTATAGGTATGATAATGCCTATTTGATTGATTAATGATTATGTGTATGACATACCTAGCTTACTTGCTATTGGTGGGAGGTTTGCGCGTGAGCGCAATCATATCCTGATGAATCCATGGGATCTTTGATTTGTCGCTCGAGAACATAGGTCTATGAAAGACTTATCAGGGAGTTGATAAGTCTTCTGACTATGGGTACATAGGTATGTGCGTGACCCATGGGTATGAGAACTATGTTCGCCTCCAATGATTGTGTTGTTGTTTGCGGTTCGAGGAATCTTAACGAACCTTTAGTCCCTTATTCGGCGACAAGCGATATTGGGACATGATAGCAGAGTAATGCATTGCACCGCAGCTGTGACTCGGGGTGCCGTATTATATATGAATATATATACAATGGATTAAATGAATGATTGGATATATATTGTGGTTAAATCTATCTACAGTGATAATTGTAGATAACGGTGAATAGAGGAAGAAAATGGAATTAAGTTAATGAATGTTTATGCTTATAGAATAGAAAAGTTTAATTCATATTAATGAGAAATGATTCATGTTAATGAGCAACGATTCATATAAATGAAAAATACATGAGAATGATTATATAACATATGGTATGGGACATACGGGGTTATGATATGGAAATGGAATTATAATATGGAAACTGAAAAAGAGGAACCATTAACTAGGAAGTTAATAGGAAACGTTAAGCGTGCACTCTAGTTGAGAGGTGAGACTAGCAAGTGAGAGTTGGATCTAACATGTACATAATAAATGCTTTATTGCACTTGTTAAATATTTGTTGTTTTAAAAATAATTTACACATTCGGGCTCTGACCCATATATACCCTCGGCCAGGCCGAGTGCGCCCTCCACCAAGATGTGCCCAAGACGGTCTCTTGACCCTTCCAGGGGCCGACCCATCATCAGGCCCAAACGACCCTCCAAGGGGACGACCCCTCATCAGGACCAGACGACCCTCCAAGGGGCCGACCCCTTATCAGGCCCAAACGACACTCCAAGGGGGCGACCCCTCATCAGGTCCAGACGACACTCCAAGGGGCCGACCCCTCATCAGGTCCAGACGCCCCTCCGAGGGTACGACAGTACGAGACCTAAATTAGGCCAGACTCACTGCCAGAAGGAACTTAGCCCTCGGCCTCATATAATAGGCCGAGGGTGACATCATCATAACGCGTGGTTTGGGAGACACGTGGAACAGTGCGCGTGAGGCTCACAAGGGACGTGGAAGACCGTTATAACAATATCACCCCCTTACGTGAGGAAATATTATGTCATCATTAATCACAGGTGGCATCTACTGGTGTTAACAAGGAATTGGCTAGATCATCATTCACATGCACCATGCATGCTTTGGGGGGTACACTACACCCCCCAAGGCCTATATATACTTGTCACCTACAACCCTTCAAAGGGATCGATAATTGTAACCCTAACTAAAACTCTGCTTATACACAGAGTAGAGAGAGAAAGTGAGCTTATGTGCATTGTATCCAAGGCCATTACTGCCCATACTTAGTGGATCACACACTCACAGTGGATGTAGGCCTGATTGACTGAACCATTACACATCATTGTCTTATTCCTCTTATACTCATCTCCTTCTACACACTTATACACATACATTTCTATGGCTGCCATGGTTATTAAAGTTTGAGCTCATCATCACTTATCTAATGGTGCTGAATCTAAGCATCATCAATAACCATACCCAAAATTACCTCATTTTGAACCATACAATCATACAACGTAACAACCGATATCTTGGTCTGAGGACTATACTCTCTCTGCATCATTAGCCAGGGGATTCACCTCTAATGCGTAATTTCCCTATGATAGCATTTAGAGAGGTATGTGTAAATGTGCCATAGTTACAAGGTATATTAAGTTAAACATACGGTCCTTAAATTTTGAAACCACATGTACATACAAATTGGCTACAAGAGATATTTATTACCATACTAGCCCCCTAAGGCCAACACACGCCACCTGACTCTATATTAGTCCTACTCTCATTTACTAGACGAAAAGAGACATTATGCCTTTATAAATAGTTCTCGAAATAAGCCCGAACACTCCCATACTATCCTAGAGTACCACTCTCCTTATATGAGGTCATGTTACTTCTTAATATATCCTATGAGAAGGTTACAACGCCTTAAACCCCAAAAGAAAATAGTAGAAAGAAAATCATATTCTTGGGCTGAAAACAGAGTACCAGTCAACCGACCCCTGACCCCCGATCGACCGGGTATTGGGAAATTGCCTTGCGAGCCAACCAGTAGGCTTTTTGCCTTTGGCCCGATCGACCGACTTCCTAGCCACGGTCAATCGGTCCTAGCAGATAATTCGTCAATCTCCCATTTTTCTTACAAAACCTAAATCTCCAATTCTTCTACATCAACTAATATTTGCAACAAATCATTTCTATATGATCACCTACCAATGTACAGCAATCAAATCATATATAACTTATATAGGTGAAGATTTGAACAACAAACTCAATCAAAACTCTAAATGGGTTCAATCTTAAGAATAATAACCATCTACACCCTTTATTCAACATAATCATAAGGTATTCCAAGTATAATAACTTGCCTTGTTGTTGGAGTCTCGGATTCTTCTTCGTAGCAAAGATTCCAAGCTTAAAATGACAAAATCTCCTCTTTTCTCTCCCTTCTCTCTAACTTTTAGGTTTAGAAAGTACACAAACGAGATATAAATGCTCTTGCAAGACTTAAATGCCTAATTACAACTCAAATACATTAAGTCCAACATTAAATGCTACTACACACTTAAAATGACTCGTAACTCCTATTTAAGTCATAAATAGCCGGAACGTACCCCCGGAACCCAAAAACAACCTTAGCACTTATTTTGACTAACTCAACCCTTCCCGGACTAACCGTGCCCTCTAAACTTACATCCGGGACATCGTTCATATATTCCAATTCCAACGTCATATTAACATTTTAATAATAACTCGAATGGAATATAAACCATAACCGTCGTTTTAAAGCCCAACGACTTAACATAACATAATACTACACTGTATACATTTGCAAAAGAGTAAATATGCTATACTAAAATTATTAACTCTTAAATTACTCAAATTAATATTTACTTCAATCTCTCATTTAATTTAATTAATTAACCCATACGGACAATTAATATAAAAATAAATGCTTAAAAGTAAGGAGTAGTACAGACCTCAAGTGAGAGCCGTGAACCTAACATGTATATAATATCTGCTGATTATGAATTTTAAATAATTGCTAAATTTTTAAATATTTTTATAGTGAGGCCCAGCTTAGGAGTTCATTTCCATTTGTCGTGCTGCAGTTGCTGTGGATGATTGCAGGTCTTAGTTTGAAAGACACCTCCATTTCCTTGCAGATCTGATGCACTCATTACTTTATCTCAGTCAGTCATGTTGCCCATTTTCCATTAGTAGTTGTTCCAGAGACATTGTACTCTTTTATTTTCAGTGGTGGATTTAGTTTTATGGATTATTGTATTAGAGTTTCAGACTGGGGTGTTTACCTTCATCTTATCTTATTTGATTCAGTATTTCATTATTTGTGGTGTCAATTAATGTAGCATAGTTAATGTGATATTTAATTGTTTCAAATCATTGCATGTTAATGATAAAGATAAAATTTGACACCAGCTTTCAAATAATAGGCGGCTAATAAATATTAAAAAGTTTTTCGACAGAGATGCTAAGAATGAACCAATCTGGATATTCTATTTTTAATTTATTAAAGGCTTGATCACCGGGTATTTAATTAAGCGGAGTGTCACACAATAGCCATATGAGATTGATAAATATACTAATGATCGTCCACCAGCCTGAACTCTTTTCTGGGCGAAAACTTCTAAGACGTTCTGAATTGAGATAGAATATGGATGGCTTCACTTTCAACTTGTGAGCCTCCTTACTTTCCAACGTGGTCTCGTTATTATTAAGGTAAATAATGATCCGATTCATCCATCTGGTGTATGGTTAATTCCCATGGCCTCTATCTAAAGGTTTGGTTATTTTATTCTTAGTCGGTCAATATATTATCCTTCAATTATTCTATTCAAAATGGTGTTAATGGTTAAGGCTAATATAGCTAGGGTGTCACCGTGACTAATGGAGTTCCTCGATAACTATTCAATTAACAATGACCTAAAAAAATTTAATTTTTTTTTTCTCTTTCTGATTTTTTTTCATTTTTTTTGGGGTTTTATTCATTTTTTGATTTTTTTTCTTCATTTTTTGGGGGTTTTATTCACTTTCTGGATTTTGTTCATTATTTTTGGGGTACGATTCAATTTCTCGATTTTTCCCCCTTATATTTGGGTTGTTATTAGTTTTCTAGATTTTTTTCATTATTTTTTGGGGTTTATTCTCTTTATGTATTTTCTCATTATTTTTTGGGTTTTATTCATTTTCTGTATTTTTTTCATTATATTTTTGGGTTTTCATTCATTTTCTGAATTTTTTTCATTATTTTTGGGTTTTATTCATTTTCTAGATTTTTTCCCATTATTTTTTGGTTTTTATTTATTTCTGAATTTTTTTTCATTATTTTTGGGGTTTTATTCACTTTCTGTATTTTTTTTCATTATTTTTGGATTTTTATTCACTTTCTAGAGTTTTTTCATTATTTTTGAGTTTTTATTAATTTTCTGAAATTTTTATCAATTTTTTTTGTGTGACAATTCTTTTCCCTATAAAATGAATAACAAGGTGGGAGGAGGTTTTTTAATTCCACATTTTTGTTGAAAAAGTGGGTACGTGATTTGTTTTAAGGAAATCAATTCCATGGAAAATTTTGTTTATTAAACATCCAAAAAATGAAAAATGGCCCCATATATTATATTTTTCATGAAAAATTAGTGTTATCAAATACACCCTAATTGGTTTCACAAATGGGTTAGGGTGGTGCCTAGGTGAAGTTGGCCTAGGAGCTGATTTTTTAACCAACTTGATTTATATTCTTCAAACACCACAAATGAAACCATCTCATTCGGTATTAATTTTACTTCCTAGTTGATTAGTAGAAATTCGAAAATTTATAGAAAAATTCAAATGATATGAAAAACATATATGCTGCATTTTATCGAGTTTTTATTCTTTCCCCGAAGTTAAAATGGTAAATTCACGTACCAAATCTCATAAATCGTGTTAAAAGATTGAAAAACAAAATGCCAATGTCTTTCTGAAAATCAAACTTCCACGTGTATTACTAATATAGAATTTCCAAAGAACACAATTGCTCAAACCGAAAGAGCACTATATAACACTTATGGCCCCGAATGCTTCAGACTTGGAGCGTGAAAAGATGTGTGAGGCGGTTTTGTTAGAATAAAAAAGATCTACTTTAGTTCATGTCATGGTTAAAGTTTATTATGTTTTTATAATGTTATTGTTGTTTTAGTTCATCTAGTGGTTGTTGATCTATTTAACAATCTTCCATGTTCCATTTGCAATAGTTTATGTTACTTTTGGGTCTGTTTTCCAATTTCTGGTTTTTATATGATGTTTTCATATGTTTTCCAGATTTTGGTTCTTTTCTGTGGGACTGGTGAAATCAAAAAGCAAGTGATCATTGGTATTTTAAGACAGGTGGTCAACAAGGAAAGTTTACACCGTCTGATTTTGATCTTCCAAAGCAAAATAAACTTTCATGCTCAGAAAGTGGTGGATGACTTTTCTGTCAAAGTGGAGACTTTCCATGTAAGCGGTTTTTTTGGTAAATCAAGATTTAAAATTTTTGTACTGTTTTAAGGTGAGAAGAAATTTCTCATTTGACTAAGCACTTTCCATTATATAGTTTAAAGACAAGCATCTGAAAGGAGAATGAATATTTATGTGCTTCCCTGACAAGTTCTTAGGCAGTTGAAATTTTAGTTGCCACGACCGAGAAATGTATATGACAATCAAATATCTCTTTTGTCATGGGGATTGCCAAAAATTGTATGAAGGAATACAGTAATCTCCATAGCCAACAAGACCACAGCATTGCACTTTCCAAGATCAGCCCTGTTCTATGAAACAACATTCATCCAATTGTTAGCAAGAAACAGAACATCCACTGGCTGGAAGATACTTAATGCAACAGCCAAAGAGAAGCAATGAATCTGATATTCTTCACATCTCTTCTTAGTCCACCTCCCTATTCTCAAAATTTCTGATATCTCTTCCTCCCCAAACTCTCCAAGCAAACACCAAGGAAACAAACCTCCATAGACATTTGAATTTCTCTTTATCCCCGCAATCACCCCAGTCGATAACAAAACAGACGTACAACCTTTTTCGGAGTCCCCCCAACAATTCCAAGTTCATCGAAAGTTTACTCCTTGGATCCATATATTTAATCCAACATTATCTCTTATTTAACATAATTAAATGACACATATTCCTCAAACGATATAGCACTTTCATTAAATTCAATGCATCTTCATGAATCGTAATTAGATTACTCGATTATAACCTAAGCTTCTCTCTCTCTCTCTCTCTCTCTCTCTCTCTCTCTCTCTCTCTCACACACACACACACACACACACACACACACACACACACACACACACACACAAGATACAATTTAAACTACTCATCATCTAATTGGGATATATTGCTCATTTGCTCAAACTTTCTTACACACTCTCATTTTCCTATTAAACTAGCAACAAAAATGCTCAACCAACTCTAGAGAGTTGTGGATTAGACCTGATGACATGAAAGGGGGAGCACAAATTGCTTAGTAGAGTCACCTACGAGGGAGATTTAAGAAAATAAGTACAATTATATTCAAGGAATGTTAACCAACAATTCGTAGTATTGAAAGAGTAAGATGTTCAAAAGTAAGCTCAAACAATATTATGAACAAGTTTTCATGCATATCAAACAGTAAGAGTTTAGAGAATGAAGCCTATATTCTACAACCTTGACATAAGAATAAATCTACTTGCTATTTGACATGCTCCTAATACTTGAGTGTGGCCCCCTCTTGAATTTTGGGGCTCGAAGGACTAATGTAGATAATTTAGTGATCTTGGCCTCATAGTGACTATGGACATGTCTCCTTGTACAAGATCCAAAAAGTCCAACTCTTTTCGATCTCTCTCATTCTTGGTGAAATACCTCTCTTTAAATGCCTCCTTTAGCTTCTCACAAGTGCATGACCATTTGACCTCACCTGGATCCTTTTGACCATTTTCGGTTGTTGGTCACAAACATACTACACTCTGCTCCTTGATACACTTGAGGACCTCAAAACTTTCTCCAATTAATTAATCCAAGCATGACCCCTTTTATCCAAGCTAACCAGGATTTCTTATCAAGGCATTTAGTTTACCGTGTTATTTTTTCAAGATTTTCAAAAGCTCCTTTATTTTAGTCTAATTAAACGCGAATAACTTTTGTATGCTGTGAAGGATACTGGTTTGTGATAAACTATTGTGCCCATTATGTAATACGTTGGGTGTTGATTTAGTTAAGAGGCTGTTTCGTTTTGCCTCTATTATTTGGATTGTTTCTGTACCATATAAAGCGTGTCTGTGTGTGTGTGTATAAACAGTGCTGCCAACAGTACTCAATTTTCTTTGTTTGAATATTGGGTTTCTTTGTCACATTTGTTTTGTGTTACTGGCCTAAATTTATTTTACGCCTTATTAAGATGATATAACATTAACATTGATTTCATAATATACACACGCACACACACACACACACACACTATATATATATATATATATATATGTGTGTGTGTGTGTGTGTGTGTGTAACTGACCGTAGATTTAAAGTGCTTTCTCAAAAAGTAGTGTCAAATTTATATGTATTTTCTGTGTTTAGTTATGAATTCACTTAAGATGGAAAAAATGACACTTTCAAAAGCATTTTACTAAGCATGTATCATCGGGGAAGGTAGAAGGCAACGTTCTTGTTGCATTTTTTACTCCGATTTGTTTTTATAGAAATTGTTCTTGAGGAACTCTGAGATATACACACGAATATAGAAACACATTATGATAACATGCAACTTGATAGATTGATGGGAATGGGATCTAGAGGTTAATGTGTTGAGACTGATCAGTGGATTATCATGTCTTCAGTCGAAATTCTAAGCAACTAGAACCAAAACCAGACTCACATAGTTGAATCCGTAACTGTTGATGGTCAACCTTGCATCACAATCCTCCAAAACTGAGATTATTTGTGATCACCACCTAGCTTGGTGTCAACCCCTAGACTGATACAATAATTTTAGGAGACGTGTGAGGAGGCGCAATGAAGAGTAGAAACCTATTTATAATGCCAGGAAGAAAATATCACCTGGCAGATGTGTTTTTTTTTCCAACCACTTTACTGATTATTATAACACTGAATATGAGGCATATCTTAGCAAACTTATAGTATCGTGTTTTCTAGTAGGACCATCATCAAGATCATTGCCTTCCACTTTAATTTCTAACATCAGGTAATGCCTTTTCAGATTACGGAGTTGTTAATGAATATCACAAAACATGTTTTGGCGCCAAAGCATGAAGTATTGACTGCTGAGGAGAAGCTGAAGTTGCTGAAGAAGTATGGCGTGAAAGACACTCAGGTGATTAATAAACTTTGGATGGAGATAAATGACTTACTTTTAGCATGCAAGAAAAAGTATAATTGGTTAAAGAAGTCAATGGTTTAGGGATGAGAGTGTAGCTGTTCACTGTTTGTGTGTGTGTGGTGTGATGTGGTGGTGGTGGTGGGGGGGGGGGGGGGGGGGAGGAATTAATGTGATTAGATTTTGTAGATGAGAACATTGGGAGGTCTCTAGGATCACAATCAATATGTTAGGATTTTGATTCGAGAGATATTTAGCTGTCCAATGATTAGTCCATTTGGTCTATGTTAGGAGAACGTTTTTGGTACACAGATTGTTAGATCATCTTCTTTTTTTTACGCACATTTCACTGTGTTTTCTACATTCAAGCAAATAATTAGCTTTCTGCTTTTTTAATCATATTACGCTAAACATTTCAATTATAACAGAAAGAGAATGTGTATGTGAACCTTTGTTTTAATTTATTTTTCATTTCTACTTATGTTTTGTGAGAGTTTTGTAACTTGTTTACCAGTAGATGTTCTATATGACCAGAGGGCATTGCAGTATTTATTTCAGGACTGGTTAGTCACAAGCAGATGTAGCTCAAAGGTTTCTTGCTTCGAATGCAAATATAGCACACAAGTGTTTGCAGATAATCCGCTGAATTATAAAAAATTGCACATACCTCCAATATGTGGGAAATTGCAAATTACGGTAGGTCAAGGAGTTTTTTCTTTTTCTTTTTCAACAAAATTAATAGTTCTGGGATGTATTTGCAGCTAGTGTGATAATTTAAGAGGTTTCTTCCAATTGATTCCTTTTTTCGATACTGTTGATCTAACTACTGGCCAATAATAGTTGTAATTAACATGTTTTCTTTTTTCTTTCAGATTCCTCGAATGCTAGAGACTGACCCTATAGCCAGGTACTATGGGCTTGAGAAGGGGCAGGTGTTAAAAGTTAGTTACAAAGGCGCCGCACAAGCTGATTCACTTGTTACTTACCGCTGTGTTGTGTGATGGCATTTCTTACTCTTACTAGGTTGACGTAGTATTGAAACGGGAAACAACGTTTTGGTCGACAATTACCTCCTTTTAAGGAACTATTTTGATTGTTAGAAAATTTTCACAGGACTTCAAGTGCCTAGCATTCATTTGCAATGTTTTAGTTTCGCCCATTAATTATCCAATGTTGCTATGGTAATTAGTTTTTATCTGTTGAATAGTTTAATAACCAAAGCCACTTTACTTGATTCTTTGGCTTGTTCAGGCTTCCTCTCTTATCGGAAGAAAGAGAGAAGAGTGGTCTTAATAAATCCCACTCAAGCACCTGTTTAAAGGGGAGATGATTTTATGGAGAATATTTGTTCATTTATTTGTTTAAATAATTAACAAGATATTTTAATTATTAATTTATTTTAATTCAAAATATTTATTTGGATTTATTGAGCATTTTCAAACCTGCTCGTACTCATTTCTTTAACTATCCAACAACGTTTAGATTGTGGAAAATGACTTCAAATTGAGTGAGGGCATTATAAGACCATCTCCAATTGTCCTTTCTATCATCCCTGTTTCTGCGATAGAAATAAAAAGAAGGAAAAATATTTTTTAATGCATCTCTTTTTCCTATTATGCATTTGATATGGCTGCTGAGACATATTGACAATTTCTACCATCATTTCTACATGTAGAAATACACTGACGGTTTGCCAAAGTGACGTGGAGACAGGGGCGGATCCACCCCAGGACGAAGCGGGGCGGCCGTCCCAGTTCACTTTTCAAAAAAAAAAAAAAAAAAAAAAAAAAAAAAAAAAAATATATATATATATATATATATATATATATATATATATATATAGGGGTATTTGGTAAAAAATTAAAAGATGAGGAGAAAATGTGTAATAAACAAAAATAAAACAAAACTTAATGTAAAGGTTTTACGGTCTCACCCTATTTTCTCATTCTCACCCTAATTTATCTCCCTCTCGTCCGTCGTTGTTGCTCCTCCATTCTCCACTCGCACTGCCAGTGGTGGATCCAGCTCTCTCCTCCGTGCTGCTCTCCTCTCTCCTCCACCACCCGCCCCTACTGCTGTTGCTCTCTCCTCCACCCTTTACTGTAATGTAGAAGGCAGGCTTTACATATGGGTCCAGGTATGTTTGCAGTGCTATAATATAACATTTGTATTTCATTTGTTTATTTTGTTTATTTCATCATTTGTTTATTTTGTGAAATTATATGTGAAATTAAATTTATAATGTAAAATTATACTAAAATGAAATTTATTTGATAGTGAATCTATTAGTATAAAATTAAATTAAATTTGTTGTAAATATAGGAAGTCAATGGAGAAATTTTTTAAACGGAAAAATGATTGAAACACAGAGGGATCAGTTATTTCTATCACCATGCGAGAAAAGAGAAGATTGCTTGGTGACGTACAATGAACAGGATACCTCAACATTTTTACGGTTAAAAATTGCAAAAATATAAGTAAAAATAACCCAAAAAAAATCGCCTCGGGGGCTCACGCCCCCGAACCCCCGGGCTTCGTCAAAAATTTTCGCCCCTCTTCACTTCAAATCCTGGATCCGCCACTACGTGGAGATCCATGTTCTTGTTTGGCGGTACCCATTTCCCTCCAAAATAAATCCTTGACCTGAAAATCTATTTATACTACTTCTCTTCATTCTGTACACAAAATATATTTTTGCTGTAGCAATGAAAGAAAAATTTCAGACTTGATTGTGGGTACTGACCATTTGATATTATTTTAGCAAGACAACTATCCCAAAATAGTGGTGAGAACTTTATACACCAGTCTATTGTGTATGTTGCATTATAAATCATAAGTGGAAGTTTTCAAAGTGGTATTAAATTAATGAGGACCTGCCATTTTATTTAGGCACAACCCATGTAAAAATACCTTCCCAGCTAACAGGGGGTGGCATGCCCCTTTGTCACAAGGGGTAATGCTTTCAAAGAGATTTCTTAAGAGTTTCTATTCCTCGGAAAAATACCTTCCCAGCGAACATGAAATATTTTTTTCGATTTTGCATAAAATTGACAGGCATCTGAAACATTATTGTGTTTGGGCTGTTGCAACAACTATGTAAAAATATATGACAGGTCGTTAAGGTAGAAACTCACGGCTGGAGAAGGGGATTACAAGTTCTCTTTCACTTATTTAGGTAGACGGCCAAGTGGATAGAAATGCTTGCTAACTGTTCTCAAGAACTGTGTTTAGAAACGCTACCATTGGAGATGGTCTAAATCATGTCTACAATTTTCTTCTTCTCCTAAAAAAATGAGTTTCAGATTGTTGTATTCTTGGGCTTCTTGTCTCTTTTGGACATCGTGCTTTTTCGTAGAGGCGCAAAATACCCTTGAAAAAACGACATATTTTATGCCTCAACCATTTTCTACAACTCAATTTTTAACATCATGTATATCGTTTTAATGACTTTTGCACCCATGCTAGGTTTATGTTGTCAAAAATGTATTTTAAATACACAAGTGGGAGACCCACTAACCCACTTGAAATGGTCATTCGGGTTTTACTCCCAAATTTCCTCTCTTTGTTTCCTTGATCGTTATCCTCCTCATAATTTATATATGGCTTATACTCCATTATGAAGTGAGAAAACCAAAAAGAATTCTGCAACAAGACTGGAAAAAAAAACACAGAGAGAACAAGAAAAAAGGGCTCAAGTGTGGTATTGAAAAGAAAAAAAAAACATGAGTTTAGTTTTGGAAGAAAGAAAAATCGAGTGTTTTGGAAATCACTTCTTCTCTCTTTCTAATATTGAAAAATTTTTCTTCATGAAAATATTTTCTTCATGAAAATATTTATTCCCCCAAAATATTTTAGAACAGTTTGTTCTCTTCAAACTGAAATTTCGGTATTGTGCAATTAATTTGGAATGGGTGTTAGAAGACATATAACTACGGTTCATGGTTATATGATACAGAGGTGATTCTGGGGTTGTTTTATCCTGGGGACGGCGTGACTGTAGACTACCTGCACAAAGAGGGTAGAGCCGCGAAACGTCTTAAAGAGAGCGACCTAGTCCGCGACTCAACCCAAGAATCGTCTACGACGAATTTATAAACAATTGAGGTAATATTGTTTATTTTTATTGTTCAGTATTTATTTGGACTTAACGCTTGCGGTTCGTATTTTGCGATAATCAGATGAGGTAATAATTTAATTTTGAGCAGTAGACTTAAAATTAATTTATGATTTTATTTTTTGATTTCTCCATAAAACTCTTTGATGTGATTTTTTAATCACAATATATAAAGTGTTCCAACAATTTTAAGATGTTTCCTGTCTACCATGGAGACCGAAAAATAAATCTTATGGGCATATATGATTATTTTTATGATGTCGAAATGAAAAAGGGCCAACTAAGTTTCTATGTCTAGAAATTATAATTTTGACCTTTTATCTCTAGAAATGACCGTTTAGCCCCCGAACTTCCTAAATATTATATTTTGTGAAGTAGATACATAAATTTCAGTATTTTTGGTCAATTCGGAATCGATCAATAATTTCGTGAGAAATTAGAATTTGAACAAAAATGAACACCTTCATGAAAAACTTTTAAATAGGTCAATCCTAGTTTTTAGTTATGAAATGTTATTTCACATAAGATGTTATTGTTGGAAATGGAATTGTATACCTTTTTAGACAATTCATTTTGAACCACTTGTGGTTAAGGAAATAAATTAAAATTTGTTATGTGGAATCAAATTGAAATTTGATAATTGATAACAAATGAAAATTTGTTAATCAAATAAAATTTGATATTTGAAAACAAATGAAAATTTGTCATATGAAAATAAATGAACATTTGTTATATGGATTCGAAGGGTAAGTTATAAACATTTGCACCTTGCGCTATGTTTACTACAAAACAAATTTGTTCAAATATTTTTTGAAGTGTTTATATGAAAATGTTGTTGGTATTTTTCCACCACACTATAGTGATCGATAATGAAAAAAAAACTGGAATTTTTGTTATGAATTCTGTTGGAATATCATGTCAGTTTTTTGATGATATATAAACTGAAATTTCGTGAATTTTGGCATGCATGTAGTATGTTAAGATTATAAATTTTGGGCTTCGGAATTTCTGAAAAAAGAGTTGTATATCTTTTATTATGATTTTTACAAATGGGATGCGCAATGCTGAATGTTTTGGACAGCTTGTAGTAAAACAAGTTTATCTTCACTTGTACTTAATATTTTTTAGTGATTCCAATTTTGGATAATACAAGATTCATAAAGGATGAATTCTAAAAAAATTCATAAATTTTCAATAAGCGGTTTGATCGTGGTGAAATTTCAAACTTGAAGTTTTTTCATTTGAACAATTATTTTGGACAACATTTTCTTAGAAGAAAAAATGTATCATGTCGTGTGCCCAACGGATTTAAAATATTTTGAAGCCTTTATAAATTTCTTATTCAAGGATTTATGAAGTACTTAGAAAAATTTGGACTCAAATTTATGGAAGATGAATTTCATAGAAATTGTATAATGATTTATATAATATTTTAGTTTGGAGTGCAACCGCTAGAATTTATATGAATAATTCTTTGTATTATTCATTTATACGAGTTGGAAAAGGTATATAGTAAAATTGTATTCTTCTATGTTGGAATCAATTTGGTGTGCTTCATACGCGTGTAGAAATAATTTAGTTGGGTAAAATTATTTTGACCGTATGCTTTGATTTGGAATTGAGGTTTAAACTCTAATACGAGTATTATTGTATACATTGTGAGAAATTATATATTATAATTTTTTATGAAATAGATTGTATAATCTATATATGACTTTCAGACCTTTGAAAATTTAAAATTATGACTCGAACGAATGAACTTATATTTTTTTATTCGGCTATACCTGAAAGCATTAAGTATGTATTTATTTAAGAAATAAGATGAATTCTTATTTAATGTTGAAGAAGTCATGTCATAAATGATTAATTGAATTCCTTGGAATAAACTAGTGCATGTGTGCATTTTTGCATATTCGAAATGCTCAAATGCTTTTTTAGTTCCCGAAAAAGTTGATTTGCTCCAAGGCAATAAGCAAAACAGTGTTCCCGCAGCAAGTGAAGTGTCGCGCGAACCTAGTTTTGCTACTTGTAATAAATTTTGCTAACCGGGACAAATTTTGAGAACCAAAAACCCAAATTGGATGGGCAAAAATAGCATGTTGCAAATATGTGTCGACTTTGAAGATGGTCTAATGTATAAATTTCAAATTTCAGGCAAAGGGTCGTTTCTAAAATTGTTACCCCTGCTACTGTATTTCGTTTGCTTTGCGAAGTCCAAGTGGATTACTTTATTATTTATCTGCACTTATCGACGATAACTGGCTCTGGGCATAATTACAATTTACAACTTGGAGAGGATTTACAATTAAATAAAGGCTAAATAAACAAGGAAAAATAAGAACAAGACTACTAATAGAGAGAATGGACAAATGACCAAAATACACAGATGAGTAAGGACCAATATACACTTGGCGAGAGACCCAATGAATCAAAAACTAAGATTGGTTAGGTAGCTTGTGGGGGTGGTAAGTGGAACAAATGGTGGTGCTTGGATGCATGTGATAGGTTAGGAGCTGTTAGTATGTGCAACTCAAGTTTAGTGGAGAAGTTAGATTGTCTTTGGGGTATTCACAATCTTTATCTTGTCTATTCAAGTGCATGAAGAACAATTTCAAATGGTGCTTTTCTGGGGTGTACGAGCCGGTGGAGGACTCAAACATATGGGAGTTGTGGGAGGAGTTGGAGGAAGTAAGGGCGATTAGGGGGTGATGTGGTGCATTGGGGGTGACTTCAACATTGTGCGGTTTCCTTTCGAAGAAGAGTGATGTTCTAGATCTTCAAGGGCTATGAGAACTCTTAATTGGACTTAGTGGAGGTTTCACGTGGTCTAGTAACAGGGACAGTTGTTGTTGTCCAAATTAGATAGCGTTTCAGTATCTCATGTTTGGGAGGTTACTTTCCACGAGGTGTTGCATGCTTGCTTACAAAGGCTGATTTCTAATCACATCCCTATTCTATCAGAGTGTGGAGGGGTGATGCGAGGTTGAACACCCTTCAGATTTAGGAATGTGATTGCGAGACAAAGGGTGTGTAGTGGAGGGTAATGCTGGGTATTTTAGGGCATTTTATATGTTAGTCAAGTGTACTCAATTTTGGAACACTGAAAAACAGTGGCAAATTTTGGCACTGTTTTAAAGTGTGCTAGATTGCCATTAAACCGTGCCAAAATTTGGCACGATTTAAAACTGTGCCAGATTTTTAACATCAGGTTGTGACAATTTGCTGTTTTTGGTGTAGTGATTAAGGGGAAGACCCTACACTTAAAAAGAATTTGGCCAAGCTAATTACAAACAAGTTTGCAGTTGACCAACCTGGACTTTTGGATTGAAACTAAGGAAAGCAAAGGTTTTAATCAAGAACACACAAGAACAAGTCACCGGAGAAGAACGCCAAAAACTTATGAAATAACCAAAGAAAAATCCAGTCCTACAGTCCTAAAGCAGTCGAAGTGTAAAAAGAAATGGAATACGAAGAGGGCACTAGGGCAGAGGGATTACATGATAAAGAACAAGCGAGACTGCCAAAGCGCGAAACGATGAAGTTGCAGAAATGGCAATGGAGCTGGTGAGAGGCTAGAGAGCGAGAGTTCAGGCGCAAAGAAGAAGAAGGGGAAATGACTTCAAAAATTATTTAAATATCTTGCTAATGAGTGGGCCCACTAACCAAGGCAGAGCACAGCCCACGAGGAGGGCATCATTAGGGCACAAAGTCCCAAGCAAAGTGTGCAGCCGCCATACCTGGGAAACTGGAATGATGGTAGATATCTGCCTAGGTGTCACATCAGCTTGACAGGTGTCACTCACCAAACTGATCATACACTCATCTCAAAAGCAATACTATCCCTCAGCCATCTCAACAACATCTATGGCTAAGGGTTGGGGGTGATTGATATACCCATATATACCCTCGGCTAGGTCGAGTGCGCCCTCCACCAAGACGAGCCCAAGACGGTCTCTTGACCCTTCAAGGGGACGACCCATCATCAGGCCCAGACGACCCTCCAAGGGGCCGACCCCTCATCAGGACCAGACGACCCTCCAAGGGGTTGACCCCTTATCAGGTCCAGACGACACTCCAAGGAGCCGACCCCTCATCAGGTCCAGACGACACTCCTAGGGGCCGACCCCTCATCAGGTCCAGACGCCCCTCCGAGGGTACGAATCACTGCCAGAAGGAACTATTATGTCATCATTAATCACCCCCTTACGTGAGGAAATATTATGTCATCATTAATCACAGGTGGCATCTACAGGTGTCAGCAAAGAATTGGCTAGATCATCATTCACATGCACCATGCATGCTTGGGGGGTACACTACACCCCCCAAGGCCTATATATACTTGTCACCTACAACCCTTCAAAGGGATCGATAATTGTAACCTTAACTAAAACTCTGCTTATACACAGAGTAGAGAGAGAAAGTGAGCGTATGTGCATTGTATCCAAGGCCATTACTGCCCATACTTAGTGGATCACACACTCAAGTGGATGTAGGCCTGATTGACTGAACCACTATACATCATTTTCTTATTCCTCTTTTACTCATCTCCTTCTACACACTTATACACATACATTTCTATGGCTGCCATGGTTATTACAGTTTGCTCATCATCACTTATCTGGTGGTGCTGAATCTAAGCATCATCAATAACCATACCCAAAATTACCTCATTTTGAACCATACAATCATACAACGTAATAACCGGTATCTTGGTCTGAGGACTATACTCTCCCTGCATCATTAGCCATGGGATTCACCTCTAATGCGTAATTCCCCTATGATAGCATTTAGAGAGGTATGTGTAAATGTGCCATAGTTACAAGCTATATTAAGTTAAACATACGGTTCTTAAATTTTGAAACCACATGTACATACAAAATGGATACCAGAGATATTTATTATCATACTAGCCCCCTAAAGTCCAACACACACCACCTGACTCTATACTAGTCCTACTCTCATTTACTAGACGAAAAGAGACATTATGCCTTTATAAATAGTTCTCGAAATAAGCCCGGACACTCCCATACTATCCTAGAGCACCACTCTCCTTATATGAGGTCATGTTACTTCTTAATATATCCTAAGAGAAGGTTTCAAAGCCTTAAACCCCAGAAGAAAAGAGTAGAAAGAAAATCCTATTCTTGGGCTGAAAACAGAGTACCAGTCGACCGACCCCTGACCCCCGATCGACCGCGTATTGGGAAATTACATTGCGAGCCAACCAGTAGGCTTTTTGCCTTTGGCCTGATCGACCGACTTCCTAGCCGCGGTCAATCGGTCCTAGCAGATAATTCTTCAATCTCCCATTTTTCTTACAAAACCTAAATCTCCAATTCTTCTACATCAACTAATATTAGCAACAAATCATTTCTATATGATCACCTACCAATATACAACAATCAAATCATATCTAACTTATATAGGTGCAGATTTGAACAACAAACTCAATCAAAACTCTAAATGGGTTCAATCTTAAGAATAATAACCATCTACACCCTTTATTCAACATAATCATAAGGTATTGCAAGTATAATAACTTGCCTTGTTGTTGGAGTCTCGGATTCTTCTTCGTAGCAAAGATTCCAAGCTTAAAATGACAAAATCTCCTCTTTTCTCTCCCTTCTCTCTAACTTTTAGGTTTAGAAAGTACACAAACGAGATATAAATGCTCTTGCAAGACTTAAATGCCTAATTACAACTCAAATACATTAAGTCCAACATTAAATGCTACTACACACTTAAAATGACTCGTAACTCCTATTTAAGTCATAAATAGCCGGAACGTACCCCCGGAACCCAAAAACAACCTTAGCACTTATTTTCACTAACTCAACCCTTCCCGGACTAACCGTGCCCTCTAAACTGACATCCGAGGCATCGTTCATATATTTTGTAATACCCCGTGATTTTTAATGACTTTTAAAATGGGTTATATTTTAAATTAATGGATTAATTGGATTTTATTATTTATTAATTCATTTGGGTTTTATCCAAATTGTGGATATTAAAATGGATGATTCTGAATATTACTTAAAGATATTTAGGTAATATGTGAATGTGATGTCATTGATATGACGGTGTGATATAAATTCGATAATTTAAATATTTAGTCAGACGCGGTATGGGACGTATCGGGACTAATTTATTAAATTAAAAAGGAAATTTAGTCATTTTGACTGCGTCGTTGCGTCCGAAAGGGTTGAAATAGTCAGGAAAGTCTATTTGGATGTTGGATTTGAGTCTCGGGTCATTTGGAAATGAAAAGACAACCCAAAAGGGGATTTTGGTTAATTTTACAAGGGGGATGAATAGTGATTTCGAGTTTTGTCTTATTATAAGTATTTGGAGATTAGTGTATGTAGGTTCATTTCATCTCTTCTACACAAAATTGAAAAGCCATCTTCTTAGAGAGAGTGGAAGGTTGCTTGGAAAGAAAAAGAAGTTTGCTTGGGAAGGAGGAGAACCAAAGGTCAAAGGTCACCACCACCATCACCACCTGTGTTATTCAACTCCAAAGGATCAGATCTTCATTAGAGGCAAGTGTTTGATATTTGCAATTTAAGTTCGTATATTGTCCATGTTAGGATAGTTATAAAAAGAGATGATTTTCATGCTTGGAAGATGAAAGGATATAGTTGTTAATAGATTTTTGGAATCTAAAAATATATAGGAATTAAACTCATATTGTAGGTAGTTAGTAATCCAATAAATATTCATCAATCCGTGGAAGAAATTCTGAAAATAATTTAGTGTTTTTGGAAGATAATATGTTGATAATTTTCTGGAAAAAGAGGCAAAAACGAGTGGAATGAGAAGAGTCAATTTGGAAGGTTTAGATCTTCTTTTTGAGTGCATTTGGATGAGATTTAAGAAAAACTCAAAACACATACCTGACTCAATTTTTCGTGTAGAATCCAAATCTGAAGTCGGATTGATGATTTGAATAATTTTTGGATCTGATTTTTCTGAGTATTGAAAATATGAGAATTCATGATGTTGTTTCTTTTTCATGTTGGTTCTTATCCCAAAACTTTTATAGATCTTCGGTGATTATTAATTGGATATTATGGGACTTAGAGAAGATCAGTAAGCCCTAGTTAAGATTTGAATTAATTTGATTGGGATTTAATTGATTAGAATTATGATAATTAAAGTTAAAGAGATTTCGATTGCTAGATTCATGTATTGGATTCTAATATGTTTGTATGAGTATTAAGGATAGTTCAAGTAGGGGAGATTTAATATAACACCTGGGTAGCCTTAGGGTTACAATTTAAACATCAAGGATTGAGTTTAAGCTCATTATTGATTTCGCAAGGGCTGAGTGTAATACAAGAGCGTAGTGGTATGGCTCCTGGATAGAGATGGGAGTTTAGAACACATTTGGTTGAAAGAGGGTATGAGGTTATCCCGATCACGTATTTGAAGTTGACGGACCTCCTCGATCGAAAAAGTTAAGTAGTAGTGTATTGGAGGGGTTCCTTGTTTGGATTTCGCTTTGCGAGACGCTCCGCGCATGAACCTTAATGACGTCGGGAGTGGAGAGATGTTATAGGATGCGAGGATAATTAAATTATGAAGTAAAGATATGACATTTTAATACGTGGGATTTAAAGAGATATAATGCTAAGTAAGGGAATAATCTAAGGTTAATGTGAGTACCTTATTGTTAGTATACTATAGGTATGATAATGCCTATTTGATTGATTAATGATTATGTGTATGACATACCTAGCTTACTTGCTATCAGTGGGAGGTTTGTGCGTGAGGGCAGTCGTATCCTGATGAATCCATGGGATCTTTGATTTGTCGCTCGAGAACATAGGTCTATGAAAGACTTATCGGGGAGTTGATAAGTCCGCTGACTATGGGTACGTAGGTATGTGCGTGACCCATGGGTATGAGAACTATGTTCGCCTCCAATGATTGTGTTGTTGTTTGTAGTTCGAGGAATCTTAACGAACCTTTAGTCCCTTATTCGGCGACAAGCGATATTGGGACATGATAGGAGAGTAATGCATTGCACCGCAGCTGTGACTCGGGGTGCCGTATTATATATGAATGTATATATAATGGATTAAATGAATGATTGGATATATATTGTGGTTAAATCTATCTACAGTGATAACTGTAGATAACGGTGAATAGAGGAAGAAAATGGAATTAAGTTAATGAATGTTTATGCTTATAGAATAGAAAAGTTTAATTCATATTAATGAGAAATGATTCATGTTAATGAGCAACGATTCATATAAATTAAAAATGTATAAGAATGATTATATAACGTATGGTATGGGACATATGGGGTTATGATATGGGAATGGAATTATAATATGGAAACTGGAAAAGAGGAACCATTAACTAGGAAGTTAATAGGAAACGTTAAGTGTGCACTCTAGTTGAGAGGTGAGAATAGCAAGTGAGAGTTGGATCTAACATGTACATAATAAATGCTTTATTTCACTTGTTAAATACTTGCTGTTTTAAAAATCATTGACACATTCGGGCTCTGACCCGTTTCCTTGCAAATTTTCTTTTCTATTGTATCTTCTATATCAGGTGTCCAGCAACAGGGACGCCAACCTTAGCGGATTATGACAGGCTATGGATTTATGTAGTTTTGCTTAGACGCCTATCATCTTTTTGATTCACAGTATTCTTAGATAGGGCATATCGCCCAAAGGATTCAGTTATCTTCTTCTATCGGGGTCAAATACTATGGTATTCGTGTCATTTTAATACATTTGATATTGTTGGGATTACTGTAATGGATTAATATTATTTGGGAATGTTTATTCCAATTGCATTCAAATTATTTTGTGTTATCTAATTGGTTATCAGTGTTGTAGAATAAAATGTGTTGTGTTATTCTTAAACTGGAAATGGATTTTGTTAAATTAAAATTTGAAAAGTTTTTAACACCAGCTTAATTGGGTATTGGGTGAGTTGTAAATGTTTTCGACAGTGATGCTAAGAATGAGCCAACTGTATATTCTGTTTTAATTTGGTATGGGACTGGCCACCCGGTATTTAATTAGGCGGGGTATTACAGGTGGTATCAGAGCATCAGGTTCTAGTGTCCTTTAGGATCTGTACGGCTTACTGTGTTTTCAGCTTAGCGTTTTTTTTATATAGAGCCCTATGTTTAGGATTGTTGATCTCTTTGGTAAGATTCCATATATATCAGTGAATCTTATTTACGTTCGGGAGTGATCGAACAAAGAAGTATGGCAGATGAGGGCCATTGAATGGATAGCAGAGATCGTACTTAGGAGGTTATGAAGTATGTTCGAGTATGATGACCGTAGTCGAGGTCACCCCTATTATGGAAAAATTGAGGAGAGTCATTAGTAGAAGTTCTTAAAATGCGGCAATTATGTGTGTTACCTAACGAAGGCAATATATTCAAAGGCTTGGGCATATAGTGGAGTGTGGTGAACTAGAACTGAAAATTTGGGGGTAAAATTTTTCTTGACTTATCGGAGCAAAGTTATAATAGTGGGATTCAACAACCACCACCCACGAATGAGGGTATGTTTTCTATCTTAGGAATTATGAGGCGTATTGATTTTTGTAGCAATTAATATTGTGTGGGCAAAAAGGGTTGCTAAACTTAGCCTATAGCATCGTTATTTACGTAGACATCTCCAAAGGGTGTGGGACACCTATGTTTTACATATTATCAAGTGAGTTTGATTTTTATCATGGGATTACTTACCTTGGGCATGTCCGAGCATGATGTGACTATCGGCATGCATTGACTTGTGGTATACGAGAGCATATGTACTACTATTAGCCAGCATCTTGTCTTCTAGAGAAGAGTAGATGAGTAGACTCTATTTGAAATCAATAAAACCTAATTTTTTTTTTTTGTTGTTTAAATTGATAAACCTGATATTTTTTTTTCGATAAACCAAATTTTTATACACTATTGAATAAGGACCTTAGGAGTTTCGATGACCGACTACTTTAGGAAGTAGTGTATCGGGGTGGTTCCTTGTTTGGATTTCACTTGCGAGACACCCCACGCATGAAACTAATAACCGTTGGGAGTCGAAATAAGTTAGGTCCTTAGTATATGAGTTTGTAACCTTTGCGACAAATATTATAATGAAAGTGGTACGATAGGGTGTATGGGCGCCCTGGATGGTTGAATGGTAGTAGTTTTCATAATTGTGAAAGAGTGAGTAGTTGTGACTTCAGGATGTATTTACTTGATGATTGAGGATCATTTTTCTGTACTTGGTAACGTGAATGGTATAAGGAAGATTGGGTAAAGTTTAAATTCGATTCAGTTGAAACTATATAGTGAGGCTTGGCGTATAACATCGATAGGAATTTTCGTTAATGTACTCTATGGGCGGTACGTCTTAGATTTCTTGCGATGTGAGATTTATACTCGGAGTTGACCTTACCGGTATGATTTATATTCCTGAATTTTGGGATGAAATTTTGTTATAAGGGGGGAAGTATGTAATACCCCGTGATTTTTAATGACTTTTAAAATGGGTTATATTTTAAATTAATGGATTAATTGGATTTTATTATTAACTAATTCATTTGGGTTTTATCCAAATTGTGGATATTAAAATGGATGATTCTGAATATTACTTAAAGATATTTAGGTAATATGTGAATGTGATGTCATTGATATGACGGTGTGATATAAATTCGATAATTTAAATGTTTAGTCAGCCGCGGTATGTGACGTGTCGGGACTAATTTATTAAATTAAAAAGGAAATTTAGTCATTTTGACTACGTCATTGCGTCCGGAAGGGTTGAAATAGTCAGAAAAGTCTATTTGGATGTTGGATTAGAGTCTCGGGTCATTTGGAAATGAAAAGACAATCCAAAAGGGGATTTTGGTTATTTTTACAAAGGGGATGAATAGTGATTTCGGGTTTTGTCTTATTATAAGTATTTGGAGATTAGTGTATGTAGGTTCATTTCATCTCTTCTACACAAAATTGAAAAGTCATCTTCTTAGAGAGAGTGGAAGGTTGCTTGGAAAGAAAAAGAAGTTTGCTTGGGAAGGAGGAGAACCAAAGGTCAAAGGTCACCACCACCATCACCACCTGTGTTATTCAACTCCAAAGGATCAGATCTTCATTAGAGGCAAGTGTTTGATATTTGCAATTTAAGTTCGTATATTGTCCATGTTAGGATAGTTATAAAAAGAGATGATTTTCATACGTGGAAGATGAAAGGATATAGTTGTTAAAAGATTTTTGGAATCTAAAAATATATAGGAATTAAACTCATGTTGTAGGTAGTTAGTAATCCAATAAATATTCATCAATCTGTGGAAGAAATTCTGAAAATAATTTAGTGTTTTTGGAAGATAATATGTTGATAATTTTCTGGAAAAAGAGGCAAAAACGAGTGGAATGAGAAGAGCCAATTTGGAAGGTTTAGATCTTCTTTTTGAGTGCATTTGGATGAGATTTAAGAAAAACTCAAAACACATACCTGACTCAATTTTTCGTGTAGAATCCAAATCTGAAGTCGGATTGATGATTTGAATAATTTTTGGATCTGATTTTTATGAGTATTGAAAATATGAGAATTCATGATGTTGTTTCTTTTTCATGTTGGTTCTTATCCCAAAACTTTTATAGATCTTCGGTGATTATTAATTGGATATTATGGGACTTAGAGAAGATCAGTAAGCCCTAGTTAAGATTTGAATTAATTTGATTGGGATTTAATTGATTAGAATTATGATAATTAAAGTTAAAGAGATTTCGGTTGCTAGATTCATGTGTTGGATTCTAATCGGTTTGTATGAGTATTAAGGATAGTTCAAGTAGGGGAGATTTAATATAACACCTGGGTAGCCTTAGGGTTACAATTTTAACATCAAGGATTGAGTTTAAGCTCATTATTGATTTCGCAAGGGCTGAGTGTAGTACAAGAGCGAAGTGGTATGGCTCCTGGATAGAGATGGGAGTTTAGAACACATTTGGTTGAAAGAGGGTATGAGGTTATCCCGATCACGTATTTGAAGTTGACGGACCTCCTCGATCGACAAAGTTAAGTAGTAGTGTATTGGAGGGGTTCCTTGTTTGGATTTCGCTTTGCGAGACGCTCCGCGCATGAACCTTAACGACGTCGGGAGTGGAGAGATGTTATAGGATGCGAGGATAATTAAATTATGAAGTAAAGATATGACATTTTAATACGTGGGATTTAAAGAGATATAATGCTACGTAATGGAATAATCTAAGGTTAATGTGAGTACCTTGTTGTTAGTATACTATAGGTATGATAATGCCTATTTGATTGATTAATGATTATGTGTATGACATACCTAGCTTACTTGCTATCGGAAAGAGGTTTGGGCGTGAGGGCAGTCATATCCTGATGAATCCATGGAATCTTTGATTTGTCGCTCGAGAACATAGGTCTATGAAAGACTTATCAGGGAGTTGATAAGTCCGCTGACTATGGGTACGTAGGTATGTGCGTGAGCCATGGGTATGAGAACTATGTTCGCCTCCAATGATTGTGTTGTTGTTTGTGGTTCGAGGAATCATAACGAACCTTTAGTCCCTTATTCGACGACAAGCGATATTGGGACATGATAGCAGAGTAATGCATTGCACCGCAGCTGTGACTCGGGGTGCCGTATTATATATGAATATATATATAATGGATTAAATGAATGATTGGATATATATTGTGGTTAAATCTATCTACAATGATAATTGTAGATAACGGTGAATAGAGGAAGAAAATGGAATTAAGTTAATGAATGTTTATGCTTATAGAATAGAAAAGTTTAATTCATATTAATGAGAAATGATTCATGTTAATGAGCAACGATTCATATAAATGAAAAATGTATAAGAATGATTATATAATGTATGGTATGGGACATACGGGGTTATGATATGGGAATGGAATTATAATATGGAAACTGGAAAAGAGGAACCATTAACTAGGAAGTTAATAGGAAACGTTAAGCGTACACTCTAGTTGAGAGGTGAGAATAGCAAGTGAGAGTTGGATCTAACATGTACATAATAAATGCTTTATTGCACTTGTTAAATACTTGCTGTTTTAAAAATCATTTACACATTCGGTCTCTGACCCGTTTCCTTGCAAATTTTCTTTTCTATTGTATCTTCTATATCAGGTGTCCAGCAACAGGGACGCCAACCTTAGCGGATTATGACAGGCTATGGATTTACGTAGTTTTGCTTAGACGCCTATCATCTTTTTGATTCACAGTATTCTTAGTTAGGGCATGTCGCCCAAAGGATTCAGTTATCTTCTTCTATCGGGGTCAAATACTATGGTATTCGTGTCATTTTAATACATTTGTGTGACACCCCGACTAATTAAATACCGGGTAGCTACTCCTTTATTAAATTAATTCAAAATGCCAAGTTGGTTCAGTTAATAGCATCACTGTCGAAAACATTTAATGATTACTAACCACCTAGTATTTAAAAAGCGAGTTGCCAATTTTAAATTAAATCTGATTAACATGAAGTAAGTGAAGAATAAAAGAATAACATGACCATACACAATAAAGTCCCAATAGTGAAATCAACAATTAATAATGAGTCTAGAGGAAATACTCCTCATAACAATCCCACAAACTGAAATAAATAAAACAAGTCTGCATCCTGAATTAATTACAAACCAAATATCTGAATAACTGAAATAAGAAATGTCTCTAATAGAAATGGGCGACATGCCCTACAAATGATGAAACTGAATATGGAGTCAAGATAAAAGAAGCGTCTACTAGCAAGGCCCTGTAACTTCCACAACAGCTACAGCTCGTCACCTGAATGGAAATCCTATGCATGGTGTCCTTGTGGCTGGGCACCTAAAAGATTTTTACAAAAAATAGATTTGAAAGCAAATGGGTCAGAGCCCGAAAGTGGAGAGTATTTTAAAAACAGCAAGTGCTTTAATAACATTAAAACAATGAATGGAAAATACATGTTAGGACGTGCCCTCACATGAAATACTCACCTCTCTACTAATTGTGCACTCCTAACGTACCGTACCCATCTAAGTGACATTCATATCTAACTAAACCATCATAAGTTCTACCCTTTTCTTCTCGATTCCCATTATACATTCTAACATTTTCAATTAAATAGAGGCTTTACTAAAACTCGGATTCTCAATTATTAGCAATACAATTCACTACAAGTTATCCCTTTTTATTTTCTCAAAGTGTTACCATAATTATACTCACAATACCAACATGAAAGTTCTCATTATTTAAGCGTATAATATTCACGTCATAAATATACAATACAAGCACCCCGAGACTAAGCTGCGGTGCACACATACTCTGCTATCCATCCCGGTACATCACGTACATAAGGATTACAAATTCCGAATCTCTCAGGAATTGTTAGAATAAGCACCACTCACAAAAATGGAGGCGAACATAATTCAACATATCCATGGTCACGTACATACCTACGCTCCATAGTCAGCTGACTCATTAACTAATAAATAAGTCATTCTCTTGAACTATGTCCTCGAGGTACCAATCTAAATCCGGGCACACAAAGATTAGATGGCCCTAAGCGAACGTAAACCTCCCGTGATAGCAAGTACGGTAGGTATGCCATACACATAAAATTATATCTATACTAAACATGCACACATCTTAGTAAGTACCATAATTTATCAGTGGTATACTACTCGATCTTATACCAACTTATAATGTTACACAATTCATATGTTCGGTTCGTATGTAATTAAGTCACCAATTATTCTCACAACGTGATTAGTCACTCGCGTCCTAATCCACAAGTATTATTTGGTTCAAATCATTCTTCTATATTTTACTCCTCAATATATACCGAATATCCCAACTATATCAATTAGTCATCAAGTTAATGTTATCTCTACAATTAAACAAGGTTACGGGACATTAGAAATCAAATCAGGCCAAAAAGGCCATTCTGTCAACTCGTTAGAAGTCTCGTTCGAACGAGGCTTGTTCGAACGAAAGTTCGTTCGAACGAAGTGGGCATCTAATGAGATCTCATTCGAACGAAAGGCATCGAACGAACATCCCACTCGTTAGAAGGCAAACTGTCAACTCGTTACAAGCTCGTTCGAACGACCTGGGCAGGTCTTCTAACGAGGTGACAGTTTCGAGCCCAGAATTCCTAAATTCGTTTTTTCTCCAACTTTCTCTTCCCAAAACTCATCCAAACATTATCCCAACGGTGTTTTAAGGTTCCTAATCATTCCTAAACATACATAGGTCGTATTTTAACATATTTTATGGGGTCAATTCATCCTAAACAACACCCAACAATCAACTCTCCCAATTTTTCCCCAAATCTTATGAGTATGAACCCTAAAAATTTAAAGTCATCAATATCCCTAATTAAATCCGTTTTTGTAACATGAAAGTTATATTTCCAACAATATAATCATCCAAACACAATTCTACATACAATCTCTTTATCTAAACATGAGTTTCTAATTCCAATTTCATGGGTTTTTGTCATTCTCCCAAAACAATGCAATTATATAAATTTTCGAAGCATGGAAGAAGCATTCGTTGTAAATAACGTAATTAAACCACTTGCCTTGGATTATTCTCTGAATTTGGTGTTGAATTGATGAAGGTTGCTCTCTCCTTTTTCTCCCAAGGTTGAAGGTTGAAGATGGAGGTTGTGTTTCTCTTTTGGGAACTTCTCCTAACCTCTCCTATAACTCCCGTAGCCCTTTAGTTGGTTAAGTGCTGATGATGGCTTAGTGGGTCACTAAATATCCTAATATTTAACTCCCAAAATTCGTTGGTTAATTATCCTAAAATTTCAAAATTACCAAAATACCCTTTTTAGTTGCCGGTATAGCCCAAAAATGCCCCGGGACCCAAATTAAACCCCCGGCTAGTGTTTTCTGACTATTTCGACCCTTCCGGACTCGTTGTCGCACTCAAAATGACCATATGGTTGATAGAAAATAAAATTTGCTTTTTAATTTAAACAATTATATTCCTGACGCGACTGTCACGTGCGTCCCAACAAAATTTCTCAAATTGCCGTATTTCAATCTCGCGATAATTTCAATAGTTTCAATATTCATATATTGCCATATATACACATTATAATCAAATACCAACTCACATCTCGTTAGTATTTTATCCGGATTAATTCTCAATTAATTTACATTTAATTTAATTAATCCCATAAATAAATATCGATAAAAATGCGGGGTATTACAATTTGATATTGTTGGGATTACTGTAATGGATTAATATTATTTGGGAATGTTTATTCCAATTGCATTCAAATTATTTTGTGTTATCTAATTGGTTATCAGTGTTGTAGAATAAAATGTGTTGTGTTATTCTTAAACTGGAAATGGATTTTGTTAAATTAAAATTTGAAAAGTTTTTAACACCAGCTTAATTGGGTATTGGGTGAGTTGTAAATGTTTTCGACAGTGATGCTAAGAATGAGCCAATTGTATATTCTGTTTTAATTTTGTATGGGACTGGCCACCCGGTATTTAATTAGGCGGGGTATTACAGGTGGTATCAGAGCATCAGGTTCTAGTGTCCTTTAGGATCTGTACGGCTTATTGTGTTTTCAGCTTAGCATTTTTTGTATATAGAGCCCTATGTTTAGGAATGTTGATCTCTTTGGTAAGATTCCATATATATCAGTGAATCTTATTTACGTTCGGGAGTGATCGAACAAAGAAGTATGGCAGATGAGGGCCATTGAATGGATAGCAGAGATCGTACTTAGGAGGTTATGAAGTATGTTCGAGTATGATGACCGTAGTCGAGGTCACCCCTATTATGGAAAAATTGAGGAGAGTCATTAGTAGAAGTTCTTAAAATGCGGGAATTATGTGTGTTACCAAACAAAGGCAATATATTCAAAGGCTTGGGCATATAGTGGAGTGTGGTGAACTAGAACTGAAATTTTGGGGGTAAAATTTTTCTTGACTTATCGGAGCAAAGTTATAATAGTGGGATTCAACAACCACCACCCACGAATGAGGGTATGTTTTCTATCTTAGGAATTATGAGGCGTATTGATTTTTGTAGCAATTAATATTGTGTGGGCAAAAAGGGTTGCTAAACTTAGCCTATAGCATCGTTATTTACGTAGACTCACCAAGGGGTGTGGGACACCTATGTTTTACATATTATCAAGTGGGTTTGATTTTAATCATGGGATTACTTACCTTAGGCATGTCCGAGCATGATGTGACTATCGGCATGCATTGACTTGTGGTATACGAGAGCGTATGTACTACTATTAGCCAGCATCTTGTCTTCTAGAGAAGAGTAGATGAGTAGACTCTATTTGAAATCAATAAAACCTAATTTTTTTTTTTGTTGTTTAAATTGATAAACCTGATATTTTTTTTTCGATAAACCAAATTTTTATACACTATTGAATAAGGACCTTAGGAGTTTCGATGACCGACTACTTTAGGAAGTAGTGTATCGGGGTGGTTCCTTGTTTGGATTTCGCTTGTGAGACACCCCACGCATGAAACTAATAACCGTTGGGAGTCGAAATAAGTTAGGTCCTTAGTATATGAGTTTGTAACCTTTGCGACAAATATTATAATGAAAGTGGTACGATAGGGTGTATGGGCGCCCTGGATGGTTGAATGGTAGTAGTTTTCATAATTGTGAAAGAGTGAGTAGTTGTGACTTCAGGATGTATTTACTTAATGATTGAGGATCATTTTTCTGAACTTGGTAACGTGAATGGTATAAGGAAGATTGGGTAAAGTTTAAATTCGATTCAGTTGAAACTATATGGTGAGGCTTGGCGTATAACATCGATAGGGATTTTCGTTAATGTACTGTATGGGCGGTACGTCTTAGATTTCTTGCGATGTGAGATTTATACTCGGAGTTGACCTTACCGGTATGATTTATATTCCTGAATTTCGGGATGAAATTCTGTTATAAGGGGGGAAGTATGTAATACCCCGTGATTTTTAATGACTTTTAAAATGGGTTATATTTTAAATTAATGGATTAATTAGATTTTAATATTAATTAATTCATTTGGGTTTTATCCAAATTGTGGATATTAAAATGGATGATTCTGAATATTACTTAAAGATATTTAGGTAATATGTGAATGTGATGTCATTGATATGACAGTGTGATATAAATTCGATAATTTAAATTTTTAGTCAGACACGGTATGGGACGTGTCGGGACTAATTTATTAAATTAAAAAGGAAATTTAGTCATTTTGACTGCGTCGTTGCGTCCGGAAGGGTTGAAATAGTAAAAAAAGTCTATTTGGATGTTGGATTTGAGTCTCGGGTCATTTGGAAATGAAAAGACAACCCAAAAGGGCATTTTGGTTATTTTTACAAGGGGGATGAATAGTGATTTCGGGTTTTGTCTTATTATAAGTATTTGGAGATTAGTGTATGTAGGTTCATTTCATCTCTTCTACACAAAATTGAAAAGTCATCTTCTTAGAGAGAGTGGAAGGTTGCTTGGAAAGAAAAAGAAGTTTTCTTGGGAAGGAGGAGAACCAAAGGTCAAAGGTCACCACCACCATCACCACCTGTGTTATTCAACTCCAAAGGATCAGATCTTCATTAGAGGCAAGTGTTTGATATTTGCAATTTAAGTTCGTATATTGTCCATGTTAGGATAGTTATAAAAAGAGATGATTTTCATGCCTGGAAGATGAAAGGAAATAGTTGTTAATAGATTTTTGGAATCTAAAAATATATAGGAATTAAACTCATGTTGTAGGTAGTTAGTAATCCAATAAATATTCATCAATCTGTGGAAGAAATTCTGAAAATAATTTAGTGTTTTTGGAAGATAATATGTTGATAATTTTCTGGAAAAAGAGGCAAAAACGAGTGGAATGAGAAGAGCCAATTTGGAAGGTTTAGATCTTCTTTTTGAGTGCATTTGGATGAGATTTAAGAAAAACTCAAAACATATACCTGACTCAATTTTTCGTGTAGAATCCAAATCTGAAGTCGGATTGATGATTTGAATAATTTTTGGATCTTATTTTTCTGAGTATTGAAAATATGAGAATTCATGATGTTGTTTCTTTTTCATGTTGGTTCTTATCCCAAAACTTTTATAGATCTTCGATGATTATTAATTGGATATTATGGGACTTAGAGAAGATCAGTAAGCCCTAGTTAAGATTTGAATTAATTTGATTGGGATTTAATTGATTAGAATTATGATAATTAAAGTTAAAGAGATTTCGGTTGCTAGATTCATGTGTTGGATTCTAATCTGTTTGTATGAGGATTAAGGATAGTTCAAGTAGGGGAGATTTAATATAACACCTGGGTAGCCTTAGGGTTACAATTTAAACATCAAGGACTGAGTTTAAGCTCATTATTGCTTTCGCAAGGGCTGAGTGTAGTACAAGAGCGTAGTGGTATGGCTCCTGGATAGAGATGGGAGTTTAGAACACATTTGGTTGAAAGAGGGTATGAGGTTATCCCGATCACGTATTTGAAGTTGACGGACCTCCTCGATCGACAAAGTTATGTAGTAGTGTATTAAAGGAATTCCTTGTTTGGATTTCGCTTTGCAAGACGCTCCGCGCATGAACCTTAACGACGTCGGGAGTGGAGAGATGTTATAGGATGCGAGGATAATTAAATTATGAAGTAAAGATATGACATTTTAATACGTGGGATTTAAAGAGATATAATGCTACGTAAGGGAATAATCTAAGGTTAATGTGAGTACCTTGTTGTTAGTATACTATAGGTATGATAATGCCTATTTGATTGATTAATGATTATGTGTATGACATACCTAGCTTACTTGCTATCGGTGGGAGGTTTGCGCGTGATCGGAATCATATCCTGATGAATCCATGGGATCTTTGATTTGTCGCTCGAGAACATAGGTTTATGAAAGACTTATCGGGGAGTTGATAAGTCCGCTGACTATGGGTACGTAGGTATGTGCGTGACCCATGGGTATGAGAACTATGTTCGCCTCCAATGATTGTGTTGTTGTTTGTGGTTCGAGGAATCTTAACGAACCTTTAGTCCCTTATTCGGCGACAAGCGATATTGGGACATGATAGCAGAGTAATGCATTGCACCGCAGCTGTGACTCGGGGTGCCATATTATATATGAATATATATATAATGGATTAAATGAATGATTGGATATATATTGTGGTTAAATCTATCTACAGTGATAATTGTAGATAATGGTGAATAGAGGAAGAAAATGGAATTAAGTTAATGAATGTTTATGCTTATAGAATAGAAAAGTTTAATTCATATTAATGAGAAATGATTCATGTTAATGAGCAACGATTCATATAAATGAAAAATGTATGAGAATGATTATATAACATATGGTATGAGACATACGGGGTTATGATATGGGAATGGAATTATAATATGGAAACTGGAAAAGAGGAACCATTAACTAGGAAGTTAATAGTAAACGTTAAGCGTGAACTCTAGTTGAGAGGTGAGACTAGCAAGTGAGAGTTGGATCTAACATGTATATAATAAATGCTTTATTGCACTTGTTAAATACTTGTTGTTTTAAATATCATTTACACATTCGGGCTTTGACCCATATATACCCTCGGCCAGGCCGAGTGCGCCCTCCACCAAGATGGGCCCAAGACGGTCTCTTGACCCTTCCAGGGGCCGACCCATCATCAGGCCCAAACGACCCTCTAAGGGGCCAACCCCTCATCAGGACCAGACGACCCTCCAAGGGGCCGACCCCTTATTAGGCCCAGACGACACTCCAAGGGGGCGACCCCTCATCAGGTCCAGACGACACTCAAAGGGGCCGACCCCTCATCAGGTCCAGATGCCCCTCCGAGGGTACGACAGTACGAGACCTAAATTAGGCCAGACTCACTGCCAGAAGGAACTTAGCCCTCGTCCTCATATTATAGGCCGAGGGTGACATCATCACAACGCGTGGTTTGGGAGACACGTGGAACAGTGCGCGTGAGGCTCACATGGGACGTGGAAGACCGTTATAACAATATCACCCCCTTACGTGAGGAAATATTATGTCATCATTAATCACAGGTGGCATCTACAGGTGTCAGCAAGGAATTGGCTAGATCATCATTCACATGCACCATGCATGCTTGGGGGGGTACACTACACCCCCCAAGGCCTATATATACTTGTCACCTACAACCCTTCAAAGGGATCGATAATTGTAACCCCAACTAAAACTTTACTTATACACACAGTAGAGAGAGAAAGTGAGCTTATGTGCATTGTATCTAAGGCCATTACTGCCCATACTTAGTGGATCACACACTCACAGTGGATGTAGGCCTGATTGACTGAACCATTATACATCATTGTCTTATTCCTCATATACTCATCTCCTTCTACACACTTATACACATACATTTCTATAGCTGCCATGGTTATTACAGTTTGAGCTCATCTGAAGGTGCTGAATCTAAGCATCATCAATAACCATACCCAAAATTACCTCATTTTGAACCATACAATCATACAACGTAACAACCGGCATCTTGGTCTGAGGACTATACTCTCCCTGCATCATTAGCCAGGGGATTCACCTCTAATGCGTAATTTCCCTATGATAGGATTTAGAGAGGTATGTGTAAATGTGCCATAGTTACAAGCTATATTAAGTTAAACATACGGTCCTTAAATTTTGAAACCACATGTACATACAAATTGGCTACAAGAGATATTTATTATCATACTAGCCCCCTAAGGTCCAACACACGCCACCTGACTCTATACTAGTCCTACTCTCATTTACTAGACGAAAAGAGACATTATGCCTTTATAAATAGTTCTCGAAATAAGCCCGGACACTCCCATACTATCCTAGAGTACCACTCTCCTTATATGAGGTCATGTTACTTCTTGATATATCCTAAGAGAAGGTTCCAAAACCTTAAACCCCAAAAGAAAAGACTAGAAAGAAAATCATATTCTTGGGCTGAAAACAGAGTACCAGTCGACCGACCCCTGACCCCCGATCGACCGGGTATTGGGAAATTGCCTTGCGAGCCAACCAGTAGGCTTTTTGCCTTTGGCCCGATCGACCGACTTCCTAGCCGCGGTCAATCGGTCCTATCAGATAATTTGTCAATCTCCCATTTTTCTTACAAAACCTAAATCTCCAATTCTTCTACATCAACTAATATTAGCAACAAATCATTTCTATATGATCACCTACCAATATACAACAATCAAATCATATCTAACTTATATAGGTGAAGATTTGAACAACAAACTCAATCAAAACTCTAAATGGGTTCAATCTTAAGAATAATAACCATCTACACCCTTTATTCAACATAATCATAAGGTATTGCAAGTATAATAACTTGCCTTGTTGTTGGAGTCTCGGATTCTTCTTCGTAGCAAAGATTCCAAGCTTAAAATGACAAAATCTCATCTTTTCTCTCCCTTCTCTCTAACTTTTAGGTTTAGAAAGTACACAAAGGAGATATAAATGCTCTTGCAAGACTTAAATGCCTAATTACAACTCAAATACATTAAGTCCAACATTAAATGCTACTACACACTTAAAATGACTCGTAACTCCTATTTAAGTCATAAATAGCCGGAACGTACCCCCGGAACCCAAAAACAACCTTAGCACTTATTTTGACTAACTCAACCCTTCCCGGACTAACCGTGCCCTCTAAACTTACATCCGGGACATCATTCATATATTCCAATTCCAACGTCATATTAACATTTTAATAATAACTCGAATGGAATATAAATCATAACCTTCGTTTTAAAGCCCAACGACTTAACATAACATAATACTACACTGTATACATTTGCAAAATAGTAAATATGCTATACTAAAATTATTAACTCTTAAATTACTCAAATTAATATTTACTTCAATCTCTCATTTAATTTAATTAATTAACCCATACGGATAATTAATATAAAAATAAATGCTTAAAAGTAAGGAGTAGTACAGACCTCAAGTGAGAGCTGTGAACCTAACATGTATATAATATATGCTGATTATGAATTTTAAATACTTGCTAAATTTTTAAATATTTTTATAGTAAGGCCCAGCTTAGGAGTTCATTTCCATTTGTCGTGCTGCAGTTGCTGTGGATGATTGCAGGTCTTAGTTTGAAAGACACCTCCATTTCCTTGCAGATATGATGCATTCATTACTTTATCTCAGTCAGTCATGTTGCCCATTTTCCATTAGTAGTTGTTCCAGAGACATTGTACTCTTTTATTTTCAGTGGTGGATTTAGTTTTATGGATTATTGTATTAGAGTTTCAGACTGGGGTGTTTACCTTCATCATATCTTATTTGATTTAGTATTTCATTATTTGTGCTGTCAATTAATGTAGCATAGTTAATGTGATATTTAATTGTTTCAAATCATTGCATGTTAATGATAAAGATAAAATTTGACACCAGCTTTTCAAATAATAGGCGGCTAATAAATATTAAAAAGTTTTTCGACAGTGATGCTAAGAATGAACCAATCTGGATATTCTATTTTTAATTTATTAAAGGCTTGATCACCGGGTATTTAATTAAGCGGAGTGTCACACAATAGCCATATGAGATTGATAAATATACTAATGATCGTCCACCAGCCTGAACTCTTTTCTGGGCGAAAACTTTTAAGACGTTCTGAATTGAGATAGAATATGGATGGCTTCACTTTCAACTTGTGAGCCTCCTTACTTTCCAACGTGGTCTCGTTATTATTAAGGTAAATAATGATCCGATTCATCCATCTGGTGTATGGTTAATTCCCATGGCCTCTATCTAAAGGTTTGGTTATTTTATTCTTAGTCGGTCAATATATTATCCTTCAATTATTCTATTCAAAATGGTGTTAATGGTTAAGGCTAATATAGCTAGGGTGTCACCGTGACTAATGGAGTTCCTCGATAACTATTCAATTTTCCTCGATAACTATTCAATTAACAATGACCTAAAAAAATTTCATTTTTTTATTCTCTTTCTGATTTTTTTTCTTTTTTTTTTGGGTTTTTATTCATTTTTTTATTTTTATTTTCTTCATTTTTGGGGGGTTTTATTCACTTTCTGGATTTTGTTCATTATTATTGGGGTACGATTCACTTTCCCGATTTTTTCCCCTTATATTTGGGTTGTTATTAATTTTCTAGATTTTTTCCATTATTTTTTGGGGTTTATTCACTTTATGTATTTTCTCATTAGTTTTGGGTTTTATTCACTTTCTGTATTTTTTTCATTTTATTTTTGGGTTTTCATTCATTTTCTGAATTTTTTTCATTATTTTTGGGTTTTATTCACTTTCTAGATTTTTTATCATTATTTTTTGGTTTTTATTTATTTCTGAATTTTTTTTCATTATTTTTGGGGTTTTATTCACTTTCTGTATTTTTTTCATTATTTTTGAATTTTTATTCACTTTCTAGAGTTTTTTCATTATTTTTGAGTTTTTATTCATTTTCTGAATTTTTTTATCAATTTTTTTTGTGTGACAATTCTTTTCCCTATAAAATGAATAACAAGGTGGGAGGAGGTTTTTTAATTCCACATTTTTGTTGAAAAAGTGGGTACGTGACTTGTTTTAAGGAAATCAATTCCATGGAAAATTTTGTTTATTAAACATCCAAAAAATGAAAAATGGCCCCATATATTGTATTTTTCATGAAAAATTAGTGTTATCAAATACACCCTAATTGGTTTCACAAATGGGTTAGGGTGGCGCCTAGGTGAAGTTGGCCTAGGAGCTGATTTTTTAACCAACTTGATTTATATTCTTCAAACACCACAAATGAAACCATCTCATTCGGTATTAATTTTACTTCCTAGTTGATTAGTAGAAATTCGAAAATTTATAGAAAAATTCAAATGATATGAAAAACATATATGCTGCATTTTATCGAGTTTTTATTCTTTCCCCGAAGTAAAAATGGTAAATTCACGTACCAAATCTCATAAATCGTGTTAAAAGATTGAAAAACAAAATGCTAATGTCTTTCCGAAAATCAAACTTCCACGTGTATTACTAATATAGAATTTCCAAAGAACACAAATGCTCAAACCGAACGAGCACTATATGACACTTATGGCCCCGAATGCTTCAGACTTGGAGCGTGAAAAGATGTGTGAGGCGGTCTTGTTAGAATAAAAAAGATCTGCTTTAGTTCATGTCATGGTTAAAGTTTAATATGTTTTTATAATGTTATTGTTGTTTTAGTTCATCTAGTGGTTGTTGATCTATTTAACAATCTTCCATCTTCCATTTGCAATAGTTGATGTTACTTTTGGGTCTGTTTTTCAATTTCTGGTTTTTTATATGATGTTTTCATATGTTTTCCAGATTTTGGTTCTTTTCTGTGGGACTGGTGAAATCAAAAAGAAAGGGATCATTGGTATTTTAAGACAGGTGATCAACAAGGAAAGTTTACACCGTCTGATTTTGATATTCCAAAGCAAAATAAACTTTTATGCTCAGAAAGTGGTGGATGACTTTTCTGTCAAAGTGGAGACTTTCCATGTAAGCGGTTTTTTTGGTAAATCAAGATTTAAAATTTCTGTACTGTTTTAAGATGAGAAGAAATTTCTCATTTGACTAAGCACTTTCCATTATATAGTTTAAAGACAAGCATCTGAAAGGAGAATGAATATTTATGTGCTTCCCTGACAAGTTCTTAGGCAGTTGAAATTTCAGTTGCCACGACTGAGAAATGTATATGACAATCAAATATCTCTTTTGTCATGGGGATTGCCAAAAATTGTATGAAGGAATACAGTAATCTCCACAGCCAACAAGACCACAACATTGTACTTTCCAAGATCAACCCTGTTCTATGAAACCACATTCATCCAATTGTTAGCAAGAAACAGAACATCCATTGGCTGGAAGATACTTAATGCAACAACCAAAGAGAAGCAATGAATCTGATATTCTTCACATCTCTTCTTAGTCCACCTCCCTATTCTCAAAAGTTCTGATATCTCTTCCTCCCCAAACTCTCCAAGCAAACACCAAGGAAACTAACCTCCATAGACATTTGAATTTCTCTTTATCCCCGTAATCACACCAGTCGATAACAAAACAGTCGTATAAGCTTTTTCGGAGTCCCCCCAGCAATTCCAAGTTCATCGAAAGTTTACTCCTTGGATCCATATATTTAATCCAACATTATCTCTTATTTAACATAATTAAATGACACATATTCCTCAAACGATATAGCACTTTCATTAAATTCAATGCATCTTCATGAATCGTAATTAGATTACTCGATTATAACCTAAGCTTCTCTCTCTCTTTCTCTCTCTCTCACACACACACACACAAGATACAATTTAAACTACTCATCATCTAACTGGGATATATTGCTCATTTGCTCAAACTTTCTTACACACTCTCGTTTTCCTATTAAACTAGCAGCAAAAATGCTCAACCAACTCTAGAGAGTTGTGGATTAGACCTGATGACATGAAAGGGGGAGCACACATTGCTTAGTAGAGTCACCTACGAGGGAGATTTAAGAAAATAAGTACAATTATATTCAAGGAATGTTAACCAACAATTCGTAGTATTGAAAGAGTAAGATGTTCAAAAGTAAGCTCAAACAATATTATGAATAAGTTTTCATGCATATCAAACAATAAGAGTTTAGAGAATGAAGCCTATATTCTACAACCTTGACATAACAATAAAATCTACTTGCTATTTGACATGCTCCTAATACTTGAGTGTGGCCCCCTCTTGAATTTTGGGGCTCGAAGGACTAATGTAGACAATTTAGTGATCTTGGCCTCAGTGACTATGGACATGTCTCCTTGTACAAGATCCAAAAAGTCCAACTCTTTTCAATCTCTCTCATTCTTGGTGAAATACCTCTCTTTAAATGCCTCCTTTAGCTTCTCACAAGTGCATGACCATTTGCCCTCACCTGGATCCTTTTGACCATTTTCGGTTGTTGGTCACAAACATACTACACTCTGCTCCTTGATACACTTGAGGACCTCAAAACTTTCTCCAATTAATTAATCCAAGCATGACCCCTTTTATCCAAGCTAACCAGGATTTCTTATCAAGGCATTTAGTTTACCGTGTTATTTTTTCAAGATTTTCAAAAGCTCCTTTATTTTTAGTCTAGTTGAACGCGAATAACTTTTGTATGTTGTGAAGGATACTGGTTTGTGATAAACTATTGTGCCCATTATGTAATACGTTGGGTGTTGATTTAGTTGAGAGGCTGTTTCGTTTTGCCTCTATTATTTGGATTGTTTCTGTACCATATAAAGCGTGTGTGTGTGTGTGTGTATAAACAGTGCAGCCAACAGTACTCAATTTTCTTTGTTTCAATATTGGGTTTCTTTGTCACATTTGTTTTGTGTTACTGGTCTAAATTTATTTTACGCCTTATTAAGATGATATAACAGTAACATTGATTTCATAATATACACACACACACACACTGTGTGTGTGTGTGTGTGCAACTGACCCTTAAGATGGAAAAAATGACACTTTCAAAAGCATTTTACTAAGCATGTATCATCGGGGAAGGTAGAAGGCAATGTTCTTCTTGCATTTTTTACTCCGATTTGCTTTTATAGAAATTGTTCTTGAGGAACTCTGAGATATACACACGAATATAGAAACACATTATGATAACATGCAACTTGATAGATTGATGGGAGTGGGATTTAGAGGTTAATGTGTTGAGACTGATCAGTGAATTATCATGTCTTCAGTCAAAATTCTAAGCAACTAGAACCAAAACCAGACTCACATAGTTGAATCCGTAACTGTTGATGGTCAACCTTGTATCACAATCCTCCAAAACTGAGATTATTTGTGATCACCACCTAGCTTGGTGTCAAACCCCTAGACTGACACAACAATTTTAGGAGACGTGTGAGGAGGCACAATGAAGAGCAGAGACTTATTTATAATACCAGGAAGAAAATATTACCTGGCAGATGTGTTTTTTTTTCCAACCACTTTACTGATTATTATAACACTGAATATGAGGCATATCTTAGCAAATTTATAGTATCGTCTTTGCTAGTAGGACCTTCATCAAGATCATTGCCTTCCACTTTAATTTCTAACATCAGGTAATGCCTTTTCAGATTACGGAGTTGTTAATGAATATCACAAAACATGTTTTGGCGCCAAAGCATGAAGTATTGACTGCTGAGGAGAAGCTGAAGTTGCTGAAGAAGTATGGCGTGAAAGACACTCAGGTGATTAATAAACTTTGGATGCAGATAAATGACTTACTTTTAGCATGCAAGAAAAAGTATAATTGGTTAAAGAAGTCAATGGTTTAGGGATGAGAGTGTAGTTGTTCACTGTTTGTGTGTGTGTGGTGTGATGTGGTGTGTGTGTGTGGGGGGGGGGGGGGGGGGGGAGGAATTAATGTGATTAGATTTTGTAGATGAGAACATTGGGAGGTCTCTAGGATCACAATCAATATGTTAGGATTGTGATTCGAGAGATATTTAGCTGTCCAATGATTAGTCCATTTGGTCTATGTTAGGAGAACGTTTTTGGTACACAGATTATTAGATCATCTTCTTTTTTTTACGCACATTTCACTGTGTTTGCTACATTCAAGCAAATAATTAGTTTTCTGCTTTTTTAATCATATTACGCTAAACATTTCAATTATAACAGAAAGAGAATGTGTATGTGAACCTTTGTTTTAATTTATTTTTCATTTCTACTTATGTTTTGTGAGAGTTTTGTAACTTGTTTACCAGTAGATGTTCTATATGACCAGAGGGCATTGCAGTATTTATTTCAGGACTGGTTAGTCACAAGCAGATGTAGCTCAAAGGTTTCTTGCTTCTAATGCAAATATAGCACACAAGTGTTTGCAGATAATCCGCTGAAATATAAAAAATTGCACATACCTCCAATATGTGGGAAATTGCAAATTACGGTAGTTCAAGGAGTTTTTTCTTTTTCTTTTTCTACAAAATTAATAGTTCTGGGATGTATTTGCAGCTAGTGTGATAATTTAAGAGGTTTCTTCCAATTGATTCCTTTTTTCGATACTGTTGATCTAACTACTGGCCAGTAATAGTTGTAATTAACATGTTTTCTTTTTTCTTTCAGATTCCTCGAATGCTAGAGACTGACCCTATAGCCAGGTACTATGGGATTAAGAAGGGGCAGGTGTTAAAAGTTAGTTACAAAGGCGCCGCACAAGCCGATTCACTTGTTACTTACCGCTGTGTTGTGTGATGGCATTTCTTACTCTTACTAGGTTGACGTAGTATTGAAATGGGAAACAACGTTTTGGTCGACAATTACCTCCTTTTAAGGAACTATTTTGATTGTTACAAAATTTTCATAGGACTTCAAGTGCCTAGCATTCATTTGCAATGTTTTAGTTTCGCCCATTAATTATCCAATGTTGCTATGGTAATTTGTTTTTATCTGTTGAATAGTTTAATAACCAAAGCCACTTTACCTGATTCTTTGGCTTGTTCAGGCTTCCTCTCTTGTCGGAAGAAAGAGAGAAGAGTGGTCTTAATAAATCCCACTGAAGCTCCTGTTTAAAGAGGAGATGATTTTATGGAGAATATTTGTTCATTTATTTGTTTAAATAATTAATCACATATTTTAATTATTAATTTATTTTAATTCAAAATATTTATTTGGATTTATTGAGCATTTTCAAACCTGCTCGTACTCATTTCTTTAACTATCCAACAACGTTTAGATTGTGAAAAATGACTTCAAATTGAGTGAGGGCATTATAAGACCATCTCCAATTGTCCTTTCTATCGTCCCTGTTCCTGCGATAGAAATAAAAAGAAGGAAAAATATTTTTTAATGCATCTCTTCTTCCTATTATGCATTTGATATGGCTGCTGAGTCATATTGACAATTTCTACATGTAGAAATACACTGACGGTTTGCCAAAGTGACGTGGAGATAGGGGCGGATCCACCCCAGGACGAAGTGGGGCGGCCGTCCCAGTTCACTTTTCAGGAAAAAAAATATATATATATAGGGGTATTTGGTAAAAAATTAAAAGATGAGGAGAAAATGTGTAATAAACAAAAATAAAACAAAACTTAAGTCAAAGGTTTTACGGTCTCACCCTATTTTCTCATTCTCACCCTAATTTCTCTCCCTCTCGTCCGTCGTTGCTGCTCCTCCATTCTCCACTCGCGCTACCAGTGGTGGATCCAGCTCTCTCCTCCGTGCTGCTCTCCTCTCTCCTCCCCCCAGCTACTGTTGCTCTCTCCTCCACCCTTTACTGTAATGTAGAAGGCAGACTTTGCATATGGGTCCAGGTATGTTTGCAGTGCTATAATATAACATTTGTATTCCATTTGTTTATTTTGTTTGTTTCATCGTTTGTTTATTTTGTGAAATTATATGTGAAATTAAATTTATAATGTAAAATTATACTAAAATGAAATTAATTTGATAGTGAATCTATTAGTATAAAATTAAATTAAATTTGTTGTAAATATAGGAAGTCAATGGAGAAATTTTTTAAACGGAAAAATGATTGAAACACAGAGGGATCGGTTATTTCTATCACCATGCGAGAAAAGAGAAGATTGCTTGGTGACGTACAATGAACAGGATACCTCAACATTTTCACGGTTAAAAATTGCAAAAATATAAGTAAAAATAACCCAAAAAAAATCGCCTCGGGCACTCCCGCCTCCGAACCCCCGGGCTTCATAAAATTTTTTCGCCCCACTTCACTTCAAATCCTGGATCCGCCACTGCGTGGAGATCCATGTTCTTGTTTGGCGGTACCCATTTCCCTCCAAAATAAATCCTCGACCTGAAAATCTATTTCTACTACTTCTCTTCATTCTGTACACAAATATATTTTTGCTGTAGCAATGAAAGAAATTTTTCAGACTTGATTGTGGGTACTGACCATTTGATATTATTTAAGCAAGACAACTATCCCAAAATAGTGGTGAGAACTTTATACACCAGTCTATTGTGTATGTTGCATTATAAATCATAAGTGGAAGTTTCCAAAGTGGTATTAAATTAATGAGGACCTGCCATTTTATTTAGGCACAACCCATGTAAAAATACCTTCCCAGCTAACAGGGGGTGGCATGCCCCTTTGTCACAAGGGGTAATGCTTTCAAAGAGATTTCTTAAGAGTTTCTATTCCTTGGAAAAATACCTTCCCAGCGAACATGAAATATTTTTTTGATTTTGCATAAAATTGACAGGCATCTGAAACATTATTGTGTTTGGGCTGTTGCAACAACTATGTAAAAATATATGACAGGTCGTTAAGGTAGAAACTCACGTCTGGAGAAGGGGATTACAAGTTCTCTTTCACTTATTTAGGTAGACGACCAAGTGGATAGAAATGCTTGCTAACTGTTCTCAAGAACTGTGTTTAGAAACGCTACCATTGGAGATGGTCTAAATCATGTCTACAATTTTCTTCTTCTCCTAAAAAAATGAGTTTCAGATTGTTGTATTCTTGGGCTTCTTGTCTCTTTTGTACATCGTGCTTTTTCGTAGAAGCGCAAAATACCCTTGAAAAAACGACATATTTTATGCCTCAACCATTTTCTACAACTCAATTTTTAACATCATGTATATCTTTTTAATGACTTTTGCACCCGTGCTAGGTTTATGTTGTCAAAAATGTATTTTAAATACACAAGTGGGAGACCCACTAACCCACTTGAAATGGTCATTCGGGTTTTACTCCCAAATTTCCTCTCTTTGTTTCCTTGATCGTTATCCTCCTCATAATTTATATATGGCTTATACTCCATTATGAAGTGAGAAAACCAAAAAGAATTCTGCAACAAGACAGGAAAAAAAAAACACAGAGAGAACAAGAAAAAAGGGCTCAAGTGTGGAATTGAAAAGAAAAAAAAAACATGAGTTTAGTTTTGGAAGAAAGAAAAATCGGGTGTTTTGGAAATCACTTCTTCTCTCTTTCTAATATTGAAAATATTTTCTACATGAAAATATTTATTCCCCTCAAATATTTTAGAACAATTTGTTCTCTTCAAACTGAAATTTCGGTATTGAGCAATTAATTTGGAATGGGTGTTAGAAGACATATAACTACGGTTCATGGTTATATGATAGAGAGGTGATTCTGGGGTTGTTTTATCCTGAGGACGACGTGACTGTAGACTACCTGCACAAAGAGGGTAGAGCCGCGAAACGTCTTAAAGAGAGCGACCTAGTCCGCGACTCAACCCAAGAATCGTCTACGACGAATTTATAAACAATTGAGGTAATATTATTTATTTTTATTGTTCAATATTTATTTTGACTTAACGCTTGCGGTTCATATTTTGCGTTAATCAGATGAGGTAATAATTTAATTTTGAGCAGTAGACTTAAAATTAATTTATGATTTTATTTTTTGATTTCTCCATAAAAATCTTTGATGTGATTTTTTAATCACAATATATCAAGTGTTCCAACAATTTTAAGACGTTTCCTGTCTACCATGGAGACCGAAAATAAATCTTATGGGCATATATGATTATTTTTATGATGTCGAAATGAAAAAAGGCCAACTAAGTTTCTATGTCTAGAAATTATAATTTTGACCTTTTATCTCTAGAAATGACCATTTAGCCCCCGAACTTCCTAAATATTATATTTTGTGAAGTAGATACATAAATTTCAGTATTTTTGGTCAATTCGGAATCGATCAATAATTTCGTGAGAAATTAGAATTTGAACAAAAATGAACACCTTCATGAAAAACTTTTAAATAGGTCAATCCTAGTTTTTAGTTATGAAATGTTATTTCACATAAGATGTTATTGTTGGAAATGGAATTGTATACCTTTTTAGACAATTCATTTTGAACCACTTGTGGTTAAGGAAACAAATTAAAATTTGTTATGTGGAATCAAATTGAAATTCGATAATTGATAACAAATGAAAATTTGTCATATGAAAATAAATGAACATTTGTTATATGGATTCGAAGGGTAAGTTATAAACATTTGCACCTTGCGCTATGTTTACTACAAAACAAATTTGTTCAAATATTTTTTGAAGTGTTTATATGAATGTGTTGTTGGTATTTTTCAACCACACTAAAGTGATCGATAATGAAAAAAAAACTAGAATTTTTGTTATGAATTCTGTTGGAATATCATCTCAATTTTTTGATGATATATAAACTGAAATTTCGTGAATTTTGGCATGCATGTAGTATGTTAAGATTATAAATTTTGGGCTTCGGAATTTCTGAAAAAAGAGTTGTATATCTTTTATTATGATTTTTACAAATGGGATGCGCAATGCTGAATGTTTTGGACAGCTTGTAGTAAAACAAGTTTATCTTCACTTGTACTTAATATTTTTCAGTGATTCCAATTTTGGATAAGACAAGACTCATAAAGGATGAATTCTAAAAAATTTCATAAATTTTCCATAAGCGGTTTGATCGTGGTGAAATTTCAAACTTGAAGTTTTTTCATTTGAACAATTATTTTGGACAACATTTTCTTAGAAAAAAAAATGTATCATGTCGTGTGCCCAACGGATTTAAAATATTTTGAAGCCTTTATAAATTTCTTATTCAAGGATTTATTAAGTACTTATAAAAATTTGGACTCAAATTTATGGAAGATGAATTTCATAGAAATTGTATAATGATTTATACAATATTTGAGTTTGGAGTGCAACCGCTAGAATTTTATATGAATAATTCTTTGTATTATTCATTTATACGAGTTGGAAAAGGTATATAGTAAAATTGTATTCTTCTATGTTGGAATCAATTTGGTGTGCTTCATACGCGTGTAGAAATAATTTAGTTGGGTAAAATTATTTTGACCGTATGCTTTGATTTGGAATAGAGGTTTAAACTCTAATACGAGTATTATTGTATACATTGTGAAAAATTATATATTATAATTTTTTATGAAATAGATTGTATAATCTATATGTGACTTTCAGACCTTTGAAAATTTAAAATTATGACTCGAACGAATGAACTTATATTTTTTGATTCGGCTATACCTGAAAGCATTAAGTATGTATTTATTAAAGAAATAAGATGAATTCTTATTTAAGGTTGAAGAAGTCATGTCATAAATGATTAATTGAATTCCTTGGAATAAACTAAAAATTAGTTTATAATTGACTTGTCTTATAACTATAAGATAATGAGGTGTATACACATCCTTTGAAGGAATATTGAGACAATTATAATTTATGAATATAAGCTTTGTTTAGTAGCCGAAATTCATTAATATAACTTAGTTATACATGATGCATGTTAAATTATTCTCATGAAAATGAAATAGATTCATTTAATTTGATTGCCATTGATATTATATATGATGTTGAGCTAAAAATTATATTATATATATATATATATATATATATATATATATATATATATATATATATATATATAATATTGTTTTTCGAATGGTGACCTATGTAAGGCAACTTACATGGACCAACTTAAAGTTGGAAAATTAATATGGAAGGCACCAATAAATGGCATGATATTTTGATAAATCATCAAATGAGAATGAATTGAGAATAATATATGAATCGTGTTTATCAGTGAGCATGTTGAAATATGAATGCACTATTAATTCTTTATGCAAGAATGATTAGCTAATATTTGGTTATAATATTTTGTTGCCTAGAAAACCAAATTCATGCTAAGTCAAAGTGTTGGCATAAAGAGTTTCAATGAAACAAGAATATTACTTGTTAATATTATAAGGCCATATGGATCAATTAATTGATCGTGTACATTGAAATACAAGAATATCTATTTATTAGATATATGCTTATTATGAACCATCTTGTACTCCACATGATCCAAGTATAAGAACACTATATATAGTGATAAGAAAAGATGAATATGCGAACATCTTAAGTAGTCTCAACTGAGCTACTAAATACGGTTGACTTGAAATTATTTTTTGTGGGAGTACTATAAAGGTTTATATTTAAAAAAAAAGGTGCATTCTTAATCTATTGAGAAAGGTTATGTGTTTTTATAAAATCACGAACCTAGAATTGATTCTGAATCAATAATGGATATGTGTTTAACACATATTATGATGCTATTTTTTTGGAACTCCCAGAAATATTAATTATTAGCATAATTAATGATGGAGTATATGATGATTCCATTAGCTACGGCTAGTAAGTAAATGAAAGGTTAAAAGAACTATTATAAGATACCATTTATGGTAGAGATTAACACGGTCATTTTATCCACAACAATAGAACCATGGCTATTATAAAATTTTAGAACCGTTATCATAACGAAAAGAATGACAAATAGGTTGTAAGCACAACATAGTTTGAGAATTTAAAAACTAATGAGTTGTGAGTGTGGATTATGATCGGACTGATGAGAATAGAACCTGACTTATCCTTTGATGAAAGGACTAGTGCAGGAGAAGGTGTTTAACACCTAGAAAGGGATCGGACTAAAGCCCGTTGATATTGAATCATTTGTGGTGGTAATCCAACCTATAGACTGGAGATCCCAAGAAATAGGTTCAAAGGGTAATAACAAGTCACAGTGATATGGGTTCAACATGGTAATTATTATTTACGGGGTTTTACTCCGAGTCCATCCCTATGAAGCATGATATCCTGAAGCGAGTTAAGGTTGAGTTAATTATAACTCTTAATGAAGATCTATAGCTCTATTTTGAGTGGGGTGCCTAGCTACAGGAGTATCCTTGATAGACTCACCTATGTGGATGTGAAAGTGTGGCCGCTTTCAATGATAATTTTGGGCAAATTCCCTAAAGCTTTCACATACTGGGATAAAAGCACATGACCGTAACGTGCTAGCTTGAGGACTACACCCAAGTAGGGTTGTGTGTGGGATGTTGTCATAGATAGAGTTCAAAACTACGAGTTACTCTAGTATAATATGAATCATTTTTACTACGTAAAGGTTCAAGTCGAAAGACACCTTTGCTTATTCACAATTCTATTAATAATTATTGCTCAATAATTTTTCCAAATTTACTAGTGGGGGATTGTTACCGATGATTGTGTTTTTAAAATCCTAGTGGGGGATTGTTGTCAAAAATGTATTTTAAATACACAAGTGGGAGACCCACTAACCCACTTGAAATGGTCATCCGGGTTTTACTCCCAAATTTCCTCTCTTTGTTTCCTTGACCGTTATCCTCCTCATAATTTATATATGGCTTATACTCCATTATGAAGTGAGAAAACCAAAAAGAATTCTGCAACAAGACTGGAAAAAAAAACACAGAGAGAACAAGAAAAAAGGGCTCAAGTGTGGTATTGAAAAGAAAAAAAAAACATGAGTTTAGTTTTGGAAGAAAGAAAAATCGGGTGTTTTGGAAATCACTTCTTCTCTCTTTCTAATATTGAAAATATTTTCTTCATGAAAATATTTATTCCCCTCAAATATTTTAGAACAGTTTGTTCTCTTCAAACTGAAATTTCAGTATTGAGCAATTAATTTGGAATGGGTGTTAGAAGACATATAACTACGGTTCATGGTTATATGATACATAGGTGATTCTGGGGTTGTTTTATCCTAGGGACGACATGACTGTAGACTACCTGCACAAAGAGGGTAGAGCCGCGAAACGTCTTAAAGAGAGCGACCTAGTCCGCGACTCAACCCAAGAATCGTCTACGACGAATTTATAAACAATTGAGGTAATATTATTTATTTTTATTGTTCAATATTTATTTTGACTTAACGCTTGCGGTTCATATTTTGCGTTAATCAGATGAGGTAATAATTTAATTTTGAGCAGTAGACTTAAAATTAATTTATGATTTTATTTTTTGATTTCTCCATAAAAATCTTTGATGTGATTTTATGTTCTTACGAGTTATATTGGTCCCGTGCGAGGTGCCCGTGCCTTTTTTGGGCCGTTTTGTGGATGTTTTGCATTTTCACCCTAATATGACACATTTTTAAGTTTAAGTCTTAAGATTTACAAATTGTTGTTATTTTCTCAAACCGAAAGTTTCGTGAGGACACAGTTAGTTCCTAGGAGTTACTATGGTCCCCTTGTATGGTGCTCGTGCCTCTTTTAGGGACTTTTGGTGTTTGTTTTGCATTTTCGCCTTTTAACAACATGTTTTTAAGCCAAAGTCCTAAGATTTTCATATTATCGTCATATTCTCAATCCGAGAGTCTCATTAGGATACGGTCAGTTCCTACGAGTTATATTGATCTCGCACGAGGTGTCCATGCCTCTTTTTGGGCTATTTGATGGTTGTTTTGCATTTTCACTCTTTAACGACATGTTTTATATCTAAGTCTAAAGATTTGCATGTTATCGTCATATTTAGAAATCGGGAGTCTTATGAGGACACGACCATTTACTACGAATTACATTAGTCCCATGCGAGATTTTCGTACCTCCTTTCGGGTCATTTGGTGGCTATTTTGTATTTTTGCCCTTTAACGGCATGTTTTCAATCCTATGTCTTGAAATTCATAATTTTTTTCTTATTATCAAACAGAGAGTCCCGTGAGGACATGGATTGGTCTCGTGCCAGGTAACTGTTCCTCATTCTGGGACGTTTGGTGGCAGTTTTACATTTTCACCCTTTAATGACTTATTTTTAATCCTAAGTCTAGTAATTTGAAAATTATCATTGTGTTCTCAAACCGGGATTCTTGTGAGGACACAGTCAGTTTATAAGAGTTACGTTGGTCACGTTCAAGGTGTTCATGCCTCTTTTTGAGCCGTTTGATGGTTATTTTGCATGAGATTTATAAATTATCATCATATTCTTTAACCCAAAGTCCCCTGAGGACACAATCCATTTTAACGAGTTACATTGAGTCCGTGTGAAGCGATTTTGCCCTTTAATGGTATATTTTTTTATCCTAAGTCTCAATATTTGCAAATTATTATCATATTCTTAAATTAGGAGTCCCGTGAGGACATGGTCAGTTCCTATAAGTTACATTGGTCGCATGCGAGGTGGTCTGCCTGTTTCTGGGTCGTTTGGTGGTTATTTTTCATTTTTTTCCTTTAATGTTATGCTTTTTAGCCTAAGTCTAGAGATTTGTAAATTATTATCATATCCTCAAATAGGAAGTCCCATGAGGACACAATTAGTTCCTACAAATTATATTGGTCCCGAGCGATGTGTTTGGGCCTCTTTCTTGGCCATTTGGTGGTACATTTTCACCATTAAATAACATGTTTTGAAGCCTATGTCTAGAGATTTGCAATTTTTATCATACTCTGATTTGTAATTTTTATCATACTCTCAAATCGAGAGTACCGTGAGGACCGACTAGTTCTTACGAGTTATACTGGTCCCGTGCGAGGTACTCGTGCCTCTGTCTACGTCGTTTAGTGGATGTTTTTCATTTTGACCCTAATACAACATGTATTTTCAGACTAAGTTTAGTTATTTTCAAATTGTTGTCATATTTTCAAACTGAAAGTCCTGAAAGGGAACAATCAGTTCCTATGAGTTACAATGGTCCTGTGCAAGGTTCCCGTACCTCTTTTTGGGTCGTTTGGTGGTTGTTTTGCATTTTTGCCTTTTAACGACATGTTTTTAAGCCCAAGTCTAGAGATTTGAAAATTATTATCATATTCTCAAACTGGGATTCTTGTTAGGACACGATTAGCTCCTATGAGTTATATTGCTCATGTGCGAGGTGTTTGTGCCTCTTTATGGGCCGTTTGATTGTTGTTTTGCATTTTCTCCCTTTTAACTGTATGCTTTTATGTCTAAGTCTAAAGATTTGAAAATTATTGTCATATTCTTAAATCGGGAGTCTCTTGAGGACACAACCAGTTACTATGAATTACATTGGCCCCGTGCGAGATTTTCCTAGCTCTTTTCGGGGCCGTCTGGTGACTGTTTTGCTTTTTTGCCTTTTAACGACATATTTTCAAACCTATGTCTTGAGATTTGGAATTTTTTGTCATATTCTCAAACTGAGAGTCCCTTGAGGACACAGAGAGTTCTTATGAGTTACATTGGTCCCATGCCAGGTAACCGTGTCTCTTTTTGGGACGTTTGGTGGTTATTTTTTATTTTCACCCTTTGACGACATGTTTTCAATCCCAAGTCTAGTGATTTACAAATTATTATCATATTCTCAAATCAAGAGTCCTATGAGGACACGGTCAGTTACTAAGAGTTATAATGGTCACGTGTAAGGTGTTCATACCTTTTTTCGAGTCGTTTGGTGGTTATTTTGCATTTTTGCGCTTTAATGACAATTTTTAAAACTAAGTATCAAGATTTGCAAATTATCATCATATTCTTAAACCTAGAGTCCCGTGAAGACACGATCATTTTCTACAAGTTACATTAGTTCCATGCGAGGTGTTTGTGCCTTTTTTTTTACTGTTTGGTGGTTAATTTGCATTTTCGCCCTTTAATGACATATTTTCAAGCCTAAGTCTTTATTATTGAAAATTATAGTCATATTCTTAAATCGGGAGTCCCTTGAGGACATTGTTTGTTCCTATAAGTTACATTAGTCCTGTGAAATGTGCCCGTGGCTCTTTTGGCCCGATTGGTGGTTATTTTGAATTATCACCTTTTGGTGACATATTTTTAAGCATGCGTGTAGAGATTTGCAATTTATCATCATATTTTCAAATCGGGAGTCTCGAAAGGACAGGGTCAGTTCTTAAGAGTTACATTGGTCTCGTGGGAGGTATTCGTTCCTCTTTCAACCTGTTTGATTATTTTTTTTACGTTTTCGCCCTTTAACGGTATGTTTTTAAGCCTAAGTCTAGGGATTTGAAAATTATCGTCATATTCTTAAATCGAAAATCCCGTGAAGTCACGATCAGTTCATATGAGTTTCATTGGTCCCGTGTGAGGTGTTCGTGACTCTATTTGGGCCGTTTTGTGGTTATTTTGTATTTTCGTCCTTTAACGGCATGTTTTTAAGCCTAAGTCTAGAGATTTGGATTTTATTGTCATACTCTCAGATCGGGAGTCTCATGAGGACACAATTAGTTCCTATGAATTACATTGGTCATGTGCTAAGTGTTCATACCTCTTTCCGGGCCTTTTGGTGGTTGTTTTGCATTTTCGCCCTTTAACGACACGTTTTTAACACTAAGTCAAAATATTTTTACATTATAGTCATATTCAAATGGGGAGTCCCGTGAGGACATAGTCAGTTCCTACGAGTTACATTTCCCGTGCAATCTGAGAAGTTTGGTGGATGTTTTGGATTTTCGCCCTTTAACGGCATGTTTTAAATCCCAAGTTTTGAGATTTGTAGTTTTTCATCATACTCTCAAACCGTGAGCACTGTGAGGACATCGTTAGTTCTATGAGTTACATTAGTCCCGTGCGAGGTTCCCTTGCCTCTTTCTGTGATGTTTGGAGGATGTTTTACGTTTTCACGCCGTTAACGACATGTTTTTAAGCCCAAGTATAGAGATTTCTAAATTATCATCATATTCACAAACTGAGAGTCCCATGATGACACGATCAGTTCCTACGAGTTTTATTTGGCCCGTGCGAGATGCTCGAGCACCTTTTCTAGCTGATTGGTGGTTATTTTGAGTTTTCACTATCTTAACGATATGTTTTTAAGCCTAAGTCTAGATATTTGCAAATTATCCTCATATTCTCAAATCGGGAGTCCCATTGGTCAGTTCCTACGAATTGCATTGTTCCCATGTGAGGTGTTTGTGCCTCTTTCCTAGCCGTATGGTGCTTGTTTTGTGTTTTCTCCCATCAATCCCATGTTTTCAAGCCTAAGGCTTGAGATTTACAAATTATTATCGTATAATCAAACCAGGAGTATCATGAGGACACGATGAGTTCCTACGAGGTAAATTGGGTCTGTGCGAGGTGTTTGTGCCTTTTTTAGGCCGTTTGGTTATTGTCTTGAATTCTCGCCCTTTAACGGGATGTTTTCAACCGTAAGTCTTGATATTTATAATTTTTTGTTATATTTTTAAACCGGGACTCTGTTAGGATTGATCAGTTCCTACGAGTTACATTGGTCCCGTGCGTGATGCCTGTACCTGTTTTTGGGTTGTTCGATGGATGTTTTGCATTTTATCCCTTTAATGACATGTTTTTAAGACTAAGCCTAGAGATTTGCAATTTTCATCATATTCTCAAATTGATAATCCCGTAAGGACACAATAAGTTTCTAAGAGTTAAATTGGAGTCATGCTAAGCAACCGTGCCTCTTTCCGAGAAATTCGGTAGTTATTTTGCACTTTCACCCTTTAATGACATGTTTTTAATCCTAAGTTTAGTCATTCATAAATTATCATTTTATTCTCAAATCGAGAGTCTTGTGAGTACATGGTCAGTTCCTAAGAGTTACATTGGTCACATACAAGGTGTTCCTGCATCTTTTCGAACCATTTGGTGGTTATTTTGCATTTTCACCCTTTAACAACGCGTATTTAAGCCTAAGTATTAAGATTTGTAAATTATCATAATATTCTCAAACTGAGAGTCCCGTGAGGACACAATTAGTTCCTATGAGTTACATTGATTCCGTGTGAGGCGTTTGTGCCGCTTTCCTGACCATTTGGTGGTTGTTTTGTATTTTCCCTCTTTAGCGTCATGTTTTAAATCCTAAGTCTTTATATTTATAAATTATCATCATATTCTGCAACCGGGAGTACTAGGAGGACACGATCAGTTCTTATGAGTTACAATGGTCCTATGCAAGGTACGCGTGCCTCTTTCGAACCGTCTGGTGGTTGTTTTGCATTTTTTCCTTTTAAGGGTATGTTTTTGAGCCAAAATCGAGAGTATTGTGAGGATCGATCAGTTCTTTTGAGTTACATTGGTCACGTACGAGGTGCCCGTACCTCTTTTCGAGTTGTTTGGTGGATGTTTTGCTTTTCACCGTAATACGACATGTTTTTAAGCCTAAGTTTAGACTTTTTTAAATTGTAGTTATATTCTCAAATCGAAAGTCCCGTGAGGACACAGTCAGTTCCTATGAGTTACAATGGTCCCGTGCAAGGTGTCCGTGTCTTTTTTCAAATTATTTGGTGGTCATTTTGATTTTTCTCCTTTTAACGACATGTTTTTAAACCTAAGTCTATCGATTTACAAATTATCATCATATTCTTAAATCAGGAGTCTCGTTGTATTGGGCCCGTGCGAGGTGTTCATGTTTCATTTTTGGCCTATTGATCGTTATTTTAAGTTTTCTCCCTTGAATGGCATGTTTTAAGTCTAAGTTCAAAGATTTACAAATTATCATCATATTTTCAAACCAGGAGTCTCGTGAGGACATGATCAATTACTTCGAATTACATTGGTACCGTACGTGATTTTCGTACCTTTTTTTGGGTCGTTTGGTGGTTGTTTTCAATCTTAAGTCTTGAGATTTTCAATTTTGTATCATATTCTCAAACCGAGTGTTCTGTGAGGACACGAACAGTTCCTACTAGTTATATTGGTCCTGTCCCAGGTAACCGTGCCTCTTTAAGGGACGTTTGGGGGCTATTTTGCATTTTCACCCTTTAAAGATATGTTTTTAATTCTAATTCTAGTGATTTGCAGATTATCGTTCTATTCTCAAATAGGGAGTCCTGTTAGGACACGGTTTGTTCCTATGAGTTACATTGGTCATGTGTAAGGTGTTTGTGCCTTTTTTCGGACCATTTGGTGATTGTTTTGCACCTTTTCCCTTTACCGACATATTTTTAAGACTGAGTCTTGAGATTTAAAAATTATCATCATATTCTCAAACTGAGAGGCTCGTGAAGATGCAGTCAGTTCCTACGAGTTACATTGGTTTTGTGCGAGGTGTTTGTGCCTCTTTCTGTACCGATTGGCGGTTGTTTTGTGTTCTATCCTTTAACGACTTATTTTCAAGCCTAAGTCGTTATATTTGCAAATTATAGTCATATTTTCAAACCAGGATTCCTGAGGACACAATCAGTTACTATGGTTTACACAAGTCCTGTGAAATATGCCTGTGCCTCTTTCAGAGTTGACTGATAGATATTTTGCATTTTCGCCTTTTAGTGGTATTTTTTCAGCCCAAGTTTAGATATTTGCAAATTATCATCATATTCTCAATTTGGGAGTCTCGTAAGGACATGGTCAGTTCCTACGAGTTACATTAGTCGCCTACGAGGTGTTCATTCCTCTTTACGGTTCGTTTCGTCATTGTTTTGCATTTTAATGGAATGTTTTTAATCCTAAGTCTAGAGATTTACAAATTATTGTCATATTCTAAAATCGAGAATCTTGTGAGGACACGATCAATCCCTATGAATTGCATTGGTCGGGTGCGAGGTGTTCGTGCCTCTTTCTAAGCAGTTTGGTAGTTATTTTTCATTTTATTCCTTTAATGGTATATTTTTAAGCCTAAGTCCAAAGATTTGCAAATTATTGTCATATTCTCAGACCAGAAGTCGCGTGAGAACACAATTTCTTTCTACGAATTGCATTGGTCCTGTGTAAGGTGTCGAGCCTCTTTTAGGGACGTTTGGTGGCTATTTTGCATTTTCACCGTTAAACAACATGTTTTAAAGCCTAAGTCTATAGACTTGCAATTTTTCGTCATACGCTCAAACCGGGAGTACCGTGAGGACTGGTGAGTTCCTTCGAGTTACATTCATCCCGTGCGAGGTGCCCGTGCCTCTTTTTGGGTTATTTGGGGGATGTTTTGCGTTTTTACCCTAGTACGAAATGTTTTTAAGCCTCAGTCTAGAGATTTGAAAACTGTAGTCATATTCACAAATCGAAAGTCCCATGAGGACAAAGTCAGTTCCTACGAGTTACAATGGTCCCGTGCAAGGTGTTCATGCCTCTTTTAGTGCCATTTGGTGGCTGTTTTGCATCTTCTCCCTTTAACGGCATGTTTTTAACCCTAAGTCTATAGATTTGCAAATTATTGTCATATTCTCAAATTCGATGCCTCGTTAGGAAACAGTCAGTTCCTACGAGTTATATTAGTCCTGCGCGAGGTGTTTGTGCCTCTTTTTGGGTCGTCAGTGGTTATTTTTCATTTTCACCATTAAACGGCATGTTTTTAACCCTAAGTGTAAAGATTTGAAATTTTTCACCATACTCTCAAGCCGAGTATGGTAAGCAGTGGTTAGTTGCTTCGAGTTACATTCATCTCGTGAGAGGTGCTCGTGCCTTTTTTTGGGTTATTTGGGGGATGTGTTCTATTTCACCCTAATACGACATGTTTTTAATCCCAAATCTAGATTTTTGCAAATTGTTGTCATATTCTCAAACCAAATGTTCAGTGAAGACACAATTAGTTCCTATGAGTTACAATGGTCCCATGCAAGGTGTATGTGCCTCTTTTTGAGCCGTTTGGTGGTTATTTTGCATTTTCTCCTTTTAACGGCATGTTGCTAAGCCTTAGTCTATAGATTTGCAAATTATTGTCATATTATGAAATCGGGAGTCTCTTTAGGACACGATTAGTTCCTACGAGTTATATTGGTCCCGTGCGAGGTGTTCGTGCTTCTTTTTAGGCCACTTGATCGTTATTTTGCGTTTTTGCCCTTTAATAGAATACTGTTAAGTCTAAGTCTAAAGATTTACCAATTATTATCATATTCTCAAACCAAGAGTCTCGTGAGGACACGGTCAGTTACTTCGAATTACATTGATCCTGTGCGAGGTTTTCGTACGTATTTTGGGGACGTTTGGTGGGTATTTTGCGTTTTTTCCCTTTAACGGTATGTTTTCAAGCCCAAGTCTTGATATTTGCATTTTTTATTACATTCTCTAATCAAGGATTTTTTTAGGGAATGAATAGTTCCAAATAGTTGCATTGGTCCCATGTCAGGTAACCTTGCCTCTTTTTGGGATGTTTGGGGGTTGTTTTTCTTTTTCACCGTTTAACGACATGTTTTAATCCTAAGTCTAGTGATTTGCAATATATCACCGTATTCTCAAATCGGGAGTCCTGGGCGGACGTGGTTAGTTCCTACGAGTTACATTGGTCACGTGCAAGATGCCCGTGCCTCTTTTGGGGCCAAATGGTGTCGTTTTGTATTTTCTTCCTTTAACGACATATTTTCAAACTAAGTATTGAGATTTAAAAATTATGGTCATATTCACAAATCGAGAGTCTCGCGAGGATGCAGTCCGTTCCTACGAGTTACATTAGTTTTGTACGAGGTGTTTGTGCCTCTTTTCAGACCGTTTGGTGGTTGTTTTACGTTTTAACAAAATATTTTCAAGCCTAAGTCTTTACATTTGCAAATTATAGTCATATTATCAAATTGGGAGTCCCTTGAGGACACAATCATGTCCTATGAGTTGTAACACCGATCCTGTGAAATGCACGTGTGCCTCTTTTCGAGCCGATTAGTGGATATTTTGCATTTTTACCTTTTAGTGGCATTTTAAGCCCAAGTTTATAGACTTGAAAATTATCGTCATATTCTCAAATCGGGAGTCTCGTAAGGAAATGGTTAGTTCCTATGAGTTATATTGGTCCCTTGAGAAGTGTTCATTCCTCTTTACATGTCGCTTGGTCATTATTTTGCATTTTCTCCCTTTAATGGTTTGTTTTTAAGCCTAAATCTTGATATTTACAAATTATTATCGTATTCTAAAAATAGGAATACTGTAAGGGCATGTTCAATTCCTATGAGTTACATTGGTCGCATGCGAGGTATTTGTGCCTCTTTCTTGGTGGTTTGGTGGTTATTTTGCATTTTTGCCCTTAACAACATGTGCCCACGTCTAGATATTTATAAACTATTATCATATTCCCAAACCGGGAGTCCCGTGAGGACATAATTGGTTCTTACGAATTACATTGGTCTCGTGAGAGGTGTTTGTGCCTCTTTCTGGGCCGTTTGGTGGTTATTTTTCATTTTCACTATTAAACGACATTTTTTCAAGCCTAAATCTAGATATTTTCCATTTTTTTCTTACTCTCAAATCGAGAGTACGGTGAGGAGCATTAAGTTCCTAAGAGTTATATCGATCCCGTGCGTGGTGCCCATGCCTCTTTCTGGCCCGTTTAGTGGATTTTTTTTGTCTTGATCCTAATACGACATATTTTTAAGCTTAAGTATAGAGATTTGTAAATTGTTGCCATATTCTCAAATTGAAAGTCCCATGAGGATACAGTGAGTTCCTACGAGTTACAATGATCCCGTGCAAGGTTCCCGTGCATCTTTTTAGGTCATTTGGTGGTTGTTTTGCATTTTATCCTTTTAAATGTATTTTTTAAGCCTAAGAAAATAGATATTTGCAAATTATCATCATATTCTCAAATCGAGAGTCTCGTTAGGACATAATCAGTTCTTATGAGTTATATTGGTCCTATACGAGGTGTTTGTGCCTCCTTTTGGCTTATTTGATGGTTGTTTTGCATTTTCATCCTTTAATAGCATGTGTTTGAGTCTAAGTCTAAATATTTGCAAATTATTGTCATATTAACAAACTGGGAGTCTCGTGAGGACACGACCAGTTACTACTAATTACATTGGCCCCATGCTAGGATTTAGTACGTCTTTTTTAGATGTTTGGTGGTTGTTTTGAATTTTCACCCTTTAACGGCATATTTTCAAGCCTAAGTCTTGAGATTTGCAATTTTTCATCATATTCTCAAATCGAGAGTCCTGCGAGGACATGAATAGTTCCTACGAGATACATTGATCCCATGTCAGGTAACCGTGCTTCTTTGAGGGACGTTTAGTGACTGTTTTTTATTTTCACTATTAAACGACATGATTGTAATCATAAGTCTTGTCATTTTCTAAAATCCAGAGTCGTGTGAGGACATGATCAGTTCCTGCGAGTTTATTGGTCGCGTGTAAGGTGTTTGTGACACTTTTAGGGCTTGGTTGTTTTGCATATTTTCCCCTTAATGACATATTTTTAAGGATAAGTCTTGAGATTTGCAAATTACCATCATATTCTCAAACCAAGAGTTCGGTAGGGACACAATCCGTTGTTACGAGTTACATTTGTTCTATGTGAGGTGCTTGTGCCTCTTTTCGGGCCGATTGGTGGTTGTTTTACATTTTCACCTTTTAACGACATGTTCTTAAGCTTAAGTCTAGAGATTTGTAAATTATCGTCATATTCTCCAATCGGGAGTCTCGTAAGGACACGGTCAGTTCGTACGAATTACATTGGTCCCTTAAGAGGTGTTCATTCCTCTTTACGGGCCATTTGGTGGTTGGTTTTCGTTTTCGCCCTATAATAGTATGTTTTTAAGCCTAAGTCTAGAGATTTGAAAATTATTATCATATTCTCAAATCGAGAGTCCTGTGAATACACAATCAGTTCCTATGAGTTACATTGGTTGCGTGTGAGGTGTTAATGCCTCTTCCTGGGCCGTTTGGTGGTTATTTTGCCCTTTAATGGTATGTTCTTAAGCCTATGTCTACAGATTTTCAAATTATTGTCATATTCTCAGATCGGGAGTCCGTGAGGACAAAAATTATTCCTATGAATTGCATTGGTCATGTGCAAGGTTTCGTGCCTCTTTTCGAGCCGTTTGGTTTCTCATTCAATGGGTAGGACTACTTCCATATCGTATACCATAGAGTAAGGGGTAGATCCAGTAGAAGCTCGGATCGAAGTGAGGTAGCCCCAAATAGTGTAAGGCATTCTGTTGGACCAATCTCGATAACTTTCGGTCATTTTGGTGATGATTGATTTGAGATTCTTATTAGCGGCTTCAACTGCACCATTGGCTTTTGGTCGGTAGGGAGAAGATTTGTGTCTCTAGATCCCATACTCTTTGACCAATTCTGTGACTTTTGCCTCGAAATGTAACCCGTTGTCTGATACTAGCTCATGCGGGACCCCGTATAGACAAATATTTTTTTGGATGAACTTGGCTACCTTTTTGGCATTCAGTACTGCGTATGACTCGACTTCGACCCATTTTGTTAAGTAGTCAATGGCAACCAGGATGAACTTGTGCCCATTGGAGGTTTTAGGCGTGACTTTCCCTATGATATCAAGGCCCCATATGGAAAATGGCCAGGGAAAAGTCATGTTGTACAATTCCCGTGGAGGCAAGTGCTGGAGGTTAGAAAATTGTTGGCAATTAAGGCATCTTCGAATATAGGCGGTGCAATTCTGAACCATGGTAGTCCAATAGTAACCTTATCGAATAATCCTCTTGGCAATTATATGTACATTAATGTGGGGTTCGCACTCCCCGCTATGGATTTTCTGCATCATCTCTTCAATGTCATCCCCTGCGATGCAGTGTAATTGGGTTCCATCGAAGTTTCTCTTGAGCAGTGCTTTATTATAAACAATGTACTAGGTAGCCAGTTTGCAGAGGGTTTCTCAGTCTTTCTTATCGGCATCCCGAGGGTACCTACCATGCTTGAGGAGGCGCCAAATATCGTAACACCATTAATTAGTCATATTAAAGTCTTATTCTATGATGAGCTCAATGTGGTAGCAATGGGTTGGTTTAGCTTACTTTTGGACTAAAAAATGGGCCATCGTTATTCCTTTGGACATGTCGACCATGAAGGCTAAGGTAGCAAGGGCATCGGCTAAATTGTTCCTTATTCAAGGCAAGTAGTGGAAGGTGATATCTCAAAACTGAGAGGCCAGCTCCTCTAGGTGGGCATAGAAGGGTAGGGGCTTCTCGTCCTTGGTTTTCCATCTTCTAAGGATATGGTCAATAATGAGGGCTAAATATCCATAGACATCTTGGCATTAGGTTCCTTTTTTTAGGGTGACTTCAAGTCCCAGTGTGCATGCCTCATATTCAGTAATGTTATAGGTGCAGGGAAAATATATCTTGATGGCAATGGGAGTGTGACAATCATCAGGGAAATAAGGAGTATCCCGATTCCATATCCTTTCTTGTTGGGAGCGCCGTCAAAGAACATCTACAATAAAAGGTCTTCCTGAGAGGTACAAAGGAAATATTCATTCGGGAATTCGTATATCTAAACATCGGCGTCTTCCATAGGATAATCGTCAAGGTAGTCAGAGATAGCTCTTCCTTTTATGGCTTTCTGCGTGACATACACAATATTGAACTCGGCTAGTAACATCAACCATCGGGCCATTCGACTAGACAGGGCAAGTTTCTCAAGAAATTATTTGATAGGGTCCATTCGGGATACAAGTCTGATGGGAAAAGCGAGTATATTGTGTTGTAATTTTTGCGTGACTCGGACAAAGAAGACACATGCCTTCTCTAAGGTGGTCTGGTTAACTTAGTATTCGTCTAATTTTCAACTGGCATAGTAGATGACCCTCTCTTTGTGGGATTCTTTAATGTATTTGGCTAGAAGGGCCCCAACTACAGTGTCTGTTATGGTCAAATATAGGAGTAGGGGAGACCAGGTTGTGGTGGTATGAGAACCGGGGGTCGGGTTAAATTCTGCTTGATTCGATCAAAGTCTTCCTGACAAGATTCGTTCCAAACATTGGTTGAATCCTTCTGGAGGAGTTTGATGATGGGTTTACAAATAGAAGTCAATTAACTGATGAACCGACTAATGTACTGCAATTTTCCCAAGAATCCCCGCACTTATTTCTCCATTTGGGGAGGTGGGTATTTCAAGTATGGCTTTCAATTTGGTAGGATTTGCTTTAATCCCCTTCTCGCTAACCATGAATCCCAAAATTTTTCCTTTGGTAACCCTAAAGACACATTTTTGCGGGTTAAGTCGCATATGGTATCACCGCAGTTGTTCGAAGAACTTTCTGAGAGAGAGAACATGAAATTTTTGATTTTTAGATTTGATAATCATATCATCTACGTAGACCTCGACCTCTTTATGTATCGGGTCAAGCAAGAGAGTAGTGGTGGACCTTTGGTAGGTATCCCCAACATTTTTTAGTCCAAGTGGCATAACTGTGTAAGAGAAGGTTCCACATAGGTGATGAATGTAGTTTTTTTCTTGATAATCAGGGTTCATCTTGATTTGATTGTATCCAGAAAACCCATCAATAAATGACTTAAGAGCGTGACTAGCCATATTATCCACAATCATATCGAAATTGGGTAGCAGGAAATAATCCTTCGGAGAAGCCTTATTCAAATCACGTTAATCAATACGTATGCAAACTTTTCCTCCTAATTTTGGTCCGGGTACAACATTGGCTAACCATGTGGGATATTCGATCACCCCGATGAACCTTACGTGCAACTATTTGACCACCTCTTCCTTAACTTTGAGAGACCATTCGGTGCAGAGCTTTCGCAGCTTCTGTTTGATCGATTTATATTCTGGGAGTGTTGGAATCTCATATTAGTTGATCTTGGGATCGATTTTGGGCATGTTATCATAGGACCATTCGAAGACATCCATAAATTCCTTCAGTAATTCTTCAATTCGCTCACACTCTTTCTCATTAAGGGTGGCCCCTATCCTAATCTCACGCAGTTGGCTGCTAGAACCGAGATTAATAACAACAGTTTCATTTTCATTATTTTGAATGTGGTTATGTTGTTTGTTATTAACATTATTAAGATCAGTTGAGAATTTTTTATTTGCAAAATCATCGCCATCATCAAGAGTTTTATTGGAATCAAGACAATTAATGTAAGGCACAGTAAGATACTCGAAATCTTCATTTATTTCATTATTAGAAAAAATAACATTGAGAACCTCATCAAAGGAGGTATCAATTATGTTGTGATCAGAACAGGGAGGAACAGCAAAAGAAGAAATGGGATAAACATCGGGGTTGGATTACATTTCAGTAGGTGGAACTGGCATAACATTCCAATGAGGAGGGGTGCATCCGCAGCTTTGATCAGGATGGACGGATATGATGTAGCACTTGAGTGGATCATGTACAGTGGCATCCCCAGTGTCTGTAAATTAAATGAGTCCTCGGAGTCACTTCCCTAAAAATCCTCGGTAATAGTTGTAGCCTTCCTGACAAGCGGTTGCATATGATGCTGTAAAATTTCGGCCCATGAGTAACTGTCTTGGAAGAAAATCTCCATTCTTGGCTTCATCTTCTTTTCCACATGATCATACCACCGTTCAGAAAAGCCACAAAAGGTAAAATCTTCACCCTCTTTAACGAATCTTTCGTTCAAGGAATCTCTTGAAATAGTCTTGGCACTTTCTAGCCTTCTCTTCAATCGAGGTTGGCGGAGCATTTTGAGTTCTTCTAATGAGGGTTGATAACCTTGGACAAATGGAGGAAAGGCTTTCTCTAACACTATGGGTTCCAGTATTCCCTACTGTCATTGGCCCAGCCCCAGTCGGGCATGAAGTACATATTCTTGAACATCTGTATCACATTAGCGTTGACGCGAGGGTTATTCTCAAGACATACTTTATCTTTGAAATCATTCCCTATTGGGAGTGGAATTTGTTCGACTCGCAAACAAGACATAAGCATATCTTTCTCCACATGATGTATATTTAGTATCGGGTTAATGGTGCTCACGTTATCGGTGTTATCATCATCACCAAAAATGGTGATGACCTACTCATTGGTGAAGAACTTCAACTTATGATGGAGAGAGGAAGACATTCCCTTGATATTATGAAGCCATGGTCATCCAAGAAATAGGTTAATACAAGATGGTATGTTAATGACTTGGAATACAATAACAGGATTTATAAGGACAATGTGACACCCCGCCTAATAAAATACCGGGTGATCAGTCCTATACCAAATTAAAATAGGAATCCCAGTTGGATCATCCTTAGCATCACTGTCGAAAACTTTTTAAAACTTACTAACCACCTAGTATTCCAAAAGGTGGTGCCAATTTTAACTTTTTAATTAAACAAAACAGTACATGCGGATATAAATCTAAACCATTCACACAACTGAATAAAACTCAACTGAAATAATTAATTACACAACTTGCCGAATAAACCATCGACCACTAAAGTGAAATAATCCAATACAATATCCAACACAGGAATAAACAAATCTGAACTGAACTGAAAGTCTGGTCGACATGCCCTAAATAAAACTGAAAATGATACAAGATTCCTACTCTAGGAATGAATGAATGAATGAATGATGCGTCTAATCCAAACTCCTGCTAGCATCCACATATGTCGCAACTCCGTGTCCCTGGAATAGAATATCAATCCTGGCGTCCCTGTGGCTGGACACCTAAAGGTTCTGAAAATAGTTTTATAGCAAGGGTTAGAACCCAAAACATTTTGAAAATATTTAGCAAGTGAATTAACTGCAGTAATTTAAAATGCATGAATGCGCTTCATATTTAAGTTAGTGTCGCACTCCCTTGTGGACATTCTCACCCCTCCACTATTGTGCACACCTACCGGTTATCTTAACCCCACCTAGTTGTACTACCCCGTCCAACTATTCCTGGTATAACCTTCCCTTTCCATACTACTCTAACCCGAGTATAATGATTTCCTGAATTATAAGTTATTTCACAATTAACTTAATTAATTCCTCTTAAATAGTAACATATAACCGTATCACAAGTTATATAAAGTAAATACATCACACACTGTATTATTCCCACAAATGATTAACTTAATTAATTTCTCATTAATTAACAGCATATAACTGTAACCCGGGTTATATAAGGTAAATACATCACACACTGTATTATCTCCTACATATAATATTTACTACCATATTATACGTACCTTTACTAGTATCCACACATATATCAAACGTGTATCCATCCTTCCGAGAATACCCTCACCGGATGATTCACTCTAAAATGCCATCTCACTAGGTGTGCTCACAAAACCTAGTTTTTCCAAGTTGGATTCGCGCACCAACCTGGTCTACAACATAAACGAATTGGAGGCGGTCATATTCCTTCCTAAAAGTGAGATAATCTCACCACCATGTACCGGACGCTATGACCTGGGGATATACTCACCCTACTCCTCAAGCTAGGGGATTCACCCACATCGCGCAACCTCCCTTGATAGCATTAGAGTATATAAGTTGAATAAATATCTAGTCACTGATATTTAATATTACACACAATATATACAGGTATATATATACTATCACTACATCGTATATATATATATATATAATATAAACCTGGCTTTACCGTGTACTAAATATCCCGTATACTGCCTGAAATTTCCTGAGTCTGTGGCTTGACTCAACATAATTAATTTTCGCACTTAATAATTTATCCTCTTCCCGAGACTATGGTCTGACTCTAATTAAATTAATTATCACTCTTATTAATTTAATCCTACCCGAGTCTACAATCTAACTTCTATTAAATTAATTATCACTATTATTAATTTAATACTTGATGTCGCCCAACCATTATCCCCGGACTCTCTCACTTGGCCCGTACCTCAACATTTCCGGAGTCTATGTTCCGACTCCAAACTAATTACTTTCGCTCAATAATTAATTTAATACTTTGATGTCACTTAACCAACATATCCGGACTCGCTCACTTGGTCCAATTTACATCTCATAATATCATACCCACATTTTCGCCTATAATGTGTCACACCTTTATTTCTATAATTCTCCCAATTATATTTGCCTATAATTATTAACATACCCGGACTCGATCCACTTGGCCCGAAATTAAATATTCCCGAATCTATATCCCGACTCTAAATTAATTAGTTTATCTCCAAACTTAATTCACTACCTTGGCGTCGCTTAGCCAATATACCCGGACTCGCTCACTTGATCCGTATCTCCCTATTTTGGAATAAAATTCCTCAAATTCATCCATTAAGTGCCCTACATAAATTCATCCTAGTCCCATTTACTTTCTCTCAAAATTGCTAGGAATATTTGGTTCATAATTATTTATTCACTAATAAATGTATGGAAATTAATTTATAATTAATTTCCCCCTTATATCACACACAGGCCGAACTGCCCAGAATTTCCCATTGTCGATCGATCGGTGCCCCCCGATCGATCGATCGATCCCTTCGTGCCAGCTCTCCTTCTTTGCTGAATTCCACCATTAACGAAATTTCAAGGTTTCTTTCCTCAAAAATCAACCTCAAATCAGCCTATTAATCATCTTCTAACATTTCTCATGAACCAAAAATATCATCTAAACCTTTTAACATCATTAACACTATGAATCTTGACCCATTCAAGAACACAAATTTCTAGGGTACAATCCCAATCTCAAATTCAAATTCCATCCTTTTATATTCCAATTTTTTTCTCATCCAAACCAGATAATCATGCTCAGAATTATATAGCACAACTAATTCTTACCTTAAATTTCATTCAATGGTTCCATTAACAAAACCCCCTTTTTGTACCCATTTATCCCCAAAACGAATTTTGGTTTACACATCACTATGATATGAATTGATTATCATAAATTTAGAAATCAAAACAGTTAACCACTTGCCTGGATTGTTCGTAGTGTCTGATCCGTTGTTGATGTCCCTTAATTTGGCTCCAATAACCTCCAATTTGCTCTTGATTTTTTTCCCCCGAATCCCCTCTCAAACCCTAGGCTTAGAATTGTGTTGGTTGCTGATTTCCTAATCCCTCACTTAGGTTAAAACCCTCAATCCAGTTTTTCACCTAATGGGCTTAATTAAAATGGCCCAACTCATCCCGTGTGGGCCCGACTATGCTAAAAAATGCCCCGAAACCCAATTACTACCCCTGGGTACTCTTTTTTGACTATCTCGACCCATCCGGACGCAACTGCGCACTCGGAATTTCCATCCGAAATACTTTTCGACATCACCAAATTTCGACCTCAAAATGCGACACTCGAGATATAGAACCATTAACTTAAAAGTCGTCATTTATACATAATTCGGCTCCCTCAATTAAATTCTCCAACTCATGAATTTAAGTTCCTCCAATTTAAATATTTTTATAACTCCCAAAAATAATTAAATATTGAACCCTCAAAATTTACGGGGTGTTACATACTCCCTCCCTTACAAAGGAATTTCGTCCTCGAAATTAAGATGAACCTTGTGTTCCAACATTCACATCTTTCTCACTTGTCATGTACCTCCACGCCCGTTATATCTATCCCATCTGTTTCTAACCATACGTTACACAAGTATGCATTTAGATTACTCAGGGCGCCCATACACCCTATACCCGTGCTTAACCGCACCAAATTTGCCTTAATTAACCCGGGTGCCCATACAACCTATCCCCACGCTCTACCTCACGAAAGTTACCCGACTATGTTAGTCGTAACCCGTAATATAACTTCGAACCCGTAGTCATATCACATATATATCTACTACCCGGGTACCCAACCCATGTGCTAACATCCAAACATTTCTCCATAAATACTTGTCTCTCAACGCAAAAGTATATACGCTTACCCTTATGCTACCAAAGACAACATAAAATACCGCGCCCTTACTATCACTAGTCCTTGCGCAAAATAAGCCCCGAGCTATCTCTCTTTGCTTGAAAATCAATTTAACCACCCTGATTCACTTCAGTAAACATCCCCACTTACCGGGATAACATGTTAGAACACAAAACCTCCCTATGTGCTATCGCACCATGCAGTACAACATATATATCCCCATACATACAGGCTATACGCCCTCTTCGATGATACCTAGTACCAACCCTACCCTGGTGTCGCAAACAATAAAGTTTAACACCACTATCCACATTAGTTAAATTCCATCGCTATGCAGTCGATATTTAAAAAGTATTATCAACCCTACTCCCATAATTCTCGAAAGTAGTAACTCTTTGCATAATTCAAATAATCACTCAGTGTACGCCTGCACTCTCCCATGACGAACACCAAGGAACTCCGCTACCCTACGAAAAGTCTATCCACATGCTATGGATGCTACCGCCAACGCACCCACTAAGTTTGACTCACCTGCGAACTTTAGTGAAAAATAAGTCTTATATTGTGACATCCTCTTTGTCACTCAAAAATATACCCCATGCCCCTAGGGTAAAAATAATTACCTCTATACTCCAGCTGTAACGGCTGGTTCTCGAGTTCCGGAGCAGCTTCTCCCTGCCCGAATGTACCCATGACTTGCTTTAGTGGCTGTACATCCAGGATCTCGTCCTGTAGTTACCCCCTGCCTCGCTTAAGATAATATCTCTTCATGTGCCTCTCTTTCCCAAGAGACGAACCACTTTCCAATACATTTACCCTACCACTGGTCCCTTCCATGCCGTCCTTGTTAGAATTCCTGGCCATCCTACCAATAGCCTCCAGTTCTAGATCATTTGGCATTAATTCCCTACCGAAAATCCTGCCCCTGATCTCCCCCAGTCAGCTGCTAGGATTCCCCACTGGTATTGTTCCCTTCTGCCTCATCCGACTGGCTAATCCCCACTCCCCTCCCTCTTCCTTTTGCATGGAAGCGATATTCCCGACAGTGCCGGAGTGTTACATTAATGACATCAGTATAATCTAATAATGCGGAATTATCAATTAAATGTTGTCTGATTCTCCAGACTAACCCATCCATAAACTTTGCTTTCTTTCCCTTTTCCTTGCTTACCTCATCCGGTACAAAAATTTGCCAACGAGTGAATTCTTCCTCGTAATTGGCCACTTAACGGTCCCCTTTGAGTCACCTCTTAAAATTTTCTCCTCGTTTCGGTCTCAACCGCTGGAGGAAAATACTTGCATTCGAACCGTACCCAAAACTCTGCAATGGCTAGTGTGTCCCTTTCCTCAACTGTGGTGATCGACTCCCACCACTGTAGTGCTTCTCCCACTAAACTAAAAGTGGTTAGCATTTGTTTCCGCACCTCATCGCAATCTCCCATGCATAGGTGACACTGGATATCTCTCTTCCTTAACACGTTGGCACTACATCTGAACCCCCTCGTAATTCTGGTGTGTTCCCACTAAAAATATAACCTCTCTTTCTTGCTTCCACCCTGACGACTCCGAGTGAGTCTGATCATCCGGCACCACTAAACCTTGTGGTGGATTTCGTGGAAAGTACCCTGCCGTTGCGACCACCGTCGCTTCATCTGAATGTGCCACTATTTCAGTTACCTATCATCACCGGCCGTTGTTGTAGTAACTCTTGCTCCTGACGAGCCTCCCTCGTCTCATCTTCCCCTACTGCCCTAGCTGCCCTCTCCCTCCTAGGAGTCATCTGGAATGAGAATCGAATTTTGTATGAGTTCACTCTCAAATATAAATTTCGCAGAAGAACGTATATGCGCGTACGTATGAGAATACAACAATCATATAATAGGGCTCTATATCAAAGATTGCTAAGACGAAACGTGAAAAGACACACAGATCCTAAGGACACTAGAACCTGATGCTCTGATACCATCTGTGACACCCCGCCTAATAAAATACCGGGTGATCAGTCCTATACCAAATTAAAACAGGAACCCAGTTGGATCATCCTTAGCATCACTGTCGAAAACGTTTTAAAACTTACTAACCACCTAGTATTCCAAAAGCTGGTGCCAATTTTAACTTTTTAATTAAACAAAACAGTACATGCGGATATAAATCTAAACCATTCACACAACTGAATAAAACTCAACTGAAATAATTAATTGCACAACTTGCCGAATAAACCATTGACCACTAAAGTGAAATAATCGAATACAATATCCCACATAGGAATAAAACAAATCTGAACTGAACTGAAAGTCTGGTCGACATGCCCTAAATAAAATTGAAAAAGATACAAGATTCCTACTCTAGGAATGAATGAATGATGCGTCTAATCTAAACTCCTTCTAGCATCCACATATGCCGCAGCTCTGTGTCCCTGGAATAGAATATCAATCCTGGCGTCCCTGTGGCTGGACACCTAAAAGGTTCTGAAAATAGTTTTATAGCAAGGGTTAGAACCCAAAACATTTTGAAAATATTTAGCATGTGAATTAACTGCAGTAATTTAAAATGCATGAATGCACTTCATATTTAAGTTAGTGTCGCACTCCCTTGTGGACATTCTCACCCCTCCACTATTGTGAACACCTACCGGTTATCTTAACCCCACCTAGTTGTACTACCCCGTCCAACTATTCCTGGTATAACCTTCCCTTGCCATACTACTCTAACCCGAGTATAATGATTTCCTGAATTATAAGTTATTTCACATTTAACTTAATTAATTCCTCTTAAATAGTAACATATAACCGTATCACAAGTTATATAAAGTAAATACATCACACACTGTACTATTCCCACAATTGATTAACTTAATTAATTTCTCATTAATTAACAGCATATAACTGTAACCCGGGTTATATAAGGTAAATACATCACACACTGTATTATCTCCTACATATAATATTTACTACCATATTATACGTACCTTTACTAGTATCCACACATATATCAAACGTGTATCCATCCTTCCGAGAATACCCTCACCGGATGATTCACTCTAAAATGCCATCTCACCAGGTGTGCTCACAAAACCTAGTTTTTCCAAGTTGGATTCGCGCACCAACTTGGTCTACAACATAAACGAATTGGAGGCGGTCATATTCCTTCCTGAAAGTGAGATAATCTCCCCACCCATGTATCGGACGCTATGACCGGGGGATATACTCACCCTACTCCTCAAGCTAGGGGATTCACCCACATCGCGCAACCTCCCTTGATAGCATTAGAGTATATAAGTTGAATAAATATCTAGTCACTGATATTTAATATTACACACAATATATACACGTATATATATACTATCACTACACCGAATATATATATAATATAAACCTGGCTTTACCGTGTACTAAATATCCCGTATACTGCCTGAAATTTCCTGAGTCTGTGGCTTGACTCAACATAATTAATTTTCTCACTTAATAATTTATCGTCTTCCCGAGACTATGGTCTGACTCTAATTAAATTAATTATCACTCTTATTAATTTAATCCTACCCGAGTCTACAATCTAACTTTTATTAAATTAATTATCACTATTATTAATTTAATACTTGATGTAGCCCAACCATTATCCCCGGACTCTCTCACTTGGCCCGTACCCCAACATTTCCCGAGTCTATGTTCCGACTCCAAACTAATTACTTTCTCTCAATAATTAATTTAATACTTTGATGTCACTTAACCAACATAACCGGACTCGCTCACTTGGTCCAATTTACATCTCATAATATCATACCCACATTTTCGCCTATAATGTGTCACACCTTTATTTCTATAATTCTCCCAATTATATTTGCCTATAATTATTAACATACCCGGACTCGATCCACTTGGCACGAAATTAAATATTCCCGAATCTATATCCCGACTCTAAATTAATTAGTTTATCTCCAAACTTAATTCACTACCTTGGCGTCGCTTAGCCAATATACCCGGACTCGCTCACTTGATCCGTATCTCCCTATTTTGGAATAAAATTCCTCAAATTCATCCATTAAGTGCCCCACATAAATTCATCCTAGTCCCAATTACTTTCTCTCAAAATTGCTAGGAATATTTGGTTCATAATTATTTATTCACTAATAAATGTATGGAAATTAATTTATAATTAATTTCCCCCTTATATCACACACAGGCCGAACTGCCCAGAATTTCCCATCGTCGATCGATCGGTGCCCCCCGATCGATCGATCGATCCCTTCGTGCCAGTTCTCCTTCCTTACTGAATTCCACCATTAACGAAATTTTAAGGTTTCTTTCCTCAAAAATCAACCTCAAATCAGCCTATTAATCATCTTCTAACATTTCTCATGAACCAAAAATATCATCTAAACCTTTTAACATCATTAACACTATGAATCTTGACCCATTCAAGAACACAAATTTCTAGGGTACAATCCCAATCTCAAATTCAAATTCCATCCTTTTATATTTCAATTTTTTTCTCATTCAAACCAGATAATCATGCTCAGAATTATATAGCACAACTAATTCTTACCTTAAATTTCATTCAATGGTTCCATTAACAAAACCCCCTTTTTGTACCCATTTATCCCCAAAACGAATTTTGGTTTACACATCACTATGATATGAATTGATTATCATAAATTTAGAAATCACAACAGTTAACCACTTGCCTGGATTGTTCGTAGTGTCTGATCCGTTGTTGATGTCCCTTAATTTGGCTCCAATAACCTCCAATTTGCTCTTGATTTGTTTTCCCCCAAATCCCCTCTCAAACCCTAGGCTTAGAATTATGTTGGCTGTTGATTTTCTAATCCCTCACTTAGGTTAAAACCCTCAATCCAATTTTTCACCTAATGGGCTTAATTAAAATGGCCCAACTCATCCCGTGTGGGCCCGACTATGCTCAAATATGCCCCGAGACCCAATTACTACCCTTGGGTACTCTTATTTGACTATCTCTACCCATACGGACGCAACCGCGCACTCGGAATTGCCATCCGAAATACTTTTTGACGTCACCAAATTTCGACCTCAAAATGCGACACCCGAGATATAGAACCATTAACTTAAAAGTCGTCATTTATACATAATTTGGCTCACTCAATTAAATTCTCCAACTCATGAATTTAAGTTCCTCCAATTTAAATATTTTTATAACTCCCAAAAATAATTAAATATTAAACCCTCAAAATTTACGGGGTGTTACAGACAACCCCTATTATAAGCTTTATAGATCCCATCACCTCCCAATGGGTATTTTCATAAGCACGCACCGTGGTGGAAGTTGGATCAAGGTCTCTTACTTTTAGCCCAAGCAGTTGTGGGTTCTTAATGGATAAACATTAACTGCTAACCTTTTGTCGACAAGTGAAAGTCGTACTGTTTTTTCTATGACCTCGACAGAGATATTGAGAGCATAGTTGTGATTTGGACCAAACTTAGGGATTTCTTCCTCGGAGAAGGAGATCATTATAGTAGAGACCCGACCAGTAAGCAGTTTAATCAAGGCATTTCGGTGCATTTGGGAAGACATAAAGAGTCCCCATAGAGTGATGTTAGCTTGAGTTTTCTTCAACTGATCGAGGATCTTTCTTTCCTCGAGGGTCATTTCTGGCATATGGAGTTTCTCAAAACCTTTTCCCTTATCTGTTGTTGCTGATGGAGTATTTGGAACCTGCCAGTGCCTCCTAGATGAAGTCATATGGTTTATAAAAGAGAGAAAAAAAATAAAAACTCCGTTTCTTTATTTATCGCGGGTTGTTCGGCCACTTTTTTTATCTCTCCTAGAAGATCTTCAAATGATATCATCCCACATACATTGATCATTGTGCTAACCTTTTCTTAGCTTGGCTCTTTATCTAAACTATCAACTTCATCCCCCCATCCGATGGCAACGATGTCATTCTTCCACGAGAAGTCAATGCATTATTTAACCTTAATAGCCTCTTCGTATAGATCCTCCCACTCAATTGGGAGATGAATAAGTGAAGGGACTAATCACCCTTGTAGTTTCAAAGCATCAAGTAGCTCAGACATACTGTAAATTTCACATGTTTATCAAAATAAGTCTGCCATAATTTGGACGGCATCATCTAAACTGACTTTGTCGGTGGGTACCACCCAATTATTTGATTCTCGAGCCCACTTCCGAGCCTCCAATAATAGTGTGCTGAAGTTTTAGCAGTCAATGGTCATTTATGAGGGAAATTTCAGCCCAAACTCTAGGAGTTCGTTCAGTACCACTAATAATTCCATATCTTTTCCTCCAGACTAGGTACAAACGGAAATACATGCTCTTGTAAGAAGTGACAGGGCCTAGTCAACAAATCAGGTAGGGTGTAGGAGAAAATGTGGCCAAACTTTGAGGGGTTTAAGGGAATATATGGGCATGATGGGTGATTTACTATCTATAATTTGGGTAGATAAGTCAAATTCTAGGTCATTTTCTAGAAATATAGAAATTGTATGATTTGGGAGTGGATTATGAGCGGTGTTTGGCTTAGGATTGACTAGTGGGGCGATGGTTCCCTGGTCAATCAGACATTGGATAATATTCCAAAGATGTAAGAATTGGTCAGTGGTATGGCCGACAGTTTGGCGAAAATTACAATGGGCATCAGGTTTTAAATTTTTGGGTAGTGGGTTTGGTAATGGATGAGGGTCCAATGAATTAATGAGATTTCGGTTTAAAAGAGCTTGGTAGACTTTGGAGAGGGGATCATTAAGCTCGGTATATTATTTTCTGACTGGGTTAGGGAAACTTTTTGGTGCCTATAAAGTGGCGGGCTGAGAGATGTTATTGATGGTTGAAACTGTGGTATTGACAGGCTTCTCATACTTTCTGGGAGTGAACTATCCGGATACTTTCTTTAGCTCAGCTTCTGTTTTGTCAAGAGCTTCCCAGAGGGCTCGAAAATGAGGAAATAATGTCCTCCCATCGTCGCTCGAACATAGGGTAAGAAATTTTTCTTCACAATACTGACTTGTTCCTCTTTGGAAGGCCTGTTGGTCATAGTGGCCTCTTTGTCTCTCCACCTTCCTATGAAATTACTGACACTTTCTTCAGGATTCTGCTTGATAAGTTCTAAATCATGATGTGTAGCCTCCAATTCCTTGTTGTACTTATACTGCGATATGAATTCACGGCAACATCCTCCCAACTGTAAATTTTGGATTCCTTGAGGGATAAGAACTAGCGAAGAGTGTTGTCCTTCAAAGTATGTTGGAAAATCTAGGCCATTATTTCCTCAGAGGCACCTAGGAAAATCATGGCTCGGTGGTAACTTTGAAGATGAATAATTAAGGGGTCACTACCCCCAAACTTCTCAATGTTGGGCATCTTGGGCTTTTCTGGTAGCCTTGCTTTAGGGTAGGGAGACATATAGGGTAATCCATGTCGTTCCTAGATATTCGGACATGATCAAACTTCTTAGTAACTTCGGTGGTAACTTCAATTTGAAGGTTGTCAATCTTAGCAGTAAGCTGGGCTAGAACCGTCATTAAATCAGGCTGCACATTCGGTAGTTAGTCGATATTATCCTTGAAAAGTGGGTGAAGGTGAATTGCAAACTTGGAGGAGGTAGTCGGAGAACTGACGGAGCTTTAGCTGTTCGACGGAAGATCGAAGCCAATATGGAGCCAGGCCAAGGGTCGGGTATGCGATCGACCTGAGAAGGAAAATGATTCAAGCTTATTTTTGAAAGAAAAACTTTTATCGGAGAAGAGGAAAATGTTTTTAACAAATATTTGGGAAGGGAAAGAAAAATATTTTTAGTATAGAGGAAAAACGTTTCTTTGACATTTATGATAAAAGGAAGGAAAATGTTTTTGGTATTTTGATAAAAGATGGAAAAAGGTTTTTGACACTTTTGGTAAGGAATGAGGGACAACAAGAGAAGAGTCTCAACATGATTATTATTATTATTATTATTATTATTATTATTATTATTATTATTATTATTATTATTATTATTATTATTATTATTATTATTATTATTATTATTATTATTATTATTATTATTATTATTATTATTATTATTATTATTATGTTTTCATTTGTATTAGGTTTACCTAAATGCAAAATAAATGTTGGACGGGACACGAGCCTTGGAAAAATTGGGTTTGAAAAATATGTGAAACTCGGTTTGACTTATTGCCAAGATCATGGATAGGGTCCCCATTTTGCAAAAGACTAAATAATGCGAAAATTTGGGCGGCATGCCGACCTGTTATTTTGGCAGAGTTTCAGGAAGTAGCCGAAAAATTATATATGAGTGCCCTAGATTTGGCGCCTATATGAGGGTATACAGTTATTGGAAAGGTGCCCCCCTTTGGTATGACTTTCACGATATACGTCTTACTTTTGAGGGCAATTGATACGTGTGGATAAGACATTTGATATATCCGAGTGCACACTAATTGCCTCATTGTATACCCCATGGGGATAATACATGTGAGAGAGAATTTCATATACTCAATGTACATGAACGATTTCCCTACTATATACCTCCCGTCATGACTTCTATTAAGCGGTACAATGCAGGGGGAACCAATCGATATATGTCAAAGGTATTTAGCCAATGGAAGGTGAGAGTCATATTTCTTAGGCTAACTACAACCTGCCAGACCAACGCCCATCATGAAGTGACCCCAGTTAGTGGACAAAATTTGGTTAATAGCCATGCTCTTTGGTGATGTAGTGTGCAAAATGCATGATTCCTGATTAGTATATTATGGAGAGAGTATTTTTATTTACGATGAGCACTATACTGATAGGGAAGAATGTATAAGTATCATGAAAAGTAAGCCTCTCATGGAACATGGAGATTACACTAAGCCTGGATATGTAATAATGAGTGATTTGTTACTATCTATAAGTGAATGTGTGGTAGTGACCCTATGCATGGATCAACTACAAATGGTGTGTGATAAGTGTGAGTGAGCATGGATATATACAAGTATGATAAGTGGAGGTGTGTGCTAGTTGTGATACCCCGCCGAATTAAACCTTGGGTTATCAAGCCTTAATTTAATTTAAAACCTGTTTCTTAAATGGTTCATTCTTAGCATCGTTGTCGAAAACTTTTTAATTACTAACCACCTAAGTGAAATTAAGCTAGTTCCAAAATTTGTCTTCATTAAACAGATAAAACAACAGTACTAAAACCAACCATCATAAAAAACTGAATAAAATAAAGTCTTGCCGAAAACCATAGCTGAAATAAAACTAACTCAAAATCCGACAAATCAAAATAACTGCAAATGTAAAAAGTGAACAACATGTCCCAAATTGAGAGTATTAAAACCGAGATCCTATACTAGATCTGAAAAGAGAATCGTCTAAGAAAATCCCTCTAACATCTACTTGTGTTGCAGCTCCGAAATCCCTGGAATGAAGTCATACTGGGTGTCCCTATGGCTAGGCACCTAAAGGGTTTTTAAAAAAAATTTATATAGCAAGAGTTAGTAATCAAAACATTTTAAAAATATTTTTCAAGCAGTTAGCACAAATATGAGTTATTGATTATACATATTAAGACTTCGTACACTCTCTTGAGTTACCTCACCCCTCTCCTATAGTGCACGCCTAACGTTGGTACTTAGTCCACCTAGCTATACTACCCAAGATAACCAGTCTAAGATACTCCACTGCACTTATCTACTCTCTAAGTTCCCATATCGCCCACGCAGTATTTTAATAATCACCATATCTCATATGTTATACACGTAGATAACTTATTCATCTCTTATTATCTTTGTTATTTTTATAATTAAGTCTCACTACTTAATTACTACTTAAATGTGATCAGTCCATCTTATTATCTACTATCTCATGTCAGTAGATTATACATATAGCATACATTTATCACACGATGTATACTAAATATTATCACTAATATGAACATATAACATACATAAAGGAGTCTTGGTTCAGAATGATTCATCGAACCCAAGTAAGAGTTGGTTCGAAATAATACATCGACCCCAACTATATATGTACACATATTCTGGTTCAGAACTCTTTCATCACGATACCGGTTCTAAGGTTTGGTTCAGCATCCTATATCGAACCCAAACATATAATAACCCTATGTTAGTTTGGAATACTTCATCGACCCTAACATATAATAACCCTATGTTAGTTCATAATATTTCATCGACCCTAACATAGGTAAATTTAGGTATACATCTCTCAACCTAATAGTTCATACAATTCAGTAGGTACACACCCGACCTATCAATCATGTTCTTACGTAATATAATATTCTCTTATATTAACCGTACTCGTTAATTTATGATTTATCTCACTATCACATTTAATTAAGTATATGCACTACTCTAAGGGCCCTAGTTACCCCTCCGATTATTTCAATAGCTAATCCATCTCTATCCTACTGATAATTATATTAAATCTATGTTAACTCTCCTCGTAACTTAACTTCACCATTTTCCTATACTCAACCCATTCGTTTTACGCTTATCAACTCATTTTCTAAGTCTTTCTCTCAATGACAATGATGGGCCTTAGTTCTCCACCTACTGGTCTTTATCAAGTCCTTGGATAGGTAAAAATCATTCCCAACTTCCCAATAAGTGACGGCCATAAAAGAAAATTCACTCAACAAAATTTTCTAGAAAACAACAGGGGTCAATCGATCGACCTTAATAATCGATCGACCGACTCATGAATGTCGATCGATCGATCTTCATAGTCGATCGATCGACTGTTCTGGGCAACTTCATCCTGTTACGTTTTTCTTAAGTTTTAACCACTCAAAACACCATTAAACCTTCTAGAACTCCCGATTAACATAACCAATCAACTTATATATGTATAAAGACTATTCCTAACGTGAATATATCATTAAATATTTACGAAAATCATCCAAAAACCACCAATATCCATTTTTTCTCAAAACCCTAGATATATGGCTTCTTTATCTTAAATCATCACATACTCAGATTTATATTTTGTAATAGCAATTAGATTTCTTCTGTTATTCAATCCTCTACAGGAGTAAATCTAACTACATTCAAGTCCTATCCCAAACATGCATTTAATTCAAACCCTTCTTCAAGAATTATTCACAAAACCATATTTTTTCTTCTCATCTTATGCATGGATATTATAACTCAGATTTAAATTATGTAAATAACCACTTGCCTTGAGTCAGAGATGATATGATTTCGTGGTTGATGTAGAGTTTTATTATTTGTCCCCTTCAATCTTCACTCTCCAATTTCTGGAATTGCAAGAATTCCTTTGAATCTCTCACACTTCTCTTTTTATGCTTTGAGAATGACTTCTATTTTCTCTCAAATGGCTTCTCCATTAATTATGAGGTTTTTAACCCTAACCCCTTATTTAATCAGATAATAAAAGACTCCAAAATTCGTAGGTCTTCTCACTCCTACATTTTAAAAGACTAAAATGCCCCTAAATGGTCCCGACTTAGCCCAAAAATGTCCCGGGACCCAACTAGTACCCATGGGTATACTATTTTGACTATTTTGACCCTTCCGAAGCTAATCGTGACCTCTAAAATGTCATTCGAGTCACTCGTATAATATTTCTTATATCGACCTCTCGTTAGTCCATGTTTGGCTCTCGGTTGAGATTTAAATCATATACGTCCATGTCACTCGTTATGACGTAAGGTAAATTCATAAGTTATTCACCAGTCATTTTTAGTAAATCAACTTCTAATATTAAATCATCTCATTTAACATTTAGATCATCTTAAATTACTCTACTCACGTAATTTAAGTATAAGGTCACATTAAATTACTCTACTCACGTAATTTAAATTCTTTGACGTATTTTCTATTTAATCGCTTAATTAAGTAAATTCTAAATACGTAGAAATATGGGGTATTAAATACTTCCACCCTTACCAACGAATTTTGTCCTTAAAATTAGAATATACCTGCGGTGAACAACTCTGGATACTTCTCTCGCATATCCTCTTCCCGCTCCCAAGTCGACTCGTCAACATTGTGGTGTCCCCATTGCACTCGTACTAACGACACTACTTTGGATCATAATTCACACTCGCTATGATCCGGAATATCTACAGGTCTCTCCTCATACGAGACATCTGGCTGCAAATCAATCTCCTTTAGTGGAACATGCCAGAAGGCTCTCTCGCTCCCCCTATATTTCTTCAGCGACGCCACATGGAATACGTCGTGTATCCGTTGAAGATGCTCTGGAAGCCCCAATCTGTAAGCTACCAACCCCACCCTCTCAATAATAGGGAAAGGAACTTCCCCCTTTTTTCGAATCTCATAATACCCTTCATAGGAGATACCCGAATCAACATCGAGTCGCCCACCTCAAGCTCCATGTGTCTCCTACTGGCATCAGCATAACTCTTCTGCCTATCTTGAGCTATCCGAATATGTCCCCGAATTAAATCTATTTTGGTAGAAGTCTCCTCTATCATCTCTGTCCCCAATAGCTTGTTATCCCCCACCTCTAACCAACAGGAGGGCGAACGACAAGGCCTCCCATAAAGTGCCTCGAATGGTGCCATACCGATAGTGAATTGGTAAGAGTTATTATACGCAAACTCTACTAATGGGAGATATCTCTCCCATCCTCCACCAAAGTCTAGGATACACATTCTCAACATCTCCTCGAGCATTTGATTTACCCTCTCAGTCTGCCCGTCTATCTGCAGATGATATACCGTACTCAATTGTAAATTTATGCCCATGGCCTCCTGAATGCTCTGCCAGAGTGTGACACAAACACTTTGTCCAGTGGGAATCTCTAGTGGATGTAGCATTCCTGAAGGTCTCTGATGGTCAAATTTCACCAGCTGACATGTAGCGCACTTTGAGACAAACTCTACTATATCTCGCTTCCCCGACCACCAATACTGTCATCGCATATCCTGATACATCTTATCCCCATCGGGATGTATCGCAAATATGGAACCGTGAGACTCGGTCATCACTACCTGCCTCAACCCCTCGTCTCCGGGTACTACTAACCTCCCATTAAATCGCAGATCTCCCTATGAACTGACTGAGTAAGACTTCGCGCCCTCAGTTATTAACTATCTCACCCTGTCCTGATAGAACTAGTCGTCTGCCTGAGCCCTCACTACTCGCATTACTATCTCGGGAGTGAAGATCATAACTGCCATGAATGACGTGGCTACCTCATCCCCCTGCTGGAGCTCACTCCACTTAGCTTTCCATGTCTCAGCTACATCTCCAGCAGGTCGTCGGCTCAATGCATTTGCCACCACGTTAGCCTTACCAAGATGATATTGTATATCAAACTGGTAATCCTTCACGAATTCTAACCACCGTCTCTGCCTCATATTCAGATCCTTCTGTGTGAAGAGATACTAAAGTGACTTTTGATCCGTGAATTGTTCCCCCAGAAGATAATGCCTCTATATCCTCAAAGTGAAAATAACCGCTGCCAACTCGAGGTCATGAGTGGGGTAATTCTTCTCACGTGGATTTATATTTTGAGAAGCATAAGCTATCGCCCTCTCCTCCTACTATAACACACCCCCAAAACCCTGCAGGGATGCGTCAGTATATCCCCGGTACTCCAATAAATTCCTCGATAAGGCAAGTATGGTTGTTGATGTTAACCTATCCTTTATCTCATCAAACGTTAACTAATAGTAGTCGCTCCACATGAATGGTACTCCCTTTCGAGTCAAGTTCGTCAAAGGATCGACAATCTTTGAGAACTCTTTGATGAAGCGACGATGGTAACCGAACAACCCCAAAAAGATGCAAATATCGATCTATGTCATGGGTTATCCCCATTCCATCACCGCCAATACCTTACTCGAATCAATAGCAATACCTCTATCTGACACAACATGGCCAAGAAACTGAACTTCCTGTAGCCAAAATCCACACTTCCCAAATTTGGCGTATAATTGGTGGTTCTATAACGTCTGCAAAACCACACGTAAGTGCTCGGCGTGCTACTCCTTCGTGCGAGAGTAAACTAGAATATCGTCTATGAAAACGATCACAAATTGGTATAAAACTCCCTAAATACCTTGTTCATGAGGTTCATAAACACTGCAGGCGCATTAGTGAGTCCAAATGGCATCACCTTGAACTCATATGACCCGTACCGCGATAAGAAAGCAATTTTAGGTACATCCTCCTCCCTAACGCGCAGTTGATGGTAACCCTACCTCAAATCGATCTTTGAGAAGTATGCATCCCCTCTCAATTGGTCGAACAAATCATCTATACTAGGTAACGAATACTTATTGCATAACATCACCTTATTCAGCTCTCTGTAGTCCACACACAATCGCAATGAGCCATCCCTTTTCTTTACAAATAATACCGGTGCACCCCACGGTGATGTACTCCGCCGAATGAAGCCCTGACCTAAGAGCTACTAAATCTTCTCCCTCAACTCTCGCATCTCTAAAGGAGCCATGCGATTCGGTGCTCTCGTAATCGGTCTCATTCTCGATGCTAAGTCGATAACGAACTCAATCTCCCTACTAGGCGGTAATCCGGGTATCTCCTGAAAGACATCTTTAAAATACCTCACAACTGGGATTGAGTCCAGAGAGACACCCACCTCCTGTGCGATCTCTTCTTCAATATAATAGATATGAGTGTGAGATCCTCCCTCGGGAAAAGGCATCACCACTAGGAACATCTCCTATCCTAAAATGGTAAATAGGATAGTCCTCGCATAACAATCCACCATCGCCCTATAACTCGCCAACCAATCTATCCCCAGGATGACATCGTAACCCTCCATATCCAACACCAGGAAGTCTGCCGTTAGACTCAATATCCCGATCATAATGTCCACACCCTTACAAATCGAGTGTATAAGGGACCCACTACCCATCGGTGACTCCACACACATAAGATGAGTGTCGGCTATCTCTAAAAGGTTGGCTGCCCATGCAAATCTAGTGGAAATAAAGTAATGTGTCGCCCCCATATCAAACAGAATACTACCCTCCAGTCCATGGATAGGAAATGTACCCATGATTACCGGTGGTGCTGGCTAGAAAGCAACATCCCGGACGTTGAATACATGCCCATAATGCATTTGGCCTGGCTGCTGCTATGGGGCCTATGATGCTGCTGGGACTAACGGAGCCTGCAGCCCCTATTGGGCAACCTGTTGTTGTGCCCTGTCTTTCTGTGGATAATTCCTACTCTTATGACCCTGCTGGCCACATGTGAAACACTGTCCCTGGAACTGCCTCTGCCCTTGTCCCTGCCGGCCCTGCCATTGGCCCTGTCGGCTTTGGCCTTACTGGCCTCCCCCTTGGTTCCCTTGGCCCTATCAACCCTGAAGAACTGGCTGCTGAGGCCCTTGTTGGCCCTGTCTATCAAATCGATGCCTCCCATGCCTAAACCTCTTGGTAAAGTTCCCCTATTGAGAATCCTGCCCTAGCTGACCCACTATCTGTTATTGTGGTGTGCTGTTGACACTACCTCCATCCACTTTTCCCGGCTGGCTAGGCTCACCTTTCTTGCTTCCCTTCGCATGGAAGTGATGATCCTGCTAGTGTAGTAGAGAGGTATTGACGATATCTATATAAGTCACCAATACCGGATTACCGATCAAATGCTGCCTGATTTTCCAGGCCAAGCCGTCCATATATTTTGACTTCTTTCGCTCTTCATCGCTCGCCTCGTTTGGCACAAAGTTAGACAAATGGGTGAACTCCTCCTCATAATCAACAATTGAGCGATCACCCTGAACCACCTCACTGAATTTCTTCCGCATCTCAAACTCAACCGCTGGTGGAAAGTAAATGCAGTTAAACCGCACCCAAAACTCAGAAATTGCCATTGCGTCCCTCTCCTCAGTGGTGGTAACTGACTCCCGCCACTATTAGGACACTCTAAGGGTGGCAATTCGGGTTAGTCGTGTCATTTTCGGGTCGCGTTGATTTTTATTTTAGTATATGTTTTAGGTACTCTTAAATCTATACAAGTTAAACGGGTCATTTTGGGTTATTATCGTAAATGGGTTATCGGGTCAAAAATTTCCAGCTCTCACTCCCGACAGATGAAAAGTAGCTAGAATTTATTTTTATACCTCGGTACACTCAAGCATGTGCAGGTGGCGCTGGATATTTTTCTTCCGGTTGCATGCCTCCACAACATCAGTACTACCCTGAAACTTGGGTGGATACCCTTTATGAAATGTCTCTCTGACTCACTGGGGCCTGAACTATCGGTGCCACGGGAGGTGGTACCTGGGGCTGAGGAAAATGGAATTCCATGGCCCTCATCGCTGTCTCGACTGCCAGAGCCACTATCACTGCAACATGAGTAGTGGAAATTAGCTTGGGAAGGGGTGGTGGTGGTGGCACCTATGTCTCCTCATGAGCCTCTCTCACCTCCTCCCTGGCCTCAGCCCTCTTCGCTCGCTGTCTCCATGGTGGCAACTGAAAATAGATCGAATTGTATAAGTACACAATTTATACAAAAATCTAATAGTAGATGTACAATATCTCAAAAGTGGAAAATGAATCAACACTCATAATAGTAGGGCTCTAATACAACTGAACGCTACACTCAAACGTAGTAAGCTGTACAGATCCTATGGACACTAGAACCTGATGCTCTGATACCATCTGTGACACCCCACCTGATTAAACATTGGGTGATCAAGACTTAATTTAATTTAAAACAGGTTTCTTAAATGGTTCATTCTTAGCACCACTGTCGAAAACTTTTTAATTACTAACCACCTAAGTGAAATTAAGCTAGTGCCAAATTTTATCTTCATTAAACAGATAAAACATCTCATGAGAAAATAATGTAAATCAAACAGTACTAAAACCAACCATCATAAATAACCGAATAAAATAAAGTTTTGCCGAAAACTATGGCTGAAAGAAAACTAACTCAAAATCGACAAATCAAAGTAACTGCAAATGTAAAGAGTGGACAACATGTCCCAAACTGAGATCCTATACTATATCTAAAAAAGAGAATTGTCTAAGCAAAACCCTGCAACATCCACTTGTGCTGCAGCTCCGAAATCCCTGGAATGAAGTCACACTGGATGTCCCTGTGGCTGGGCACCTAAAAAGTTTTTAAAAAGAATTTACATAGCAAGAGTTAGTACTCAAAACATTTTAAAAATATTTTACAAGCAGTTATCACAAATATGAGTTATTAATTATACATGTTAAGACTTCGTACACTCTCTTGAGTTACCTCACCCATCTCTTATAGTGCACGCCTAATGGTGGTACTTAGTCCACCTAGCTATACTACCCAAGCTAACTAGTCTAAGATACTCCACTGCACTTATGTACTCTCTAAGTTCCCATATTGCCCGCGCAGTATTTTAATAATCACCATATCTCATATGTTATACACGTAGATAACTTATTCATCTCTTGTTATCTTTGTTATTTTTATAATTAAGTCTCACTACTTAATTACTACTTAGATGTGATCAGTCCATCTTATTATCTACTATCTCATGTTAGTAGATTATACATACAGTATACATTTATCACACGATATATACTAAATATTAGTTATCACTAATATGTCCTTATAACACACATAAAGGACTCTTGGTTCAGAATGATTCATCGACTCCAAGTAAGAGTTGGTTCAGAATAAGACATCGACCCCAACTATTTATGTACACATATTCTGGTTCGGAAATCTTTAATCACGATACCAGTTCTATGGTTTGGTTCGACATTCTACATCAACCCCAAACATATAATAACCCTATGTTAGTTCGAAATACTTCATCGACCCTAACATATAATAACCCTATGTTTGTTCGGAATATTTCATCGACCCTAACATAGGTTAATTTAGGTATACATCTCTCAACCTAATAGTTCATACAATTCAGTAGGTACACACCCGACCTATCAATCATGTTCCTACGTAATATATTATTCTCTTATATTAATCGTACTCACTAATTTAGGATATATCTCACTATCGCATTTGATTGAGTATATGCACTACTCTAAGGGCCCTAGCTACCCCTCCGATTATTTTAGTGGCTAATACATATCTATCCTAGTGATAATTATATTGAATCTATGTTAACTCTCCTCGTAACTTAACTTCACCATTTTCCTATACTCGACTCGTTCGTTTTCTGCTTATTAACTCATTTTCTAAGTCTTTATCTCAATGACTATGATGGGCCTTAGTTCTCTACCTACTGGTCTTTATTAAGTCCTTGTATAGGTAGAAATCATTCCCAACTTCCCAGTAAGTGACAGCCATCGAAAAAAATTCACTCAACAAAATTTTCTAGAAAACAACAGGGGTCGATCAATCGACCTTAATCATCGATCGATCGACTGATGAATGTCGATCAATCGATCTTCATAGTTGATCGATCGACTGTTCTTGGAAGCTTCGTCCAGTTACATTTTTCTTAAGTTTTAACCACTCAAAACTCCATTAAACCTTCTGGAACTCTCGATTAACATAACCAATCAACTTATATATGTATAAAGACTATTCCTAGCGTGCATATATCATCAAATCTCTACAAAAATAATCCAAGAACCACCAATATCCTTTTTTCTCAAAACCCTAGATATATGGCTTCTTTATCTTAAATCATCACATACTCAGATTTATATTTCGTAATAGCAATTAGATTTCTTATGTTATTCAATCCTCTACAGGTGTAAATCTAACTACATGCAAGTCCTATCCCAAACATGTATTTAAATCAAATCCTTCTTTAAGAATTATTCACAAAACCATTTTTTTCTTCTCATCTTATGCATGGATATTATAACTCAAATTTAAATTTTGTAAATAACCACTCTCCTTGATTCAGAGATGATCTGATTTTGTGGTGGATGTAGAGTTTTATTGTTTGTTTCCTTCAATCTTCAGTCTTCACTCTCCAATTGCTTAAATTGCAAGAATTCCTTTAAATCTCTCACACTTCTCTTTTTATGCTTTGAGAATGACTTCTATTTTCTCTCAAATGGATTTTTCATCAGTTATGAGGTTTCTAACCCTAACCCCTTATTTAATCAGATAATAAAAGACTCCAAAATTTGTAGGTCTTCTCACTCCTACATTTTAAAAGACGAAAATGCCCCTAAACGGTCCCGGCTTAGCCCAAAAATGTCCCGGGATCCAACTAGTACCCCTAGGTATACTATTTTGACTATTTCGACCCTTCCGGAGCTAACCGTGACATCTTAATTGTCATTTGAGTCACTCATATAATATTTCTTATCTCAACCTCTCGTTAGCCCATGTTTGGCTCTCGGTTGAGATTTAAATCATATACGTCCATGTCACTCGTTATGACGTAAGGTAAATTCATAAGTTATTCACCAGTCATTTTTAGTAAATCAACTTATAATATTAAATCATCTCATTTAACATTTAGATCATCTTAAATTACTCTACTCACGTAATTTAAGTATAAGGTCACATTAAATTACTCTACTCACGTAATTTAAATTCTTTGACGTATTTTCTATTTAATCGCTTAATTAATTAAATTCTAAATACATAGAAATACGGGGTATTACACTAGTGACACCTAGACATGGATACTATAAGTGGTGTGTCACACTTGTTGATATAAGTAACCCTATGTGTAAGTAATGTGAAGTGAACATGGAGAGTATATACAAGTGTATGAGTCAGGAGTTATATAAACATGAGGTAGATATACATGAGAAATCATAGAGGAGAAGAAAGGAACATATTGGTAGGTACGTACGCATAGAAGTAAAAAGTGATAACACCCATGTAAACAGAGTCTAGCCCTCTTAAGTTAGTCCCCAACGGAGTCACCTCTATGGACATCCCTTCCTTCGGCTCTTTCCTCCCGTCTCGGGGGGTTCTCAATGATCACATGCGCTCGAGGGAGTGAGTGAAGATCCCATGACCTTTTCCTAAGAGAACTTCAGTCGTCGTCGATTTGGGGTAATGTAAAGAGATGGAGTTGCCAACCTATTTTGCACAAAATAGGCAAAATAACATGTCCCTGCCTCAAGAGAGAGACCTCAAAGACAAACTAATGCTTATGAAACCAATAGTTCAGAGGTTCGGGGGATAAGTTACGGAATGGAAGGTGTTAGGCACCTATCTCGCCCTTTCGGTCTCTCATGGGCTTATGTTACTATTTTCCTCAATTTCTTCGTGAAGTGTGTGTGCATGTATATATATATGGATATCGTTTAGTGCATGTATATATAAATGGAGATCGGAATCTGCTGGCTCATATCATGGAAAAGATAGAGTGAGGTCATCTAAAGGAATGTTTCCAAAATAATATTTAGAAAATATGATGTGAGCATTTATCGAGGCATTGATCGTTATGATGAAGCGATAATATTTATTAGATAAAATTCAAATATGAATCACAAGTATGATATATCATATAAATTAAATAAAAAGGATAAAAATGTGAAAATAGAAAAATTAAAAAATTGGACTCGAGTCTCGGGTTTTAGCTCGAAATGCCTACGTAGCCTATAAAGGCATCAAACTCCATGTAGTTCACATGTGGCACAAGGGTGGAGTTTATCCCATATATTCAAACGGGAGTTTATTTTTAGTTTTTATGGAGAAAAGTTGTTTTAGTTTTGAGAAAATGTGGTGAATAATCCTGTTGGAATTTATAGGCATAATCCTCTTTTTCTTTGTTGTGTTTTTTTATAGAAAATATATTATGTGCAATTTAACTAATAAAGGATGAGATATTAATGTATATCAACTAAAATAAAAGATATATTAAGGATTTATGTAACTAATGCGAAAATAAAGAAATTTAAAGAGAGAGAAGGATAATTGGACCTTCTTTGGAGAATCGAGGCTTGATCTTGATACTTAATGAGCTCGCTTGAATGTTGGGATGAGTTTTGGATGATAGAGAAGGACATTTTTTTCTAAATTGGGTATGAAAATGATGGGAACCAAAAATGGAAAGGAACTTCACATAATAAAACTTCGTTGATTGCAAGAAAATGTTGTTGAGATCACTGATATCGATGGATCTGAGGTGTGTCCTGAGAGTGAGCTCATGCCCTCATTTTATAGGGTAGGAAAAATGCATATCGCCATACCCCTAGCCCTGCCAATTGACAGGTGACCCTAGACACACTACCAATTGGTCGAGAAATGGTCCTGCCAAATGGCAGTCTTATGCAAATTTTTTTAGAAAAATGATTATAGAACGAACTTTGTAAATCCAAATCATAAATCGTTTATATCATTAGAAAGGCAATTCAGATACCTTCAAGTGTCCTTTGGTCCACTCCCAGCTCCAGGAGTTGACTTTAGGTCAAATGGGGCTCAAAAGCTCCCGTCGTTCTTTAAGAGAAGAGATCATTGGAAGTTAACGGATTGTTCATCCAAATTGTAAGTTAGAATTGCGCATGGGCCAGACCATTGGAAATTTTATGTGAGGAAATTCAATGTTCCAAAGAGCTTCGTCTAGTTCGGAGAGTTAACTTTGGTCAACCGGGGCCCTAGAAGTGTCCGATGACCTTATGGAGTAAAATAGGTCATCCGTCTGTACCGTAAGGCTGATTTGTGCACGGGCCAGACCATTGGGAAGGAAATTCAGTCCCCTTATAAGATTCATTCATTCTCATTTGATCTGAAGAGTTTACCTTGGTTAAATGGTGCCTGGGAGTGCCTTGTGGCCTCCGAGTCAATTTTTGAGGAAAACGGACCGTTTGTCCGAATGGTTATGCCCTTTTGAGCACGGGGCGGACCTTTGGGAATGGGTTTCAATTCACTTAGAGGATTCAATGATCTTTTGCTCTAACGATGAAATTGATTGGGGTCCAATCGAGGCCCTAGAGCACCTGGGGGGCCTCTAGATCGATTTTTGATATTTAAATGGACCGTTCATTCTAATGGTTATGTTGTTTTGCGAACGGGGTGGGCCGTTGGAAAGGTTATTAAGAGACCTTTGAGGATTCATTAAGCTTTCATTTTGATGATAGAGTTAACCAGAGTCAAACGAGGCTCAAGAGCGCCCGATGGCCTCTAGATCGATACTCGGGATATGACCTAGGGTCTGTAGTGAATGGAAGAAATGCTAGGGACCTAAGAAGATATTTAGGGGGTCCTAGAATGTGGTGTTTATAAATGCCTTACGATCAATCCTAATAATTTCCTCTCATGATAGCTTAAGGTGACCTTTTCGCTTTTATCCTATGTTTTCAATAATCTTTCTCCTGCTATAGGTGCATACATGACAAAAATATGTTACAGAGTATTTAAAACAAAATATTAATGTCTTATTTTTTTTAAGTGTAAGTCTTTAGCAATAGAGACAAATATTTTTCTTTTCCTTTTTCCCTTAAGGACATATCAAATTGATTTTTCCTTGCACTATCCAAATTCTTGATAAACCACTAACTATTAACATAAATCGAATCTCATCAAAGTCATTAATTTGAGGCATGTAGAAAACCGATAACTTAGGTTACACTTACCACGTGTAGTAATAACATATAATGTATCGATGTATATATTACATTACTCTTTCGAAGGTTAATGTGCTATTACTTCTTGAAACGCAAACATTCTTCCACAATTAAATCATTGTTAAAATTATTCACATCATAAGAGTTGGGCACAAAAACTCATCAAAATCAAAAGAATAAATAATTAAAGATATTAAAATATTCGCTCAACAATTTCTTATAATTGTCATGGATGACAATATTAATCAACTACTATTAATTACTATATTTGCTTATAACAACACCACATAATGTTGAATGTATACTTTCCATATGTTTGGATTTATGAAATCGATACTCCGAATTTTATATGTAGCTTTTGGATATACAAGTGGTTAAATTTGAAAATAAAACTTGTTTACAAGATTGTTAACTGAAAGTTAAAGTTTAAGCAAAACTCTGAAAGTAAACTCGTTGAACGAAAATCTTATCAAAAAGTATTACTACGCAAGATGTGTAAAACAGATTTTAAGTATAGATGATAAATCTGGTAGATAGATTTCCTTAGGTTTTTTTAAAATAAAACCTATACTAATTCTTTAGTGAGAAACCAAACAAATAAGTAGTTAAGAACAATCAAGCAAATTTCACACAATGTTTTTTAACGTGGTAAAATACCATATCAAAAAAACCTCCACATTGACCTCTACACAAATAAATAAAAAAATCCACTAAAAACAATAACAGATTACAAGGTTACAGGCACTAAGCATGCATATCAAGATCCTAAGACTAAGTCAGAGATTATACCTAAATGAGCTTTTCCACTCTCAAAGGTAGTTCGGAACAACTTTGTTATCCCTTTAGCAACTTCCTTGCTTTCTTCTTGTCCTCTGGTTGTAGCAGCTCAAACAACACAGTTTCTCTCAAATGAATCACAATCTAAGTGTTCGTGTGAAAGTGAATAGTGACAGTGATGTAATTATATGCAAACATGTAACCCACCCTCTCATGTTATTATACAACAAATTCCTACGAATTACATACAATCTAAATGACATGCAAATAACTCTCAAATAAGTTTTGAAAATCAGACTTCAAACACTTTTTTCAGATCTGAAAGACAATCTCTCTAAAAATTAGATCTAGGTTGTTTCAAGACCTTATTTATATACGTTCTGATTTCACAAAGTGTGAAACATGAATTATTAAAACAAAAACTTTTTAGATTTGTGAGTATACAAAGCTAGAAGTCTATTTTTCAAGATTATTTGAAAATAAATATTGGATCTATAAAAGATATAAAAAACATGCAAAAGATTCAAACAAAGAATAGAAGGAAACCCAATATAGTAAGTGTAGTGTCCCTTTTTTTAGATCTCACACTTTTTATAGAGAAAAATGAGATTTACAGTAAGGTGGGTTCGTAAGACAGACACCGGTTGAAGAGGTCTTCAAACAGCACAACCCAACACCTTAACACTGCCACAAAACCTCAACATCTTTACTCTCAAATCTAATTTTTTCTATAGGAAGGGTTTGGTGTTTGGTTAGATAGAAAAACAATTAGGGTTTCAATATACGAAGTGGTCTCTCTCTCTCTCTCTCTCTCTCTCTCTCTCTCTCTCTCTCTCTCTCTCTATATATATATATATATATATATATATTCTCTTTCTCTCTCTACCTTCTCACTTCTCTCCTATTCTTCTCTCAAATGAGACGATTTGTAAAACTCCTCTAAGGCTGACCAAAGGTGCCTTTAAATACTAGGCTTGGAAGGATCAATAAGGGTGAAAGTAATCAAGGGTTGAGATTTAGTCTAACTATTGAATGTTTAATCCAATGGATGAGGATTCATTGCAGTTATATTATCGCTGATTGGATAGTTTGGGTGTCACAAGGATTGTGTTTAAAGACATGCAAAGCATAGATAAAAAATGATCCAAGGGCTACAAATGAATCGCTCAACTTAGACAAATATGAAACACAAAAGTGACCAGTGGTATACACACATGTGTTGAGATCTGATTAAATTACAAATGTGTGTTTATGATGCTTCATTAATACAAATTGTACCCATAAAAGTTTCAAGCGATTTGACATTATACCATGGCATAGTTTTTATGAGAAATAATATTTCAATTTTAACCCTAACACTTTGAAAAACATAATTTTAATTAATTCAAAATTCATTTTAAATGATTTAAAAATGTTTAAAAGGTTTTAAAAGATGTTAGAAAAATTCCTACAAATTATTCAAACACTTGTGCACACATATTAACACCTATATGCATGAAATATGTCATATTGTGTGTTCAAGAGTTCAAGGATAATTCCCTTTTGGTAGATATTGGAGGTTCTTGGAGTCGTTGATCTTGTTAAAGCTTGGAAACTTTGAGAGGGGATTGATCTTTAAAAATCTAAAACATTTTGTCACCATATCCAAACTAGTTGGAACTCCTATATGGCACAAACTCAAGTAAGTCAACCATATAGTATCTTCTCAATCTCCCCCTTTGGATATTGGAGACAAAATTCCCTTGAGTAACCTGTACTCGTGGGCTTCCTATACAAAAGATCTAACTACCCATTCCCATCCTAGAACCAAAAATAAGAGGAAAAAAAATACATAACTCAACTACTATACAAACCATCACCCTAAATAATGTGACAAGGTGTACAATCGGGTCTGAAAAATGCCTAGAAAAAAAATGAACACTCAGTGGCATATTAATTGAGTTTATATGAGAAAAAATATAAATGTAAAGACAGTTACTCAAGTTCTTCTCCCCCAATTTTACTCAAATATACAACGTGGTATAATTAGAGATAAAAATAGGAGTACATATAAACAATGTATTCTACACAATAAAATATCATTAACAAGGACAAATTCAAGGGTCTCCTAGATTATCGAGATTAAGGAGGCATCTTTTTTCATTTGAGAAACATCCATGCCCTTAATCCTCACAAACCAATTATTATCATGAAACTACCGAGGATATGACAATTGTTGTGAGAGTGATTATGTAAGAACTATCATTCCTATGGCTTTTAAAAGAAACTCAAATTTAATATTACCCAAAGGTTTTGTAAATAGATCAACAATTTTTTTCTGTATTGAGATACTCAATGTCAAGCTCTTTCGAATCTACAAGTTCACGAATGAAATGATGTATGATTTTTATGTGCTTAGTTCGTGAATACTGGACTGGATTTTCAGATATATTCATCGCACTCTTGTTATCACAATACATAGTCAATTTATCTTCAATGATACCATAATCACTAAGCATCTGCTTGATCCATAAAAGTTGAGCACAACAACTACCTGCTGTAATGTACTCAGACTCGGCTGTGGAAAAGGATATGTAGTTTTATTTCATACTACTCCAACCTACTAAGTTATTTGCTACATAGTAAGAGGCACCAGACGTGCTTTTACTATCGCCTGAACATCCTGCCTAATCGACATCAGTGTATCCTAAAATATAACTTGTAGTGTCTTTGGTATACCGAATAACAAAATTTAATGTACCCTTAACATATTTAATCATTCTTTTAATGCATAATATGTGGGTTTCTTTAGGAGTACGTTGATATCTCACACAGATACACACTGCAAAGGAAATATCTGGTCTGGATGCAGTAAGTTATAAAAGACTCCCTATCATATTTCTATAAAGAGTTGGGTCGAAGTCTTTTCCATTTTCTTCCTTAGATATTTTTGTGGAAGTGCTCATGGTTGTACTTGCTGGTTTTTAATTTTCTAGCCCAAACTTTTTAATAAGATCAGTAGCTTATTTTGATTGAGTGATAAATAAGCCATCATAAAATTGTTTTACTTTTAATCCTAAGAAGTAATGTAATTCACCCATTAACGACATATGAAACTCAGCATGCATGATATCAGAAAAGTCCTTAACTTGACTTGAACAAGATGATCCATATATGAAATCATCAACATATACTTGGGCAATTAAGACACGTTTGTCTATTTTCCTAACGAATAAGGTCTGATCATTTCCCCCACGAACAAATCCATTTGAGACCAAAAAGGTAGACAAACTCTCATACAAGGGTCTAGGAGCTTGTTTCAAATTGTATAATTCTTTCTTTAGTCTAAAGACGTGATCAGGATGTGAAGGATCTATAAACCCATTGGGTTATTCCATGTATACCTCCTCAGTCAAAATTTTATTTAAAAATGCGGACTTAACATACATCTGAAAAAGTTTAAACTCTAAATGGCATGATACTGCAAGGAGGAGACAGACTGACTCAAGATGAGTACCAGGTGCAAATGTTTCATCAAATTCAATTCCCTTTATTTGGTATTAGCCTTGTGCAACCAACCTAGCTTTATTTTTAATTACCTCCCCATTTTCATTAGTTTATTTTTTTAAATCCATCGAATGCCAATAACCTTATGACCTTTTGGCCGAGGGACAAGATACCACACATCATGTCTCTGAAACTGGACAAGATCTTCTTGCATACAATTGATCCGAAATGAGTCCCATAGAGCATCATTTACATTTTTTGGTTGAATAAGAGAAATAAAGAATGAAAATTTAGCCACTTTTTGAAGTTGGGATCTTGTTCTAACTGGCTCAAAAGGATTACCAACAATCTTTTCAATGGGGTGGTCTTCAGAAAACCGAGTTAGTACATAAGAAATCTTAGGTGGCAGTGAATCAGTTATCTCTAGAGAGTCACAAGTAAAATTGGTTTTAACCTCATTCGGGATCACTGTTTGAGTGGCACTACTCTCTGCACTAGTATCATTTTCAATTACGTTAAATGACTCTATTATGACTTTGGTAGGATAATTAAAAACACGATATGCCCTAATTGTTTGAGAATAACAAAGAAATATTCCTTTCTCTCCTCGAGTGTCGAAGTTTGAAATATTTTCTCTATCCTTGCAGATATAGCATACACTTCCGAAGGTTTTGAAATATTTCAAGTTAGGCTTGTTTTTGGTACCAAAGTTCATAAGAGGTCTGTTTGGAATTTTTCCTAAGGTATACACGATTAATAATGTGACACATAGTCTCTATGGCCTTGGGCCAAAAGTATTTAGGCAGATTTTTTGCGTGCAACATCACCCTAGCCATCTTTTGTAAGGTCTTATTCTTTTGTTCACCAATGCCATTTTGTTGAGGTGTTTTAGGAGCACTAAACTTGTGTTTATATCCATTGCCTATATAGTATTCTGCAACACCTGAATCTTTGAACTCTCCACCTTGGTCACTTCTAATGCGACATACTTGGGTCTCCTTCTCGTTGTCTATTTTTAAAATAATTTTTAGGAACTCATGAAAAGTATCACATTTGTTTTTCATGAAAGAAACCCAAGTATATCGTGTGAAATCATCCACAATGACTAAGATATAATTGTTACCACAGAAGCTGACAATTCTAGAGGGCCCATGAGGTCCATGTGGATGAGTTCCAAAGTTTTTGAAGTTAAAACATCTTTAACTTTCTTGTGAGAGAATTTACTTATCTTCCCCTCTTGGCAAGGACCACAAATAGGGTTTAAATTATTTATAACTTTTGGCAACTCTCTAACTATTTCTTGGGAACTTAACCTACGAAGATTATCAAAATTTGTATGTCCCAATCAATTGTGCCATAGGTCTACATCTTCTAATCTGGAAACATGACAAGATTCAGACTTGGGAATCACTGTGTAACAGTTATCCTTATTTTTTTTTCGTGTTAAAATACAGTTTGCCTTTTCATTTAGAATTTTGCAATTAGTTTTTGAAAATGTAATAGTATGATTGGAATCACAAAATTGAGATATTCTTAGTAGGTTAGCCTTAAGACTTTTAACTAATAAAATATCATTTATATTGGGGAGCCCTTCCTCCCATAATGTTCCTTTACCTATGATCAGAGATGAAACACCATCTCCAAACATGACATTACCTCCAAAGAAGTCTGTCTTGTTTGTTAATTTGGTTTCGTCCCTGGTCATATGTTTAGAACATCCGGAGTCCATGTACTAACCAAATGAAGTGCGTCGTGCCTTAAAAGAAGTTATGACTATATTGCATTTGAGCTAGGGTAACAGGTCATCTTTTTTAATCTAAATTGGTCGGGTTTTTATGTTTTTATTAGCCTTTGATTTAGAAAAGGTTTGTTGGGTCTTTCTAAATGGTTTCTTCTTAGTTTTAGATCCCCCTTTATTCTTTTTATAGTTAGAGTTATGTGTGATCTGTTTTGGGAGAGCATAGGTATTCCTACTCTTTCTAGAATAGTTAAAATTTTGAAAAGTAGGTGTATACAGTCCCTTTTGAAGAAATTCAGCAATAGTGTGTCCATAAACATCGCAGTATGAACACCACTGGTGGGTGGAAGGCTTGACTTTATCATTAAAGTCTTTAAAAGTAGGTTTACCCCTATTTGTTATAATTCTCCATGTGTCATTAGGCCTGAGTTTTTTACGCTGGTATCTAATAGGAGGACATACATAGTTAATTGGACCATTAGATTTAGGTTGCTGATTATACTGACTTTGTATTGCCATAGAGGCATTTTTAGCACAATTTCCTTTCTAAGAGTTTTGAAAATTCTGGCATTGTTTAACAAAAATAACATTTTCTGAAGATATAGTCGTTTTTTCTAGTAAAAACCTTTTCTCCCTAACTTAAGACAAATTTATCTTCAGAATCAAACTTACTTCCAACAATAATTTCCTTGTAAGTTTTAGCTTGAGTTTCAAAGTGTAAACATTTTTTAAACACGTTTGAAACTTTCTTCTTTGATTCTTCAAGTTCTACTAAAGTCAATTTATATATTTTTGTAATACCCCGTACTTTTGACTATAATTATTTTTGGGATTAATTAATTAATTAGCGTATTAATTGGAAATTAATCCGGGTTATAAATACTAATGAGATGCGAATTGGTATTTGATTATGTGTATATATGATTATATATGTATCTGGTACTATAAAATTTGTCGTGAGATTTATATACGGCATTTTAGAAATTTTGTTGAGACGCGTGGGACCGCCGCGTCACGGTATAATATATTGATGATAAAAGTGAATTTAAAATCTATAATCCGTATGGTCGTTTTGAGTGCGTCAACGCGTCCGGAAGGGTCGAGATAGTCAGAAAACACTAGCCGGGGGTATAGTTTGAGTCCCGGGGTATTTTTAGGCCATACCGGTAACTTAAAGGGTATTTTAGTAATTTGGTATTTTTGGGTAATTAAAAGTGACGAAAATTGAGAGTTGTAATCTGATAAGGAATTGACCCAACCAACCCTTTATTAACCCCATAAGCTACGTAAGTTATCATTTAGTCTTCCAACTCTCCCAAAGCAAACCCTAGCCACCATAGCCTTTTTGGAGAAGAAAGCTTGGAGAAGGAGAGAGAGAGAGGAATTCTGCAGAGATTCTTCACCAAATCAACACCAAATCCGAAATCAAACCAAGGCAAGTGATTTATTCCATTTAAATTTCAGAGAATGCTTCTTCCATGTTAGATTATTCATAAATTTTGTATGTTCTTGGAAGATAATGAAAAACCCATAAGATTGGAGTTATTAGTTTAAATTTTGGGATAGAGGTTGCATGTAGAATGTTACTGGAAGATTATATTAAGGGAATTATCGACTTTTGTTATACCAAAAACGGATTTAAGATGAAGTTTATGAATGTTCTTGAGAAAAATCTGGAAACTAGGTTTTTGATGAAGATTGATCCATATGTAGCCTTTAGTTGTTGAAATATTGATTTATGGACGTTAGTAATATTGTAGGATGGTTATATGACATTACTATAACATTATATCTGAGAATCATACGTTAGAAATAAGTTTTGGGACGTTTTCAAATCTGCAGAACGAAGCAGTCCGTAGCCATACCAGTTCGATCGATCGATCGACATTCATCAGTCGATCGATCGACTTAATCGATCGATCGATATTCATAGGTCGATCGATCGACCTTCCCAGAATGAGTAAAATTTTCCTTAATTTGATTTTAATGGCGGAAACCCTCGGAGAATATGTTTGGAGAACTTATGAATACCCTCACCCTTAAGGAAGACCAGTAGGTGTGATTATTATAGTGGACTTTAATTAGAATGCAATTCGGGGAATTATTCTAGGTTATTGAAATTCGTTAGAGAGGTAACGTTTGGGTTAATATTGCAAAATTGTGTAATTCGATGAAATAAGGTTTAGAGCAGAAGTAAAGACCTTAGGAATAAAGATGTTATAGTTGGGAATAATCGGAACCTAATAATCTATTATAGATAGGTTTTAAGGTTAAGGGACTACGGCGTGAGACGTGTCGGCAATTTAATTTTATATTAACGGGAGACTTGAAAAATACATAAGTTTGGAATAATGGTATTATGATGTAGCCTATACCTTAGTAAAATGGTGATATCTAAGATGTGTGAATGCTTAGTATATAGTATTTGTGTGTATGACATACCTACCATACTTGCTATCACGGGAGGTTTGCGTTCGCTTAGGACCCTCTAATCCTTGTGTGCCTACGGGGGGGATTTAGACTGGTACCTTGATGAACATAGATCATAGAAGGACTTATTGTGATATTAATAAGTCTGCACGATCATGGGAGCGTAGGTATGTGCGTAACCCATGTGATGGTGACTGTGTTCGCCTCCACTATTTGTGATTTGTGTTATCTGGACTATTCCTGAGAGATTCGGAATATGTGATCCTTATGTACGTGATGTACCGGGATGGATAGCAGAGTATGTGTGCACCATAGCTTAGATTGCGGGGTGCTCGTATCGTATATTTATGATGTGAATAATATACATTTAATTAATGGGAATCCTCATGTTAATGTTGTAAAAATATTACGGTATTGTTTCGAGATATACAAGGAGTTAACTGATTCTTATATATATGGCATATTTAGTAATTGAGTTTACGTTAAATCCTCTATTAAATTACGAGCGTTGTTATGTTAAATTAACCGAGTAAATGGGTAGAACCTTTGGTAGTCTAGCTAGTTACGTTGTCACTTAGCTAGTGGGAAGGGTAGTTATAGATGGGTACTTACGTTAGGAGTGCACAGTTAGTCGAGAGGTGAGAATTTAATGTGAGTGCACGTCCTAACATGTACTTTGCATTTAATGTTTTAAATGTTTTTAAAGCACTTGCAGGTTTTTAAAATGATTTCCACTTTCGGGCTCTGACCCATTTGCTTTCAAATATATTTTCTTGTAAAACCATTTTAGGTGCCCAGCCACAAGGACACCAAGCATAGGATTCTCATTCAGGTGACGAGCTGTAGCTGTTTGTGGAAGCTACAGGGATTTGCATGTAGACGCTTCTCTCATTTGGATTCCAGTCTCAGCATCTATCAGTTATAGGGCATGTTGCCCAATTCTATTAGACATTTTTACATTTCAGTTTTCAGACGCTAGCATGTATTGCTCAGTATTCAGTTTTAGTTATTTATTTCAGTTTACTTATCAGTTGTGGGATTTGTATGGAGGAGTTTTTCCTCCAGAGTTTATCTACATTTTGTGATGGTTATTCGTTTTACTTCAGTATGGTGAATGGTGTTATTTAGTTATTCATTACTCTTGTTGCATGTTAATCAGATTTAATAAAATTTGGCACTTACTTTTTAAATACTAGGTGGTTAGTAATAATAAAACGTTTTCGACAGTGATGCTATTAACTGAGCCAACTTGGCATTTTGAATTAATTTTATAAAGGAGTAGCTACCCGGTGTTTAATTAGTCGGGGTGTCACAGGTGGTATCAGAGCATCAGGTTCTAGTGTCCTTAGGATCTGACGGCTTATTATGTTTTCCGCTGAGCTTTCTTTGATATAGAGCCCTAAATATTAGGAATGTTGTATTCATCTCTGTACTTTGGGAATTCGTACTTCTGCGGTTTGTTTATTTGAATGATGAACTCATCCAAATTTACTTAAATTTTCAGATGGATCGTCAAGAAGAACTAGCTCGAACGGTTAGGGGAACCAGCGAGCAAGATCGAGTCACACCTCCGGTATCACCAGAGAGAATGTCAACCTCCGAGTTAGCAGGTATTGTGGCACAAGCAGTCACCACTGCAGTTTTACAATACCAAGAACGCAACATACGACTTAGAGGAGGCAAAAGACCTAGAGAGGTTAGCCATATACAAGTGACTAAAGCTGAAAAATGTGCGAAGACCCCGAAATTACGACAACAAACTATCCAAGACCGAGTCAGTTCTGGCCAACAACGTGGTGAAAAGAAGCAGTTTCGAAAGAGGAATAAAGTCCCGAGTAACTTCAAGGGCCTATGTTTTGTGTGTGGCAAGTATGGCCATAAACGCCAAGATTGTCCGGATAAGGGCAAGGCCCCACAGCAGCAGCAGCTGGGTGCCCGTAATGATCCACAGGGGCCACTTTTTACAATCGCTCTCCCAGCACCAGCTCAGGTACTAGCCCTACCAACCTTTCCAGTAGCTCCAGTGCAACAGGGGCAGAATGGTCAACAACGGTTTCAACAGGGTCAGCAATGCCAGGGCAAAAATGGTAACGCTCACCGAGGCCGTGGTCATCATGGGCAGCGAGGAGGAAACTTCCAAGGGAAGTGTTTCAAATGTGCTAAGATTGGCCACAAACGTCAGGATTGTCCTGATAAGAGCAGAATACCACCGCAGCAGCAGCAGGGTGCCCGACATGAGCCGCAGAGGCCGCCTTTCCCACCTGCTCTTCCAACTTCAGCCCAGGTGACAGAATTACCAGCTATTCCAGCTTTTCCGGTGCAGCAGGGACAATTACAGTATGGACGTGTCTATGATGTCCACCAGGCAGCAGTTCCCCAGGCACCGCCCGCGATCGAGGGTACGTTTCCTATCCATGGCACTATGGGTCGGGTGTTATCTGATACGGGTGCTACACACTGTTTTATTGCTACACACTTCGCGAAAGCTTTAGGATTGTTAGCTACGGCAGAGAGCACAGTGACGTGTGTCGACTCACCATTAGGGAGTGGGTCACTTATTTTCTTTATATGCCGGGGAGTGGGGGTAGAGGTTGGTGGTTTGGTACTGCCTGCGGACATGTTAGTGTTAGACATGCATGTTCACGATGTGATCATCGGTATGGATTGGCTCGTAGCATATAGGGCCATGATTGATTGCTTCAGCAGGAGCATTGTTTTTGCCATTCCGGGGCAGGAGATGTTTATAGTGGTGATGCCTCGCCCAGAGGGAGGATCGACCGCTCATCTGTATTACATAGAGGAGGATACCTCTAAGGAGGTTGTGATTCCTTTGGATTCGATCCCAGTTGTCAGGGAGTATTCAGATGTGTTTCAGGAGATACCAGGCTTACCACCCAGTCGGGAGATAGACTTCGTTATAGATTTGCTACCGGGTACGAGACCTATAGCACGTGCACCGTACCGTATGGCTCCGGCTGAAATACGAGAGTTACGGGATCAGATAGAACAGCTGTTAGGGCAGGGCTTTATTCGCAGGAGTACCTCACCTTGGGGCGCTCCAGTTTTATTTGTGAAGAAGAGGGATGGTTCACTGCGTTTGTGCGTGGACTACCGAGAGTTGAATAAGGTCACGATACGGAATAAGTATCCGTTGCCTCGAATCGATGACTTATTCGACCAGTTGAGAGGAGCTTCTTTCTTCTCGAAGATTGATTTGAGATCGGGATACCATCAGTTGCGTATCAGGGAGGAGGATGTCTCGAAGACTGCGTTCTTGTCGAGATATGGTTCTTACGAGTTTCGGGTTATGCCTTTCGGCTTGACCAACGCTCCAGCAGTGTTTATGGACTTGATGAACAGGGTGTTCAGAGATTTCCTCGATCAGTTTGTCATTGTCTTCATTGATGACATTCTGGTCTACTCTCAGACAGAGGAGGAGCACGCCGAGCATTTGAGGCAGGTTTTGCAGACACTTCGTCAGAACGAGCTGTATGCAAAATATGAGAAATGCGGGTTTTGGCTGAAGGAGGTCCAGTTCTTGGGTCACATTATTTCCGACCAGGGAGTATCTGTCGATCCGGGGAAGGTTTCAGCGGTGAGGGAGTGGGGACAGCCCACGACACCAACGGAGATTCGTAGTTTCTTGGGTCTAGCAGGTTACTACAGGAGGTTTATTCGGAGTTTCTCGGAGATAACAGGTCCTTTGACACATCTTACTCGTAAGGGTGTGCCATATATCTGGAGTGATGCCTGTCAGTTGGCATTCGATGAATTGAAGGACAAATTGACCTCAGCACCTGTGTTAGCATTGCCGAGACCGGGCGTTGAGTATTTGGTTTACACCGATGCGTCTTTGAAAGGGCTTGGAGGTGTTTTGCAGCAGGAGAGACAGGCCATAGCTTATGCTTCCCGTAAGCTTAAGCCTCATGAGAAGAATTACCCCACACATGATTTGGAGTTGGCGGCAGTAGTATTTGCCTTACGGATTTGGAGGCACTATCTTCTGGGGGAGAAGTTTCAGCTGTTCACGGACCACAAGTCCCTACAGTATCTGTTCACGCAGAAAGAGTTGAACATGCGGCAGTGTAGGTGGCTTGAGTTTGTGAAGGACTACCAGTTCGACATCCAGTACCACCCGGGTAAGGCTAACGTGGTAGCAGACGCGTTGAGCCGCAGGCCAGCAGATGAGGTGGCAGAGGTGTGGAAGGCTAAGTGGAAGGAATTGGGACACCAGGATGCAGTGGCCCGATCTTTCATGTCTGTGATGACCGTTACACCGCAGATTGTCACGAAGGTAGTACGGGCACAGGCCGATGACTCGTTCTGTCAGGAGCAGATAGTTCAATTACTTGCAGAGGGAGCCGAGTCCTATACCGTTAGCTCAGACGGGGGATTGCGCTTCAATGGGAGGTTGGTAGTTCCGGAAAGGGAAGAATTGCGGCACGATGTTATGGCTGAGTCGCACGGCTCACGGTTCGCGGTACATCCCGGAGGGGACAAAATGTACCAAGACATGAGACGGCAATATTGGTGGAGCGGTATGAAGAAAGATATCGCTGAGTTTGTCTCGAAATGCGCCACTTGTCAGCTTGTAAAAGTGGACCATCAGAGACCAGCAGGATTGCTACAGCCGTTGGAGGTTCCGGTGTGGATGTGGGAGAGCATATCCATGGATTTTGTCACGGGGTTGCCTACGTCGCAGAGGGGTCACGACTCCGTTTGGGTAATTGTGGACAGGTTGTCCAAGGTCGCTCACTTCTTACCCGTAAGGACTGACTACACTACGGGACAGTATGCCCAGCTTTTCATTTCAGAGATTGTGAGACTTCACGGTGTGCCCCTGGATATCGTGTCTGACAGAGACAAGATATTTGTTTCGAGGTTTTGGGAGAGTTTCCAGGAGGCCATGGGCACGAAATTGCGGTTGAGTACGGCTTATCACCCGCAGACCGATGGGCAGACAGAGCGCACCAACCAGATGTTGGAGGACATGCTACGCATGTGCATTATTGACTTCGGGGGTGGATGGGAGCAGTATCTTCCACTGGTGGAGTTTGCTTACAACAACTCCTATCAGTTCACGATTGGCATGGCTCCGTTTGAAGCATTGTACGGCAGGCCTTGTCGTTCCCCAGCATGTTGGTTGGAGGTGGGGGACAACAAATTACTTGGGCCAGAAGTGATCCAGGATACTTCGGCAAGGATTGAGTTGATTCGGAGTCGCATTCGGGTAGCTCAAGACAGGCAGAAGAGTTATGCTGATGCGAAGAGATTTTTCAGGGAGTTCCAAGGGGGGGACCAGGTTTTGCTCAGGGTATCTCCGATGAAGGGGATTATGCGATTCGGGAAGAAGGGGAAGTTGGCACCGAGGTATGTGGGGCCGTTTCCTATTATTGAGCGGATAGGACCGGTTGCATATAGACTTGGGTTGCCGGAACATTTGCATCGGATTCACGGCGTGTTCCATATTTCCTCGCTGAGGAAATACCTTAGGGACAATTTGACTCATTCTCACATTGCTGTGGAGGACATCGATCTCCAGCCGGATAGCTCCTACGAGGAGGGGCCAATTGCTATTTTGGACCAAAGCGAGAGGAAACTGCGGTCAAAGATAGTCCCGTTAGTGCGTGTTCAGTGACGACATCACAATGTCGAGGAGTCCACATGGGAGCGCGAGGATGAGATGCGCGAGCGTTATCCAGAACTGTTTTTAGCAGGTACCTTCTAGTTTCGAATTTCGGGACGAAATTCAGTTATTAGGGGGGAAGTATGTAATACCCCGTACTTTTGACTATAATTATTTTTGGGATTAATTAATTAATTAGCGTATTAATTGGAAATTAATCCGGGTTATAAATACTAATGAGATGCGAATTGGTATTTGATTATGTGCATATATGATTATATATGTATCTGGTACTATAAAATTTGTCGTGAGATTTATATACGGCATTTTAGAAATTTTGTTGAGACGCGTGGGACCGCCGCGTCACGGTATAATATATTGATGATAAAAGTGAATTTAAAATCTATAATCCGTATGGCCGTTTTGAGTGCGTCAACGCGTCCGGAAGGGTCGAGATAGTCAGAAAACACTAGCCGGGGGTATAGTTTGAGTCCCGGGGTATTTTTAGGCCATACCGGTAACTTAAAGGGTATTTTAGTAATTTGGTATTTTTGGGTAATTAAAAGTGACGAAAATTGAGAGTTGTAATCTGATAAGGAATTGACCCAACCAACCCTTTATTAACCCCATAAGCTACGTAAGTTATCATTTAGTCTTCCAACTCTCCCAAAGCAAACCCTAGCCACCATAGCCTTTTTGGAGAAGAAAGCTTGGAGAAGGAGAGAGAGAGAGAGGAATTCTGCAGAGATTCTTCACCAAATCAACACCAAATCCGAAATCAAACCAAGGCAAGTGATTTATTCCATTTAAATTTCAGAGAATGCTTCTTCCATGTTAGATTATTCATAAATTTTGTATGTTCTTGGAAGATAATGAAAAACCCATAAGATTGGAGTTATTAGTTTAAATTTTGGGATAGAGGTTGCATGTAGAATGTTACTGGAAGATTATATTAAGGGAATTATTGACTTTTGTTATACCAAAAACGGATTTAAGATGAAGTTTATGAATGTTCTTGAGAAAAATCTGGAAACTAGGTTTTTGATGAAGATTGATCCATATGTAGCCTTTAGTTGTTGAAATATTGATTTATGGACGTTAGTAATATTGTAGGATGGTTATATGACATTACTATAACGTTATATCTGAGAATCATACGTTAGAAATAAGTTTTGGGACGTTTTCAAATCTGCAGAACGAAGCAGTCCGTAGCCATACCTGTTCGATCGATCGATCGACATTCATCAGTCGATCGATCGACTTAATCGATCGATCGATATTCATAGGTCGATCGATCGACCTTCCCAGAATGAGTAAAATTTTCCTTAATTTGATTTTAATGGCGGAAACCCTCGGAGAATATGTTTGGAGAACTTATGAATACCCTCACCCTTAAGGAAGACCAGTAGGTGTGATTATTATAGTGGACTTTAATTAGAATGCAATTCGGGGAATTATTCTAGGTTATTGAAATTCGTTAGAGAGGTAACGTTTGGGTTAATATTGCAAAATTGTGTAATTCGATGAAATAAGGTTTAGAGCAGAAGTAAAGACCTTAGGAATAAAGATGTTATAGTTGGGAATAATCGGAACCTAATAATCTATTATAGATAGGTTTTAAGGTTAAGGGACTACGGCGTGAGACGTGTCGGCAATTTAATTTTATATTAACGGGAGACTTGAAAAATACATAAGTTTGGAATAATGGTATTATGATGTAGCCTATACCTTAGTAAAATGGTGATATCTAAGATGTGTGAATGCTTAGTATATAGTATTTGTGTGTATGACATACCTACCATACTTGCTATCACGGGAGGTTTGCGTTCCCTTAGGACCCTCTAATCCTTGTGTGCCTACGGGGGGGATTTAGACTGGTACCTTGATGAACATAGATCATAGAAGGACTTATTGTGATATTAATAAGTCTGCATGATCATGGGAGCGTAGGTATGTGCGTAACCCATGTGATGGTGATTGTGTTCGCCTCCACTATTTGTGATTTGTGTTATCTGGACTATTCCTGAGAGATTCGGAATATGTGATCCTTATGTACGTGATGTACCGGGATGGATAGCAGAGTATGTGTGCACCATAGCTTAGATTGCGGGGTGCTCGTATCGTATATTTATGATGTGAATAATATACATTTAATTAATGGGAATCCTCATGTTAATGTTGTAAAAATATTACGGTATTGTTTCGAGATATACAAGGAGTTAACTGATTCTTATATATATGGCATATTTAGTAACTGAGTTTACGTTAAATCCTCTATTAAATTACGAGCGTTGTTATGTTAAATTAACCGAGTAAATGGGTAGAACCTTTGGTAGTCTAGCTAGTTATGTTATCACTTAGCTAGTGGGAAGGGTAGTTATAGATGGGTACTTACGTTAGGAGTGCACAGTTAGTCGAGAGGTGAGAATTTAATGTGAGTGCACGTCCTAACATGTACTTTGCATTTAATGTTTTAAATGTTTTTAAAGCACTTGCAGGTTTTTAAAATGATTTCCACTTTCGGGCTCTGACCCATTTGCTTTCAAATATATTTTCTTGTAAAACCATTTTAGGTGCCCAGCCACAAGGACACCAAGCATAGGATTCTCATTCAGGTGACGAGCTGTAGCTGTTTGTGGAAGCTACAGGGATTTGCATGTAGACGCTTCTCTCATTTGGATTCCAGTCTCAGCATCTATCAGTTATAGGGCATGTTGCCCAATTCTATTAGACATTTTTACATTTCAGTTTTCAGACGCTAGCATGTATTGCTCAGTATTCAGTTTTAGTTATTTATTTCAGTTTACTTATCAGTTGTGGGATTTGTATGGAGGAGTTTTTCCTCCAGAGTTTATCTACATTTTGTGATGGTTATTCGTTTTACTTCAGTATGGTGAATGGTGTTATTTAGTTATTCATTACTCTTGTTGCATGTTAATCAGATTTAATAAAATTTGGCACTTACTTTTTAAATACTAGGTGGTTAGTAATAATAAAACGTTTTCGACAGTGATGCTATTAACTGAGCCAACTTGGCATTTTGAATTAATTTTATAAAGGAGTAGCTACCCGGTGTTTAATTAGTCGGGGTGTCACAATTTTCTCTAAAACATAGTTTTTCGTAGATAGGTCTTTGATTTGTAAAAAAAACTCTTTTGATTTTGTCTCATGGGAAACACATTGAGTTGTCTAGTCCTCAGCATTCTTTTTAATAGTTTGGTTAGGTAAATCAATACGTTCGGTTAATACCTTCACCATTTTATCAAGTCGGGAAGTTTTCTTAAGCGTTTTTGTGTATAGTTATTGAAGATCATCGTCGGACTCACTAAGGGCTTCATGTGCAGTGTCCCCTATTGCGTTGATTTTTTCTGTGGAACTCACGCACACGTTCAATTCGTCGATAATTTTTACACTTTGACACACTCTTAGACTAACATCATCTAATTTATTCTCATTAATAGTAGGCATAATACTTTCACTGGAAAATATAACATCAATATCAACAAGCATAACATATTCATGAGTAGGCAAGCATGCATTAGTGTAAACAATCTTTGTAAAAAATGACATACATGACTCATCACACATGGTTGACTCAGTTTTATCTTGGTCAGAATCACTGGAGTGATCCCAAGTCATACATATTATCCCTAGCATTGTGGTTCAGTTTAACTTTGAATTTATCGGCATAATGTCCCATTTTTTCACAACGATGACACTTCAGATTTTTCATATTAGTTTTAGTTCGATAATTGTCACTGGTTTGTTTGTGTCTTTCATGAGGTCTGGGATTTTGATGACCTCGATAACCTGGTCTGCCTTGTTTTGAGGCAACAAAATTTCTAAACTTGATTATGTTTTCAAATTGCTTGCTCATAAGAGCTATTTGGTTATCAAGATGATCCAAATCCAGTCATCACTTAGGTTAAGGCCAAAATCCAATGGATTTATTTTGGGAACAGTCAATTGTGATGAAAAAACAACATTAGATCCCGATTATCTTTTATTTTGGACAGTTAATTGCTTTTTATACTCTAACTCCATTTTAATAGTTCTTAATTTACTACTAAGCAATTCAAGAGTCAGATTTGGGTCGTCCATTTCTTCTGTACCGTATCTTTTATTGTCAAATTTATCAGGTAAAGACCTAAGGATTTTCTGCACAATCTTTTTTCTCTCATGAAATTTCTTGACAATGTCTATTAACTTTATATCAAAGTCATCAAGAGATTCACTATCACCCATAATCAATGTGTTATATTACTGGACTAACATTTGGGTTTTTCTAGTCTTAACACGTTCATCACCCTCATGGGCGGTGACTAGCGTGTCCCAGGCTTCCTTAGAAGTAGAGAAGATTGATATACGTTTAAACTCATGCTCATTAATGGACATAAAAATGCAATTCTTTCCCTTATTATTATTATTATTATTATTATTATTATTATTATTATTATTATTATTATTATTATTATTATTATTATTATTATTATTATTATTATTATTATTATTATTATTATTATTATTATCTAGAGACATATTTTTCTCTTCTTTAGTAAATTCGCTCAGACTTTTCTTAACTCTGGTTGGGTTGGCTTCATACATAAGGCTTAATAGGATGTGTATAGCCCTTTTCAATCATATCACATACATCATCATCCAGTGTTCCTTGAATGAACACAACCATCCATACTTTCCAGTAGGGTAAGTTGTGTCCATCAAAGAGAGGTGGACGAAAAAGGTTAACTAACTTCTCAAATCTTTCATCCATTTTCACTAAAAACGTTTCAAAAAAAGTTTCAGGAGTTTCAGGATCAAAAATAATTTTGATAAACCCTCCCTAATACCATTTGAAAATAAAACTTGTTTACTAGATTGTTAACTGAAAGTTAAAGTTTAAGTAAACTCCCAAAGTAAACTCGTTGAACGACACTCTTTTCAAAAAGTATTACTACACAAGATGTGTAAAATAGATTTTAAGTACAGGTGATGGATCTGGTAGAAAGACTTCCTTAGGTTTTTTAAAATAAAACCTATTTTAATTCTTTAGTGAGAAACCAAACAGATAAGCAGTTAAGAACAATCAAGCAAATTTGACACAAGATTTTTCAACGTGGTAAAATCCTAAATTAGGGAAAACCTCCACGGTGACCTCTACGCCACAATATAAAAAATCTGTGACACCCCACCTAATTCAATCCCGGGTGATCAGTCCTAAATTAAATTAAAATAGGTTTCTCAATTGGTTCAGTGTTAGCATCACCGTCGAAAACTTTTTAATTACTAATCACCTAAGTGAAATTAGACTGGTGCTAAATTTATCTTTCATTAACCCAAATTGATTTCTCATGCGAAAATAATAATTAAACATTTACAATATGCTATAATTCAAACCACCACACAATATATAAAGAATAAAGTCTTGTCGAGTCAACATTCGGCTAAAAACAAAAACTGTTAAATAAAACCAACATAATCCAAAACTGAATCTCTGAAATAGTGACTATGGACCACATGTCCCGATAGAGAGTACTAAAATATGATCCTACACTAGATATGAATGAATGAATTGTATATACCAAGTCCTGCCAGCCTCCACAATTCTGCAGCTACGAGTCCTTGGACTGAATCCTCAAGTCTGGCATCCCGGTGGCTGGACACCTAAAAAAGGTTTTGAAAATATTTTGATAGCAAGAGTTAGTACTTAAAATATTTTGAAAATATTTAGAAAGTGATTATCACAGTAACCTTTTTTATTGATTACACATGTAAAAATTTTTGCACACTCTCTTGAGTTATCTCACCCCTCATCTAGTGCACGCATAACGTCCTGTACTTAGCCCACCTAGTTGTAGTACCCAAGCTAACTAGACTAAAGTATCCAAATGAACTTACCAACGCGACTAAGTTCCCGTACCTCCCACTTAGTATGTAATAATAACCATATCTCATTATTTATATACTTATATAAATCTTCACTCTTTGTTATCTTTAACTGATTTATAATTAAGTTTCCCTACTTAATTTTCTTTTAGATGCATTCACGACATCTCATTAGCTACTAACTCGTATAAGTAGATTATTGATACAGTATACATTTCACACACAATATATACTTGTAAATTCATTCATTACTAATATATCCTCCTAACACACATCAAGGACTCCTGGATCGGAATGGCCCATCGACACCAAGTAAAACGATTGGTTCGGAATGTCACCTCGACCCCAAGTTCATTTCATGTAGTGGTTCGAAAAATCACCTCGACCCCACTAATGAAATTTTATACATAAATTGGTTCGGAACTCTTTCGTCACAACCCCAACTTACTATTTCCATATATTAGTTCAGAATCCTAGCTCGACCATCATATAGGCAATTATACTTTAGGTATTCTCTCCACCTAAGTATCTATATAATTCAGTAGGTATACACGCAACCTAATAATAGATCTCGTACGTAATATTTCCTCTTTAATATTCACCGTACTTATTAATTTACGATTTATCTCAGCAGCGTATTTTAATTGAGTATTCACACAACTTTAAGGGCCATAGTTACCCCTCTATTCATTTCAGTAGTTAAGATATCTCTAACGTACTGGTATACTACTTAGAATGATGTTTACTCTCTCCGTAACTCAAATCCCAAATTTTTTATGCATTACTCGATCGGTTTACCCTCGTCGGTTCATCACATCAAATCTTGCACTCAATGATTATAACAGACCCCCACTATACACCTACTGGTACTCTCTAAGTCCCTACATAGGTAAAATAGCATCACAATTTCCCCTCAAGCGTCGGAAATCGAATAGGACTCAACCAACAAAAGAACCCAAAATCATCTTGGGTCGATCGATCGACCTCGAACATCGATCGATTGACTCCATCGATCGATTGACATTCAAGGGTCGATCGATCGATCGAGTAGTGATAGACGTAGTTATTCTTCTTCTTCATGGGTTTTTCACCATATTCAATTATATAACTCACATGATAATCCATCAAACTTATATCTAACGATACCCAACCATTCCTACACATGCTAGGATGATTTCCAACGGATTAAACATAACAAATCCTTCCAATTTAGCCCAGAATAATCTAAATCTTCTAATTATTCAAGAACCCTAATATGACATGTTCTTCCCATGTTTTCAATCATCAACCCAAATTTTTAATTCGTACTAACAACCATGATTCCTCTGATTTTCAATCCTCTACAGATATAAATCTAACAACATGCTATTTCTACCCAAACATACAATTATTTAATTCTTTTTCTCCTATAATATTTATCAAAATCAATTTATTTGGAAATCCTACGCATGGATGGTATAACTCAAAATAATTTTCAAAAAACCACTTGCCTTGATTAGATGATGATCTGATTTTGAGTGTTCATAAGGTGTTGGGTTGCTTTCTCTTCCAATCTTCCTTCCTCAATCACTTGTGGTGCAAGAACTCCTTGAAATCTCCCATAATTTTCCTTTTTAGCCTTGAGAATAATCTATCTTCTCTCTCTAATGTCTTTTCTTTATGTTATAAGGTTTCTAACCTTAACCATGCTTTTAATCAGCTGATAAAAAACTCCAAAATTCGTAGGTCTTCTCACCCCCATATGCCAAAAGACTAAAACGCCCCCGTACGGTCCCAGTTTAGCCTAAAAATGCCCCGGTACCCGACTAGTACCCTGAGTATACTATTTTAACTAATTCAAACCTTTCGGAGTCATCTGTGACCTCTAAATTATCATTTGAGTCACTAAAAATATATTTCATATCTCATCCTCAATTTAGTCTACACGCGACACCCGGGTGAGATAAAAATCAAGTACGTCCATATCACTCGCTATGTCGTACAAATTAACAATCAATATTTACTATTCACACTTAGTATATTCGAGTCATAATATTAATCAATGTCTATCTCTCAATTAATATTTAATAATCATAATTATTAGTTATTAACTTAATAATCATAATTATCATTAAATCATACTAAATTACTCTACTCTCATTATTTAAATTAAAATGTATTTCCTATTTAATTACTCAATTAATTAAAATCTAGGTACGCCGAAATATAGGGTGTTACATACTTTCCCCCTTATAAAGAAACTTTATCCTCAAAATCAGGATATACCTGCGGTGAATAACTCTGGATATTGCTCTCTCATATCCTCCTCCTACTCCCATGTCGACTCGTCAATATTGTGGTGTCCCCACTGCACTCGCACTAATGGTACCACCTTGGATCGAAAATTATGCTCGCTATGATCCAGAATATCCACAGGTTTCTCCTCATATGAGACATCCGGCTGCAAATCAATCTCCTCAAGTGAAACATTCCAGAAAGCTCTCTCACTCCTCCTGTATTTCTTCAGCGATGCCACATGGAACTTATCGTGTATCTGCTGAAGATGCTATGGGAGTCTCAATCTGTATGCTACCGGTCCCACCCTCTCAATAATAAGTAATGGTCCTATATATATCGGTGCTAACTTCCTCTTCTTGTCGAACCTCAAAATCCCCTTCATAGGAGATACCCGAATCAACACCTGGTCGCCCACCTTTAGCTCCACATGTCTCTTACCGACGTCAATATAACTCTTCTGCATATCCGAAGATATTCGAATATGTCCTCGAATCAACTCTATATTGGAAGAAGTTTCTTGTATCATCTCTGGCCCTAATATCCCGTTGTCCCCCACCGTAACCAGTAGGCAGGCGAATGACAAGGCCTGGCTCCCATAAAGTGCCTCGAATGGAGCCATACCGATAATGAATTAGTAAGAGTTGTTATAAGTAAACTCTACCAATGGAAGATATCACTCCAAACTTCCCCTAAAATCTAGGATACACATCCTCAACATGTACTCAAGCATCATATTTACCCTCTCAGTCTCCCCGTCTATCTACGGGTGATACGCCGTACTCAACCGCAAGTCTGTGCCCATGGCCTCCTGAAAACTCTGCCAGAAAGATGACACAAATATTTTATCTGTGTCAGACACAATATTAATAGGAACTCCGTGTAGCTTAACGATCTCTGAAATGAATAGCTACGCATATTGCATCGTATCAAAATTAGTATGAAATGGAAAGACATGAGCTACCTTGGTCAGTCGATCCATTATCACCCATATGGAATCGTGACCCCTTTACGATGTCGGTAGTCCAGTAATAAAGTCCATCAAAATCCTCTCCCATTTACACAAGGGAATCTCCAGTGGCTGTAACATTCCTGAAGCTATCTGATGGTTAACTTTTACCAAGTTGACACATAACACACTTCGAGATAAACTTTGCTATGTCTCGATTCATACCTGACCACCAATACTGTCGTCCCATATCCTGTTACATCTTATCGCCGCTGGGATGTACCAAAAATCTCTACCCCTACGACTCTTTCATGACTTCATGCCTCAAATATTCATTCTCGGGCACTACCAGTCTCCCATTGAACTGTAGTCCACCCTCAGAGCTGATGGAGTAGTAATCTGCCCCCTCATCTAGTAACTGTCCTACTTTGTCCTGATAGAATAGGTCATTTGCCTGTGCCCTCACCACCCGCATAACACTCTTGAGAGTGATAGCTAAAACTTCCTTGTTTGCTTTGGCTACCTCATCTTCATGTCGAAGCTCTCTCCACTTCGCTTTCCAAACCTCTGCCAACTCTTTTGTAGGTATTCGGCTCAACGTGTTTGCCACCATATTAGCCTTACCGGGATGATACTGTATATCAAACTGGTAATCCTTTACGAATTCGAGCCACCTCCTCTGTCTCATATTCAGATCCTTCTGGGTGTAGAGATACTGAAGTGACTTATGATCCGTGAACAAAGAAAAATGCTCTCCCAGAAGATAATGTCTCCATATCCTCAAAATAAAGACGGCAGCTGCCAACTCAAGGTCGTGGATGGGGTAATTCTTCGCATTTGGCTTTATCTTTCGATATGCATAAGCTATAGCCCTCTCCTCCTGCTGTAACACACCCCCAAGTCCATGAAAGGATGCGTCAGTATATACCCGGTACTCCAATCCACTCCTAGGCAATGCAAGTACGGTGTTGATGTCAACTTATCCTTTAGCTCATCAAACGTTAACTGACAGTAGTCGCTCCACACGAATGAAACTCCCTTTCGAGTCAAGTTCATCAAAGGACTAGAAATCTTTAAGAAATCATTAATGAAGTGACGATAGTAACCGACCAACTCCAAAAAGCTTCGAACCTTAGTTGGTGCGTGGTCTATCTCAACTCCCTCACTGCTGATACCTTACTTGGATCAACAACAATGCCTCGGTCGGACACAATGTGGCCAAGAAACTGAACTCCCTGAAGCCAAAATCCACACTTCCCAAATTTTTCTTACAACTGATGGTCCCGTAACATCTGAAGAACCATACGTAAGTGCTCGGTGTGCTCCTCTTCCGTGCAAGAGTAAACAGAATATCGTCGATGAACACGATCACAAACTGATCCAAAAACTCCCTGAATACCCTGTTCATGAGGTCCATAAACACTGCAGGCGCATTAGTGATCCCAAATGGCATCACTCTGAACTCGTATGACTCGTACCACGATAAGAAAGCGGTCTTAGGTACATCCTCCTCTCGAATGTGCAATTGATGGTAACCTGACCTCAAATCGGTCTTTGAGAAGTATGAATGCCCCTCTCAACTGATCAAACAAGTCGTCAATCCTAGGTAACGGATACTTATTATGTATCGTCACCTTGTTCAGCTCCCTATAGTCTACACACAAATGAAGCGAACAATCCTTTTTCTTCACAAATAGCACCGGTGCACCCCACAGTGATGTACTCTACTGAATGAAACCCTGTCCCAAGAGCTGCTGAATTTTTCTCTCTCAACTCTCGCATTTTCGAAGGGGCCACACGATACGGTGCTCTGGCAATCGGTCTCATCCCTGGTGCTAAGTCAATAATGAACTCAGTCTACCTGCTGGGTGGTAACCCTAGTATCTCCTGAAAGGCATCCTCGAAATCCCTCACAACTGGGATTGAGTCCAGAGAAACCATCACCTCCTGTGAGGCTTCCTCCTTAATGTATTATAAGTGAGTTCTCGATCCTCCCTTGGGAAGAGGTATTGCCACTAGGAACATCTCTTATCCTGAAATGGTAAAAACGATCATCCTCTCATAACATTCTACCATCGCCCTATAACACGCTAACCAATTCATGCCTAGGATGACGTCATAACCCTCTATATCTAACACTAGAAGGTCTTCCGCTAGACTCAATCTCCCGATCATAATGTCCACACCCCTATAAATCGAGTGTATAAGGGACCCACTACCCATTGGTGACTCCACGCACGTAAGATGAGTGTCGGCTATCTCTAAAAGACCGGTTGCTCGTGAAAATCTAGTGGAAATAAAAGAGTGTGTCGTACCCGTGTCAAATAAAATACTACCCTCATGCCCATGGATAGGAAACGTACCCACGACTGTCGACGGTGCCGATGGTGCTGGATGAAAAGGCACCTCCCAAACATTATACACATGCCCGTAGTGAATCTTTCTCGGCTGTTCATGTGGGGCCGGTGCTGGTACTGGGGCTAACGGAGCCTACTGCTCCTATTGGGTACCCTGTTGCTGTGCCCTGTCTCCCTGTGGACAAGTCCTACTCTTGTGAACCTGCTGGCCACACATAAAACACTATCCTTAGAACTGCCTCTGCCATTTAACCTAGCGTTGGCCTTGACGGCCTTGGCCCTGCTGGCCTCCCCATTGGTTCCCTTGGCTGTGGCGGCCCTGAGGAACCTACTGGTGGGAACCTTGTTATCCCTGCCTATCAGATCGATGTCTCCCATACCTAAATCTCTTTGCTGAGTTCCCCTATTGGGAATCTTACCCTTGATGTCCACTTCTGCGATGTGCTGCTGTCACTACCCCCAATTGCCTTGCCCGGCCGGCTAGGCTAACCTCGCTTGCTTCCCTTTGCATGAAAGTGATGATCATGACAGTTCACTAGTGCGACGTTGACTACGTCTCTATATGTGTTCAGTGTTGGGTTACTAGTTAAATGTTGCTAGATCCCCCAGGCCAAGCCATTCATGAACTTGGACTTCTTTCGCTTCTCGTTGCTCACCTCGTCTGGCACAAAGTTAGCCAGACGGGTGAACTTCTCCTCATAGTTAACTACTGAGCGATCACCCTGAACCACTTTTCTAGATTTCTTCCTCATCTGTAACTCTATTGCAGGCGATAAGTACTTGCAATCAAACCGCACCCAGAACTCAAAAATCGTCATCAACTCCCTTTCCTTAGCGGTGGTAATTGACTCTCACCACTGTAAAACGGCTCCTGATACTCGGTACATTCAAGCATGCGCATATGGCATTGAATATTCTTCTTCCAGACACAAGCTACTACCACATCAGTACTGCCCTGAAACTTGGACGGATGGCCCTTTTGAAAGGTCTCCCTGACTCACTGCCAAGAAGGTGGCCCTGCCGGGGCCTGAACTGCTGGTGCTACTAAAGGTTGTGCCTGGGTCTAAGGAAAATGGGCTTCCATGGCCCTCATAGCTGTCTCAACTTCCTGAGAAACTATCACGGTCACCTGAGAGGTAGAAATCATCTCGAGTGGGGGAGGTAGTGGCGGTATCTGTGGCTCCGGATAAGCCTCCCTCATTATCCCTAGCCTCGGCCCTCTCCGCTCGCAGTCTCCTCGGTGGCATCTAAAAATAGATCGAATTATATAAGTACACAGTTTATACAAAATCTAATAGAAGAAGTACTATATCTTAAACAAGCAAAGATGAGACATCGTATTAAGCCATTCAGATCCTATGGACACTAACACCCGACTCTAATACCATCTGTGACACCCCACTTAATTAAATCCCAGGTGATCAGTCCTAAATTAAATTAAAACAGATTTCTCAGTTGGTTCATTCTTAGCATCACTATCAAAAACTTTTTAATTACTAATCACCTAAGTAAAATTAGACCGATGCCAAATTTTATCTTTCATTAACCCAAATTAATTTCTCATGCGAAAATAATAATTAAACATTCAAATATTCTATAATTCAAACCACCACACAATATATAAAGAATAAAGTCTTGTCAAGTCAACAATTGGCTAAAAACCAAAATTGCTAAATAAAACAAACATAACCTAAAACCGAATCTTTGAAATAGTGACGATGGACAACATGTCGCAATAGAGAGTACTAAAATAAGATCTTGCACTAGATCTGAATGAATGAATCGTCTATGCAAAGTCCTTTCAGCCTTCACAATGCTGCAGATACGAGTCCTTGGACTGAATCCTCAAGTATGGCGTCCCTGTGGCTGGACACCTAAAAAGGGTTTTGAAAATATTTTGATAGCAAGAGTTAGTACTCAAAATATTTTGAAAATATTTAGCAAGTGTTTATCACAAAACATGAGTTATTCATTACACATGTTAAGATTTGTGCACACTCTCTTGAGTTACCTCACCCCTCATATAATGCACGCCCGTCCTGTACTTAGCCCAGCTATTTGTACTACCCAAGATAACTAGACTAAAGTATCCAACCGAACTTACCTACGCGACTAAGTTCCCATACCGCCCACTTAGTATGTAATAGTAACTATATCTCATGATTTATATACATAGATAACTGTTCACTCTTTGTTATCTTTAACTGATTTATAATTAAGTTTCCCTACTTAATTTTTTTTAGATGTATTCACGGCATCTCATTATCTACTAACTCGCATAAGTAGATTATTAATATAGTATACATTTCACACACAATCTATACTTGTAAATTCATTCATTACTAAAATGTCTTCCTAACAGACATCAAGGACTCTTGGTTTGGAATGGTCCATCGATACTAAGTAAAAGGATTGGTTCGGAATGTCACCTCGACCCCAAGTTCATTTCATGTAGTGGTTCAAAAATCATCTCGACCCGACTAATGAAATTTTATACATAGATTTGTTCGGAACTCTTTAGTCACGACCCCAACTTACTATTTTCATATATTAGTTCGGAATCCTACCTCGACCCTAATATAGGAAATTATACTTTAGGTATTCTCTCCACCTAAGTATCTATATAATTCAGTAGGTATACATGCAACCTAATAATAGTGCTCGTACATAATATTTCCTCTTTAATATTCACCGTACTTATTAATTTATGATTTATCTCACTATCGTATTTTAATTGAGTATTCACACAACTCTAAGGGCCCTAGTTACCCCTCTATTCATTTCAGTAGTTAAGATATCTCTAACCTACTAGTATACTCCTTGGGATGACGTTTACACTCTCCATAACTCAAATCCCAAATTCCCGATGCACTACTCGATCAGTTTACCCTCGTCGGTCCATCACTTCAAATCTTGCACTCAATGATTATAACGGACCCCCACTATACACTACTGGTACTCTCTAAGTCCCTACATAGGTATAAGATTAAAACTAAGGTTCCCCTCAAGCGTTGGCAATCGAATAGGACTCAACCAACAAAAGAACCCAAAATCATCCTGGGTCGATCGATCGACCTTGAGCATCGATAGATCGACTCCATCGATCGATCGACATTCAAGGGTCGATCGACCGATCGACTAGTGACAGATGAAGTTCTTCTTCTTCTTCATGCGTTTTCCACCATATTCAATTATCTAAGTCACCTGATAATCCACAAAACTTGATACCCAACCATTCCTACACATGCTAGGATGATTTCCAATGGATTAAACATAATAAATTCTTCCAATTTAGCCCAGAATAATTTAAATCTTCTAATTATTCAAGAACCCTAATATGACATGTTCTTACCATGTTTTCAATCATCAACCCAGATTTTTAATTCGCACTAAAAACCATGATTCTTCTGATTTTCAATCCTCTACAGATATAAATCTAACAACATGTTATTTCTACCCAAACATGCAATTAATCAATTCTTTTTCTCCAATAATATTTATCAAAATCAATTTATTTGGAAATCCTATGCATGGATATTATAACTCAAAATAATTTGCAAATAACCACTTGCCTTGATTAGATGATGATCTGATTTCGAGTTTGCAGAAGGTGTTCGTTTGCTTTCTCTTCCAATCTTCCTTCCTCAATCACTTGTGGTGCAAGAACCCCTTGAAATCTACCACAATTTTCCTTTTTAGCCTTGAGAATAATCTATCTTCTCTCTCTAATGGCTTTTCTTTGTGTTATGAGGTTTCTAACCCTAACCACATTTTTAATCATCTGATAAAACACTCCAATATGCTAAAAGACTAAAATGCCCACGTACGGTCCCGATTTAGCCCAAAAATACCCGGGTACCCGACTAGTACCCATGGGTATACTATTTTGACTAATTCGACCCTTTTGGAATCATCTGTGATCTCTAAATTATTATTTGAGTCACTAAAAATATATTTCCTATCTCACCCTCAATTTAGTCTACACACAACACCCGGGTGAGATAAAAACCAAGTACGTCCATATCACTCGCTATGTCGTACAAATTAACTATCAATATTTACTATTCACACTTAGTAAATTCGAGTCATAATATTAATCAGTGTCTATCTCTCGATTAATATTTAATAATCACAATTAGTATTTATTCACTTAATAATCATAATTATCATTAAATCATACTAAATTACTCCACTCTCGTAATTTAAATTAAAACATATTTCCTATTTAATTACTCAATGAATTAAATTCTAAATACGCAGAAATATGGAGTATTACAAAATCCACTAAAAACAATGACAGGTTAAAAGGTTACAAGCACTAAGCATGCATATCTAGATCCTAAGACTAAGTCAGAAATTATACCTACACGAACTTTCCCACTCTCAAAGGTAGTTCTTCTTAATAGCTTTGATCCCCCTTTAGCAACCTCCTTGCTTTCTTCTTATCCTCTGGTTGTAACGGCTCAAACAACACAGTTTCTCTCAAATGAACCACAATATAAAGTGTTCATGTGAGAGTGAATAGTGACAATGTTGTGACTATATGAAAACATGCAACTCACCCTCTCGCTCGCTCAATTTAGACACATAAGAAACACAAAAGTGACTAGTGGAGTACACACATGTGCTGAGATCTGATTGAATTACAAACACGTGTTTATGATGCTTCATTAATACAAATTGTACCCACAAAAGTTTTAAGCGGTTTGATATTCTACCCTGGCATAGTTTTTAGGAGAAATAATAGTTCAATTTTAACCTTAAAACTTTAAAAACATAATTTTAATTAATTAAAAAATCATTTTAAATTATTTTAAAATGTTTAAAATGCTTTAAAAGATGCTAAAAAGAATCCTAAAAATTATTTGAACACTTGTGCACACGTATTAACACCGATATGCATGAAATGTGTCCTATTGTGTGTTCAAGAGTTCAAGGATACCTCCCCTTGGTAGATATTGGAGGTTGTTGGAGTGATTGATCTTCTCGAAGCTTGGCAACTTTGAGAGGGGATTGCTCTTTAGAAATCTAAAATATTTTGTCACCATATCCAAACTAGTTGAAACTCCTATATGGCAGAGACTCAAGTAAGTCGACCATTTAGTGTGTTCTTAAATATGAAGTTATTAACTGACATTTCATCATTAATAGAGGGCAAATTGTGTCAACTGTTCCAGCCTCATTCAAAATATAAACACAAAATACACTATGAAGTTGAATACGAAAAGATCCACTTTCATGTTATATAATAAAACAACATCATTTACAAATTTTAAATTAGAATTGTAAAGAGATTGCAAGAATGAAATAAAAGGACCAATTGTTTATCCAATTCGCATCCTCCCCCCCCCCCCCCCAAAAAAAAAGGTCTACCAAATTTATGTGCCCAGATGACTTTATCACAGATTCAATGTACCAGTTCAAAAGTTAAAAAAAGAATAAGAAAGAGATTACAAAAGTGAATTATAGAGTAATGCTACACTGGCATAATAACATGACACGAAAGTGCGATACAATTGACGTGTCGCACCCATATTGGCTCGTGTCTGGGCCCAATAACAATGGATCCCAAACACGAGCTGATCTAGGTGCGACACGTCAATTATGTCTCACTTTTGTGTCGACCTAGAATTTTTCGTGAAATAAAGTAACGAGTTGTTTATAATTTGACAGTACTGTAAAGATGGAGGGTATAAGAAAGATTACTATCAAATACTTTATGTCATTTGGGATTTATCTACAAATTAATTAATTTAATTATATATCATATACTTGTTAATTTTAACGTAGTAACTTATTTAGCCTTTAAACACGGTCTTTACTAAAAGAAAAATTCATCCAATAATTTATGCCAACTCTGAAATAGAAATATTTTTGTTTAAATACAAGTCTATCACAAGAGCGTATTACTTTTATATAAATTAATCCCAGAATGTAAATCAAATCTTAAAAAGTTCCTAAATATAGTAATGAGAATCTAAGATAGAGGGAGAAATAATTAAATATAATATCTCAAAGTTACAGAAGAAAAATCTCTTGAAAATAGCTTCCAGTTGAATCTGAAATTATAACCTTATATTTATTTTATATTATAACCAATCAAATAAAAAAGGATCAAATACCAAAAAGTCCTTTAAACATTTTTTAATACAAATTTAGTCCAAGCCTTTTATTCTGTACCAAAAAGTCCCTTATTCTCTTATCTTTAAAGGTCCGCGTCCGTGACATAGTAAAGCCTTTTTGACATGGTGAAGGAATTTTTGGTGAAAAATAAAAAGGGTTGGACTAAACATGTATTAAAAAAAGTTCGAGGGACTATTTGGTATATGCCCCAATAAAAAATGGGTCTCTATAAGTATAATAATCAATCATACCATTTATTGTAACCTTCTATTTAGTTTGGAAGGAACCCCGATAGCCGTGAAAGAGAGAAGATGGAAGTTAGAGAGAATAGAGAAACACTGTGTGAGAGTGAGAGAGCGAGAGAGAGATATCGTCGTTATGTGATGCCAGAGGCAGGAGTCGCCGAAGGCAACGGGTCTATGTATCCATCACATGATCGGAGCATTTTTAGGGTGAGAAAGGAGAAGAGAAAGGTTAAGTTTTTGGGGGTGAGAGATGCGTGATGTGAATGATAGGGAGCTAGGCCCTCTTAGATAAAAGAGGTAAAATGTTTAAACTCTTTCTAAAGTTCCCGCGAATGGGTCATAAAATGTATAATAAATTTTACGACACCTGTTAAGAGTTGCACAATAATTTTTTCTATACCTAAGACGCGTCATAAATAAGTGTTTCATGACTCCGTACTTATAAACTATCATACTAAGTTTTACGACACCTCTCATATGTCCTATTAATTATTTTCCATGACATTTTTATTTTGGGTGTCGTGATTGTTAATTTAAGTCATTTATATACAACATATGTAGGGGAGGTGTCGCCTTAACATATTTTTCACAACACTTAAATATAAAGTTTGGTAAAATTTATGTTGTTAAAATTAATTTTTCTTGTAGTGATACTTTCATTGCGAGAGAGAAATCCCATCATGAGATCTAGCTACTTCAATTCCCAAAAAGTACTAAAGTTTAACAAGATATTTCACATCAAATACCTTTCCCAAATCGGTCTTAACTTGTGTAATTCTAATGAAATCATCTCCAATAATAATATCATCAACATATACAAGCAAAATCACACTTTTTCTGAGATGAATGTCACTTGATGAAACATGCATGATTAGAATGGTACCTATTAAATCCAAATCAAAGATAACCTCATTGAATCTAGATAACCAGGCTCGTGATGACTGCTTCAGTTGATACAAATATTTTCAAAGATAACAGACTTTCCCTGCACACTCCCCCTCAGCATGAAATCTAGGTGGAGGATCCATGTGGATGACCTCATAAAGGTCAACATGAGGAAAATAATTTGTAGCATCAAGTTGGTGAAGTGGATAAAGGAATAAAATAACTAAGGATATCAATAAACAAGTAATGTTGAGTTTAGCAACGGGGGTAAAGGTTGCACTAAAATCCTTCCCTGGAATTTGAGTAATGCCTTTACAATAAGTTGATCTTTATACATATCCACTGTGCCATCAGCTAAGAACTTGAGAGTATATACCCACATACATCCAACTATCTTAGAACCTTTAGGAAAGGAAACCATATTACATGTATGATTATGTTATAAAGCATCAATCTCACATTCTATAACATTAACCTAATGTGAGGACTGTAAAGCTTCAGAAAGAGTCTTGGTATACGAGTAAATGAAGTGTCTGTAATAAAAGCCCAATAAGAACCTGATAAACCCTTATGAGACATAAAGTTAGAGAGAGGATGTTGTGTATAACAAATATAACTATAACAGATAGGCCTTATACGTTCCCGAGAGGGTTATCAAGGCTCAAGATCTATAGAAACAAGGTCATCATCTATAAGCTCATTAATAGTCTCAATAATAAGTTCAACGACTTGTTCAATTGAATAAAAACGGTTATCAATGTTACCTGGGGAGGTCAAAATAATGACAAGAGAGATATGTGGGCGACAATAATGCACCTATATAGGTTGATTAGCTAGAGAAGCAGTATAATCAAGGACAAGGATAGAGTAAACAATATTCGATTACTCGAGGGTGAAGTAGAAGAATGGAAAAAATTATAGTTATAAAAAAAGAACACATTTTCATGAAAAGTGACATCTAAAGTATGATGCACACAATGTGTAATGGGATCATAGCAATGATAACCTTTGTACATATTAGAGTATCCCATAAAAATATAATGAATAGCTTTATCATCAAGCTTAGTACGAGTTGGAGATTTATTATGAACAAAGAATGTACATGCAAACACACGCGGAATTACAGGAAAAATAATCGTATTAGGATACATAACCTGTAACGGAGATTTATTTTAAATGAGCCGATTGAGAGTGAGATTCAGAAGATAAACAGCCGTTAAAATAGCCAAGTGGCAATAATATTGGGGAACCTAAATCCCCTTCAACAAATAACGGACTACGCCCATGAGACCTTTATTTTTTCGTTAACCCCATTTTGTTCCAGAGTATATGGGAAAGTGAGTTGCTGAAGAATACCCTGATAAGCAAGACGAGAGAAAAAATCATTCGAGATGTACTCTTTATCATTATATGACTGAATTCCTTTAAAAATAACGTTAAATTGAGTTTTGACAAGTTATAATAATTGAGTAAAAAGGAGTAGCACATTAAATTTTTTACGGAGCAGATAAACCCAAATACACCTCGAATAGTCATCAATAAAAGTGAAATAATATTGATGCCCAGAAAAAGCTGTAATAGGACCTCAAACATTAGAGTGTATTAAATCAAAAGAACAAGGAGTACGAAGCATGCGAGGGATGCAAGTGTTTCGAGTATGCTTAGTTAATGAGCGGACAACACATTGGAATTTCGAAGAACTGTAAGCCTTGATTAAGTCAAGAAATTACATCATAAATATTGAAATTTGACATGTCCTAAGCGATCATGCCACAACTGTAATGTCTTAGAAGAAAGCATATAACACCTTAAATCAGGTAACACACTAGCATGAAAAGTAAAAGAGAAAGTTAGTACTAGTGGAACTGGTGGAGGATCCCATAAGTAGTAGAGCCTATCGCGCTCATATCCCCTGCCAAAAATTCTCCTCTTACGTTGATCCTGCAGATAACACCGATCATATAATAAAACAACATCATAATTATTACTTCTCGCTAAACAATTAACAAATAATAGGTTCATAACAAGATTAGGTACAAGTAAAAATGAGTGTAAACTTATGTCTGTGGAGAGGCTTAAATATCATTTGCTAAGAATGGGAGTGGAAGTCCCATCAGTAAGGTGAAATTGTTTATGGCAAGGCTGAGCAAGTGAAGCAAAATGATTTTTCGCACCATTAATATGATCAGTACCTCTATAATCCATAACCCAAGTATACGGAGTTTTAGTTGTGTGAACATGTTTTGCTCGTGGAGTACCCAAGGTAGATGCAGTCATAAGAGTAGGCTTAGGGGAAGAAGCATGTCGATTACTCAATAGATGGACAATTCGTTCCATCTTTGAACTAATAACCTGCTCAATCATGAGATTAGGAGTGTAGGAATGAGAATCAATAGGACTCTCAACAAAATTTTCTATATGATGTTTCCGCTTCTTGTTCCTCAACTCTAGACACAACTTTTAGCAGGTAACTTTTGCATGCCCTTCTCCGCGACAATGTTCACATATAGGTTTCTTCCTTTCAAAATGATTGTCCCAAGATGGAGAAGGAGAAAACCCTAATAATGATTTTTTTTTAATTTGTTAACAAAATCATTTGGTTAGTTGCAACTGCAGAAGTAAACTCAAAAATCACATTAGAGGAGGAAGCTGTGACAATCCGCTCACCAAAATAGGGGTGGACAACCTGATACTCCAATATAACAGGAATCATGGATGGAATCATTCTCAGCATCACAATAATATACAAAGTATATAGGATAACCACTCCATATTTCAGAAAAATGAGTTGCCAAAAATTTCAGTTTTAAAGTTAAAGAAAGCAATTTAACAACCTAATTAAAAAAGAAAGTGGAGACCCCAAGAATATATATTACAATAACGACAAGTAAACAATAAAGGGACCGAATATGCTATCGGTCAACAGGTATATACCACGTGATACAACATTTTAATGTAAATTACATAATACATTACATTAAGCAAATACAACCGTTTGGGCCACACGCCCGAGTAAAAGACCCGATTATAGCTAGAGAAAAAGAATGACGGCGTCTATTGCAATATGTCCCGTAATACCCGCAAAGCATCACGGCTTGCCAAATTACACCGGGTTTGGAAAGTCAGAACAGGCATCCTTGCGGTGGAGCACCTGAACGGATACAAGAAGCATGCACAACAAGAAATATGAACGGGTCAGGGCCCGGTTTTATATGATCACCAAATGAATAAAAAGTATGACAGTTATGAACAAAAATCATGCTAGAAAAAGATTAAAATCTACCTACACAATTTTAAAGCATGAACTAAGGAAATCATCATAGAAATGTCAATGTAATCCAAATGTTTAAGAATATGCACTTTATGCCCAAACTGGGGCTCGTGCAAAGACAACAAGGGATAACTGAACCTATTGTGTTGAAAGAGGCCTTTCCTCCCCTTGGCTTGGGCTATCAACCATCAGAAGAAGAACTCATATTGATCCATCAGCTCAACTGAAGAGAAATTTAGAATGCACCAAAATTATCTCGGGAGATTCCCTAAATGGAAAATTCATCAGAGACGGTGAAGATTTCCTCTTCTACGGCTTCCCTTAACCTTGGTATGACCCTATAGACAAGAAGATGAAACCAGGAATGGGGATCTTTTTTTAAGACAGCTACCCGGGGGTCAAAATTTTCCCGCACTATGTACAACCACTCACTGAGGAGACCATAGCTGATATCGAGGATTCTGAGGACAGTGACTCTGAGGAATCTTTCAACTTACAAATACTGGGGCTGGCACTTTGCATGATCCACTTAAGGACTACATCATCCAATCCATCCTACCTCATCAAAGATGCTAATATACCTCTTCTCAACTGGCATACTGCACTTGTGCCACCTGCTGATATTCAACCTAACCCTAATATTTATCCCCTTTCCCCTTTAGTTGTTTCCTCTCACTCTGATGTAATCGAGACCTCCGGTCAATGTTGTTTTTCCTATCAATGAAATAAACGAATATTTTGAGTATCTTACCGTGCTTTACATTAACTGCCTTGATTTTAATTAAACTCTTGATGACGATGACTTTGCAAATGAAAAATTCTTAACTGATCTAAGTAAGGTTAATAACAAATAATATAATCGCGTTCAAGTTAATGAAGATGAAATTATTGTTATTAATCTTGATTCTAGTAACTAAATTCCGAGATTATGACAGGGGATGCCCTTGATGAGCACGAGCGCACGCAACTCAAAGAGCTACTGAAGGAATAGGTGGATGTCTTTGCATGGTCCTACTATGATATGCCCGATATTGACCCTGAGATAGCACAATATGAGATTCCAACTCTCTCAAAATGTAAACCAGCCAAATAGAAGCTACGAAAGCTCCGCACTAGATGGTCACTCAAAATAAAAGAATAAGTAATCAAGCAATTAAACTTGGGCTTCATTCGAGTAATTGAATATCCCACATGGATAGCCAATATCGTACCCATGCCAAAATCAGGAGGAAAGGTACGCATGTGTATTGACTACCATGACTTGAACAAAGCCTCTCCGAAGGATGATTACCTACTACCCAACATTGATATGATTACGGACAACACAGCCGATCACGCTTTCAAGTCATTCGTCGATGGGTTTGTCAGATATAACTAGATAAAGATGCACCATGATCATCAAGAGAAAACCGTATTCATCACCCTTTGGGGAACCTTTTGCTACACTGTCATGCCATTTGATCTAAAAAATGCAGGGGCTACCTAGCAAAGGGCTGACATAACCATTCTGCATGATCTGATACACAAGGAAGTCGAGGTGTATGTAGATGACAAGATTATCAAGTCCAAGACTAGAGAAGGTCATGTTCCCGCTCTCCAAAAATTCTTTGAACGACTGCGATAGTACCAAATGTGTCTTAACCCACATAAATGTGTCTTCGGCGTTACTAAAGGAAAACTCTTGGGATTCATGGTCAGTGAGAAAGGGATAGAAGAAGATCCTGCTAAGCTGAAAGCCATACTTAAGATGCCACTTCCCCGACAGAGAAAGAGTTCTGAGGATTCCTTGGGAAATTACAGTACATCAGTCAATTCATCAGCCAATTAACTCCCATATATGAACCCATCTTTAAAATCCTCTGAAAGGATTCAACCAAGGTCTAGAATGAAGCTTGCAAAGAAGCCTTCGACCGAATTAAGCAATACCTAACTCGACCTCCGGTGCTCATGCCTCCGTATCCTGGTCTTCGCTTACTCCTATACCTAACCGGGATCGATACTGTAGCCGAGGCTTTACTAGCTTAATACCTTGAAGAAACCCGTAAAGGGAAAGCCATATACTATACCAGTCAAAAATTGGCTAGTTATGAAGTTAAATACACCGCCTTGGAAAAAGCATGTGTCGCTCTTATCTGGGCTACACAAAAGTTACGGGACTACATGCTCGCCTTCCCTATCAAACTCATATCCTGAATGGATCCTATCAAGTACCTACTCGAGAAGACCACCCTATCCATCCGAATGTCCCGTTGGTTGATGCTTCTAGCAGAGTTTAATATCACCTATGTCACCCAGAGAGCCATGAAAGGAAGAGTCATCTCTGACTACCTTATGGAAGAAGCCGATGTCTGGATTTCCGAATTCCCAGATGAGAATATCCTTTGCGCCTCCCAAGAAGTTCTTTGATGGTAAATGTTCTTTGACGGTCCTGCTAATGAAAAAAGATATGGCATTGGAATCCTCCTAATTTCCCCTGATGACTCCCACCTCCCATTGCCATCAAATTGGATTTTCATGCACTAACAACATGATGGAATACGAGGCGCGCACGGTAGGCCTCAAAGTAATCCTTAAGAAAAGAATTCGATACCTTGATGTCTATGGGGATTCAACCCTCATCATCGGTCAAGTACTCAGGAAATGAAAAGTTAACGATGAGAAACTCTTACCCTTCCACACCCACCTTGAAGAACTAGCTTCCTAATTCTAAGAAATCACCTTCCACTATCTGTCCCGAGCAAAAAACAACATGTCTGACACCCTTACCACCTTAACCTCTATGATTGACATGCCCGAAGGAATAACCATGGCCTCTTTTCTTGTCTAGAAATAAGACAAACCAACCCACTACTACCCCATCGAGCTCAACACGGAGATAGAACCCGAAATAATCGACTGCTAATACTAGGATATTTGGCACCTCCTCAACACGGAAGGTATCCCCAAGGATATGACAAGAAAGATCGAATAACTCTTCACAGACTGGTCACCCAGTACATCATCTGTGATAAACCACTATTTAAGAGAAACTTCGATGGAACGCATTTACATTGCATCGCAGGGGTCGATATTGAAGAAATGATGCACAAAATCCACAGCGGGGAAGGCAGACCCCACATGAACGACCATATGCTCGCTAAAAAGATCATTCGATAGGCTTACTACTGGACTACCCTGGTTCAGGACTGCATAACCTACATTCGAAGATGTCTCAAATGCTAACAATTCTTTAACTTACAATATTTGCCTCCGCGAGAATTGTACAACATGACCTCTCCCTGGCTGTTTTCCACATCGGGCATCGATATCATAGGGAAAATTACACCGAAAGAATCCAAAGGGGATGAGTTCATCTTAGTCGCTGATATGCCCAAGTGTAACCTCGGCCCAGAGACACCTATGCCCAGAGACACCAACCTCGGCCGAGATGATGGCCGAGATGTTGATCAACCCTAGATAAGCCATGGGCCCACGATATCATCCCTCGGCCTTAGTAAGGTCGGCCCAGGCCGACCCTTCCACCTACATATTTAATGGACGCTACGCGCATCACAGGCATCAACAGCATCCACTTATACCTGGGTATGGCGACCTCGGCCGATAGTAGGCCGAGGTGACAAGGAGCCTTGGTAACCTTCATGAAACCTGTCCAACCTCGGCTTGGGCCGAGGTGACAAGAAGCTTTAGTAATCGTCAACATGCTATATGTACAACCTCGGCTGAGGCCGAACCCAGCATAATGTCTCGGCTTAGATCAGGCCGAGACTTCCTATGACACATCTCGGATTGAACGGACATCAAGCCTTTACAGCTCGGCCTCTCCCAGGCCGAGGTCATCCACCAATATGGCGGCCGAGCTTCTGTTGAACATTTGGATAAGGACACATGGGCACAAATCAGTTGTAACAAGATTATTCTACACACATGGGGAGAATATTTCATCATCATTATTTACATGTGACAGTGACATATGTCACTCCCACATTGGTGAGGCTCCCACACACATGCTCATTACATGCATGGGGGGTACATTACACCCCCTAGGCACTATATATAGGGATCATCCCCTACCTTGCAAAAGGATCCCAGTTATTCAACCTTAGCTAAAACTCTGTCTAAATATACAGTTGAGAGAGAAAGCTTGAGAGATTGTATCCATGGCCATTAGTGCCTTCATTCAGTGATATTACTCACACACTCACAGTGGACGTAGGCCAAGATTGGCTGAACCACTTATATTCCGGTGCTGATTCCTCTTATCCTCATCTCCTTCTCTTATCTCTTTATATAGTTGTGTTCCCATTGTTATTCATATATTGAGCTTGAAAACACCTTACCTGGTGGTGCTGATTCCGGCATCATCATTTTGGCGCCGTCTGTGGGAACCGAGAAGCTATCTCTTCCTCTTTTTCTGCTTAATCTCATCGGAGACTCTGGTGGTGAACTAGGAACCACCCCTTGCGTGGAGCTGTTTCACCATTGAAAGAGGTCCTTTAAGGTATTAAGCTCACTTGCTGCTCAAGCTCTTTATTATTAACACATGGCACCAGAATTACCGACGCCTCTTCCGCCGCCCGAAGGTGGAGGGGCTAGTTCCAGTCAGGCTCCTCCTCAGTCCGAAATGGCGGAGGTAGCAGCAGCCTTGAAGTCTTTAGCTGCAACACAATAATCCATGAAGGAGCAATTTGCCCAGCTCAGTCAAACCATGATGATAAGGCCACCTGAAGTCTCACCGGACATGATCACTCCGCCGGCAGTTCAGGCTCTTCCTGACGCCAGGGGACCACCCCAGGCGCCGATGAAGGACTAGCCTGCACCTCAGCGGAGGAGGGACGTTGCTGACCCTAGGCGCTTGCGCCTTGGGAGGCAAGGAAGCCCTTGCCCAGAGGACAGGTATGATGACATAGAAGCTGAAGAAGCCCCAGAAGACTGCTGGGAGCCGTATGAGGTGTCAAATGACACTATACGGCCTCTTAGGAAGAGTCAAGGATGTGTCGGCATAGATGGATGTGTCGGCCGAAGAAGAGAAGAGGCCCAACGAAGAGGGTCAGCCTTTGACAGGTTGAGCAGAGGGTCGACCTTCGAGAGGCCGGGCTCGATGAATGACCTAAGACAGAGGCTATCAAGGTCGAGGAGCGCAACAGGCTCTCAGAGAGGAGGTAGGCAAGGTCGGCCAGACGAAGGCCGACCCTGTGGAGGAAGAGCCAGGGAACAGGAAGAGGTCAACAGTCAACGTGTTGTGGCTGGGGAACCCTCTGTCCATCGCAGGGAGGTGGCAGGGGATAACCTCGGCCAAGTTGATGACAGAAGTCCCTGGAATGATTCTATCCAATGCCTTGAGGAGAAGATAGGAGACCTCATTAAAAGCAGGGACCCATTGCAGAGGGGTTACTCAGAGGGCTCCCCATTTGTGGCTAGGATAGTGGGGTTCCCAACCCCAGCCAAGTTCAAGCATCCTACAGTGACTCCTAAGTATGATGCCAGCACTAACCCTGTGCACCATATTGAGATGTATCAGTCGGCAGCGGACATCTACTCGATACCTGATGAGATGAAGTGTAGGGCCTTCTCAGGGACATTGACAGGGGCAGCTCATAGTTGGTTTACCTACCTTCCGAAGAACTCAATTGAGAACTTCAAAGGCCTGGCTGAGCAGTTCATCCATAACTTCTGCTTTGGGGTAAGACCCCAAAAGAAGACTACCCACCTGTTATATGTCAAACAGGCTAAAGGTGAAAGCCTAAGAGACTACATAACAAGATTCAACAAAGAGAAGTTGGAGGTGGAAGATTATGAAGAGAGCATAGCCATGACCGCCCTGATAGGAGGCCTCCAGAAGGGGAAGCTGTTGTGAAAGCTGGCGGAAGACCCCCCTAGGTCCATGGCGGAGCTGCTGGCAACCGCAGGGAAAGTGATGAATGCGGAAGAGGCAATGGCCGCCAAATATGAGGAGGAGAACCGCAGTGGCCCTGGGAGGTCCCAAAGCAAGAAAGAGGGGAAGAAGAGGTCAGGTGATGACAAGTTTGCTCATTACACTCCTCTGACTGTGAGCTGTGAACACATCCTTAATGAGATTAAGACTGACCGGACTCTGAGGTGGCCGGAGAAACTGAAGGCCTCGCCACATAAGAGGAACAAAAACCTATGGTGTGAGTCCCATCAGGATCACGGCCATGTCACAGATAGATGCTTCGCTTTAAAGGATGAGATTGAGAAGATGCTGAAATCCAGAAAGCTGAGGAAGTATGTGGATGGCAAGGCTCCGAAGGGTGGAAGAGAAGACCCTAAGAAGAGAAGAAATGACAGGTGCCGTGGCGATGTCCCGGCTAGAAGGCATGATGATTCAGAGGGTGATGATGAAGACGACCCAGATCTTTCGCCAAAGGATGACAACACCCCGGTGAAGAGGGTCGGGATGATCTCCTTTGGTGTTAGCACCATATGTAGGGGATTTGCAGGAGGTGTCTCTGAGGTAGCCGATAGGAAGGCTCATGTAGCTGAGGCCAAGTCAGTGGACAAGCCTGAGGTTATGAATCTAACATCTTCCGATGCCGTACAGAAGAGGAATAAGGTAGACATGGACACCCTCATAGTGGGGTTCTCCAGACTTGACTTCAAGGGTATCTTAGCCCCCCATGATGACCCTTTGGTCATAACAACAAGAGTACATGGGTGCGAGGTAGGGAGGATCCTCATAGACGGGGGAAGCTCAACAGATGTGATGTTCTGGCCTTGTTTCAAAAGCCTGGGTCTTAGCAGGGCAAGGCTGGTGCCCTACCATCACCCGTTGATAGGCTTCAGTGGTGAAAAGGTGCACCCCTTGGGCATGTATGAAATGGATGTACGGATGGGGGATGAGTGGCCTAAGAGGCTGACCAAGAAGATAAACTTTTTCGTCATGGACGAAAACATTTTCTCGGCCTACAACCTCATTGTAGGAAGGGTGGCCCTCAAAGAGTTTGAAGCCGTGCCGTCGAAGGTCCATCAGATGCTAAAATTCTTGACTCCTTATGGGGTAGGGGAAGTGCAAGGGGAACAGACCACGGCGCGGGAGTGTTACTTCAACTCGGCCGAAGAGAGAGAGGCCCATAAGAGAGCAACCACCACTTACAGCATTGACACTCTTGACCCGAGGGACGAAACAAAATTGAAGAAGGGTGAGGCCGCGGAAGAGGTAGAATCCAACGTCCTCAATGAGGACGAGCCGGAAAAAACCGTCCAGGTCGATAAGGCCCTAGAACCAGGAATCAAGGAAGAGTTGGTAAAATTCCTCAGAAGGAGACAGAGTATCTTCGCATGGAGTCACGCAGACATGCCTGGTATCGACCCCGAGGTCATAAGCCACAAGTTCAACGTAGATAGAGATGCCAGGCCGATCAAGCAGAGGCGAAGAGTGTATTCCAGGGAGAAGTATGACGTCATCCGGGAAGAGGTAAAAAAGTTGGAAGAGGCTGAGTTCATAAGAGAGGTCACCTACCCGGAGTGGATCTCAAATGCAGTCATCGTGCCTAAGGCCAATGGGAAGTGGCGAATGTGTGTAGATTTCATCGACCTGAACAGGTCCTGCCCGAAAGACAGCTATCCCTTACCTAGGATAGACCAGATGGTGGACGCGATGGCAGGGCACGAGCTCATGAGCTTCATGGACGCTTATTCAGGCTACAACCAAATCTTCATGGATGCTGAAGACTCTGAGAAGACATCCTTCATTACTGACAAAGGGACGTACCGCTACAAGGTGATGCCCTTCGGTCTGAAAAATACGGGGGAAACGTATCAACGTCTTGTCAATAAGATATTCGAGGAGCAAATAGGTAAGACCATGGAGGTGTATGTAAATGATATTCTAACGAAGATCCTGAAAGCATGTACGCACGTAGCGGACCTTGAGAAGACCTTTGACGTCATGGACTCGTATAGAATGAAGCTCAACCCGACGAAGTGTGTCTTAGGGGTAGGAGCCGAGAAGTTTCTGGGGTTCATCGTTAATCAGAGGGGGATTGAAGCAAACCCTGAGAAGATCAAGGCCTTTCTCGATATGAAGACTCCTAGGAGTATCAAGGATGTCCAGAGACTTACCGGAAGAGTGGCTGCCCTTAACAGGTTTGTCTCTAGGGCAACGGACAAGTGTCTTCCATTCTTTAAAGTTCTAAGAAAGGCCTTCCAGTGGGACGAAGAGTGTGAAAAAGCCTTCAATGAACTCAAGTCCTACTTGGGGTCTCCCTTATTGCTGTCTCGACCCATCACGGGGGAAAGGTTGTTTGTGTATCTGGCAGTCTCTGAATCAGCCATCAGCGCGGCCATCATACGGGAAGAGGATGGAATCCAGAGACCTGTGTACTTCAACAGTAAGGCTCTTCAAGGGTCTGAACAGAACTATCCCCGAATGGAGAAGTTGGCTTATGACCTGATACATGCCTCGAGGAAGATGAAGCCTTACTTCCAAGCTCACTCCATGGTAGTCCTCACTGACTCCCCACTAAGGCAGGTTCTACACAAACCTGAGAAGTCCAAAAGATTGATGACCTGGGCCATCGAGCTAGGAGAATATGATCTTACCTACCAGCCTAGGACAGCCATCAAGGGGTAGGCCCTCGCAGACTTCGTCGCAGAGTTCACTTGGGAAGAGGCAGATAGAGGTTTGGAAGAGGCCGAGACAGAGAAAGGTTTAGATGACGCCGAAGAGACGAACCGAAGTGTCTTCCGAGATTCAGAAGAGACTGCACCGAACGTCTTCCGAGGCTGAGAAGAGGTCGTCCCAGGCAAAACCCGGTGCAGAGTAGAAGAGAACGATGAGGATCGATACCTCTTCGAGAAAGGGGTTATGAGAGAAGGGGTCTTCTCATCAAATGCAGACGTATGGAGCCTCTTCGTTGATGGCTCTTCCTGTGATAGTGGAAGCGGCGCGGGACTAATACTCTCGGCTCCAGATGGCGCCAACATTGAATATGCCTTGAGATTCAACTTCCAGGCCTTAAACAACGAGTTATTATGAGGCTAACATCAGAAGTGATGACCTCAGACCCTCATAAAATCACTCGGTGGTGATGAGGTCTGAGCTCAGACACCTTGGCAGAGGACCTCAGACCCTTAACATCATTAATTTGGTGAAATTTATCATGGGGATAACCTCTTAGGTGATGACCTCAGACCCTCATAACATCACTCGGTGGTGACGAGGTCTGAGATCAGACACCTTGGCAGAGGACCTCAGACCCTTAACATCATTAATTTGGTGAAATCAGTTATGGGGCTAACCTCTTAGGTGATGACCTCAGACCCTCATAACATCACTCGGTGGTGACGAGGTCTGAGCTCAGACACCTTGACAGAGGACCTCAGACCCTTAACATCATTAATTTGGTAAAGTTGGTTATGAGAACAGCATATTATGTAAAAGACTTCAGAGATTAATAGCAATTCAGTGGTGAGATCAGAATTATTGACAATATAAACAAGAACACCACAACAAAATAAGAGAAGAGATTGCCATTCAGAAAAAGGAAGAGATCATATAACATTCAGAGGTGTTAAAAATTACAAGTTCAGTTACAAGCTACAAGTTAAAAATTACAAGTTACAAAATACAAATTTGTTACAAGTTAAAGGTCTGAGGGGGGAGCATTGACAGTCTCGGATGGGTTGACTTGATCAGCGTTGGTCACCTCGGCCACATCATCAGCAGGGTCAGTCCCTCCGAGCTCAGTCCCTCCCAGAGTCGCAGTCTCGGCTGGAGCAGCAGCCTCGTCTTCTACCTCTTGAAGGGCTTGTGCGAACTGAGGGTCGGCAAACTCGAGACCCACAAAGTCAGAGGCCTTTAGACTGCCAACCTCCTTCTCTCGGACTTCAGCCCATTTGGTAGTGGCCTTGACACCTCTTTCGAGGTATTCAAAGCCAAAACCCATGAACTCGTCTGAGCCTTTGTATTCAGAAATTATTTTAGGAGTGGCATCTTCAAGGGCAGCTGTGACAGCCGCGCTGACCTTCCGCTGCAGAGCATCATCTTTTGCCTTCAGGGCTTGGGCATGGTCCTTGACGAGCACAGAGATGTCTTTTTCCAGCCCCTTAACCTTACTCTCAGAGGTTTGTAACTCAGACTTCAGCCGGTCTACCTCGGCATTCAAGGCAGCCTCAACCTTCTCGGCCTCTTGCCCCTTCTGGATAAGGGGCAATTTCCTCAGGGCCCAGTTCGAAAGCTGATACATGGCAGTCACTCCCTGCACATTTAATGAAGAGGTTAAGCAGGAGAAAAGTCTGACGTTGCACTTGTGAAAATTTGACAAAGGAACAAATCATACCTGGACGACTCTGTGATGGCCGAACTCAACCAGCAGGGAGGTGTCCATGGCTTGGTAGAAACGCTTGTCGCCCTCGGTCATTACAGAGGCGAGTGCATCCATGGCCTGCCTACTGTTGCCGACCACGCTATCAGTCAACTTCAGCTGACCCAGACGAGCCGTCAGGATGTAGGCCGAAGAGATCGGAAGTGCAGCATCTGAGGCCTTCTTTTGCCTCACTGTCGGCCTCTGATCCTCAGAGGGATGGGCTTCAGGGGCCCTCTTTTTGGAGGCCTGAGATTTGGATGTTGTGGGAGCCAGAGGAGGAGCGTTCAGACCAGCCTTTTTTACAAGCCTCGCCAAGCTCGGAGCAGCCATGTCCCACAGCTCGTCAGAGATGTCTTGTGGTCGCTCTGCAAAAGTTAATAGATATGGGTTAGAAATCAGATATGAATAAGTTCAGAGGTTAGACTTTGAAATAAAAATTCTTACCAAAATCAACAAGGGGACTTCCACCAAGGCTCGTCCCCGAGAGATATTGGGGGGGTCAGCAAATGTTCGAACTTTACAAACAGACCATGTGCCCCTTGGTCTTTCACCTTCTGCATATTTTGGAGACTTAAACCAGGATCGGCTCTGGCAGACATAGAGACATTACCCCATTTGAGGGGTATCCTCGGCTCCAGTGTGGATGAGGGAACGCATGGGCCGAATTCCCATGGCCCTGAGGCGAAAAAATAACGGGGCTTCCGGTTATGATTAGAGGTCTGAGTGACTTGGAGCATTTTCTTCTCAGGCCTCCGAGCCACAAAATGATAGTAGCTCGGATAGTTTTTGACCGAGGTTGGGACATAGCAACCAGTAAAGACCTGAACTGGGAGGTTAGAGTGGTGGACTGCCCTCCATAAGATAATGGAACCTATGATAACTCTCCAGGCATTGGGAGAGAGCTGTGAGGGAGCCAAGTTGATGTATGAGAGAAGGGATCTAATGATGGTATGGATGGGTAGGCGAAACCCTAACTTAAACATCTGCTCGTACAGGCAGATTTCCCCATCTCGGCCATGGTAGGCCCTCTCTTCCCTCAGAGGTCTCCTTAATTTGATGGAAGGACTGATGGAGTACAGGTATCTGAAGAACAGAAGATCAACCTCAGTGACTGTTCTCTCAAACTCGGCCGCCTCAGAGGTATCAACATCGCTTTCGGCATCTTCATCATCATCATCAAGCTCAACGTCGGCCGGAGCTGATGTGGATGGGTTACTGGGGAATCTCTGAGCGAACTCTTCCCTTGTGACGGCCAACAGGGGGATGGCATCAAGAATGGGTGGCACAGCCACACTCGGCTCAAGCACTTCAACCTCTGAAGAAGAGGCTGAGGTACTGGACCCGTTATGGGATGAAGCTCGGCTGGATACCTCGGCCTGATCAGGCCGAGGTGTAAAATCCATGGCTTCCTGGAATGAGTCCACTGATATGGGGTCTGAGGTAGAAGCTTCAGACTCAGACATAGGAGTTGGATCAGCAGACACCCTTGTATAATAGAAGTTCTCCGGGGGGTCAGGATATATAACCCTCAGAGGTGGTGGAAACAAGGGTCTAATGGGAAACTGTTGTGTCCTACGAGCTTCCTCTTGGGCTCTCTCTATCTGCCTAATTTTTTCTAAGGTCTTCTCTCTGAGAGAGGGGAAATCTTCAAAAAGTTGGTATAAAGGCCTGAGCATCAGAGGACGACCCTAAACTTGAGAAAAACTCCAAAAACTACAAACACGATTGACTTGTAAAATAAAGGGGTTTAAAGATCAAGCTTAGAAGTTTCAAGAAAACACAGTTCGCCGGAGTTAATGGAGCTCGCCGGAAAACTTAAAAGGTCGCCGGAAAATGCAAACAAAATACCAAAAATAAAGGAAATGGAAAGGGAAAAGTACCTGGAAATGAATCGATGAATGAAACGAAGAGAACTCGCAAGAAAACTAGGGGAAATCCTCTGTAGAAGGACGTTGAGTGGAGGAGCTTAGAGAGAGAAAATCGTAAGAACTTTGCGTGCATAGGAGAGGAAATGAAGAAGAAGGGAGAAAAAGAAGGGTTTAAACACTTAAATATTTGGGCACACTTCCCAAGGCCCATCATTGCCTTGGGAAACCCAAGGGATGGCTTACAGCACACGCCAGTCAGGCACGTACGCTCTAGCGTGGACATGTGTCACACAGGTATTAGTTGAGGACGGATGGGCCTCGGAGGTTTAGTGATCCCCTAGCCACTTGCTCTCGCATATGACTAAGGGCTGGGGGGTGATTGATATGCCCAAGTGTAACCTCGGCCCAGAGACACCTATGCCCAGAGACACCAACCTCGGCCGAGATGATGGCCGAGATATTGATCAACCCTAGATAAGCCATGGGCCCACGATATCATCCCTCGGCCTTAGTAAGGTCGGCCCAGGCCGACCCTTCCACCTACATATTTAATGGACGCTACGCGCATCGCAGGCATCAACAGCATCCACTTATACCTGGCTATGGCGACCTCGATCGATAGTAGGCCGAGGTGACAAGGAGCCTTGGTAACCTTCATGAAACCAGTCCAACCTCGGTTTGGGCCGAGGTGACAAGAAGCTTTAGTAATCGTCAACATGCTATATGTACAACCTTGGCTGAGGCCGACCCCAGCATAATGTCTCGGCTTAGATCAGGCCGAGACTTCCTATGACACATCTCGGATTGAACGGACATCAAGCCTTTACAGCTCGGCCTCTCCCAGGCCAAGGTCATCCACCAATATGGCGGCCGAGCTTCTGTTGAACATTTGGATAAGGACACATGGGCACAAATCAGTTGTAACAAGATTATTCTCCACACATGGGGAGAATATTTCATCATCATTACTTACATGTGACAGTGACATATGTCACTCCCACATTGGTGAGGCTCCCACACACATGCTCATTACATGCATGGGGGGTACATTACACCCCCTAGGCACTATATATAGGGATCATCCCCTACCTTACAAAAGGATCCCAGTTATTCAACCCTAGCTAAAACTCTGTCTAAATATACAGTTGAGAGAGAAAGCTTGAGAGATTGTATCCATGGCCATTAGTGCCTTCATTCAGTGATATTACTCACACACTCACAGTGGACGTAGGCCAAGATTGGCTGAACCACTTATATTCCGGTGCTGATTCCTCTTATCCTCATCTCCTTCTCTTATCTCTTTATATAGCTGTGTTGCCATTGTTATTCATATATTGAGCTTGAAAACACCTTACCTGGTGGTGCTGATTCCGGCATCATGAGTCGCTATTACTACTTCACCAAGTGGGTCAAACCCGAGTCATACGCAATTCTGAATGCCAAGAAAATGGCTAAATTCATCAAGAAAAATATCATCCATCGATATGGGGTCCCACTCGAGCTGGTATTAGACAATGGGCTACATTTTGAGGCATAAGTTACGGAAGTGGTCGACGAGTATGGAATTCAAAGACACAAATCCTCTCCATACCGACCTCAAACCAACGGGGCGATCGAGGCAGCCAATAAGAATCTCAAAACTATCATCAGCAAGATGACCGAGAGTTACCGGGATTGGGCCGATAGGATCCCTTACGCATTCTGGGGCTACCGTAATTCAGTTTGAACCTCTACTGGGGCTACCCCTTACTTTCTAGTTTACGACATGGAATCAGTCCTACCCATGGAGCTAGAAATCCCTTTGCTGCGTGTCATGCTTGAAAGAAAGGTCAGCGAAGAAGACTGATACCAAAGCTGTCTTGACGAGTTGTCCCTCTTAGACGAAAGGAGGTTGAAGGCTCTATATCACATATGAGTGTACCATCGTCGTATAGCGCGATCCTTCACTAAGAGAGTCAAGGACCGCGATGTTCGAGAATGGGACTTAGCCCTCAAAGAAATAGTAGAGCCCATCTGGGACCCAAGAGGGAAATTTAAGCCTAATTGGGGCGGCCCCTACGCTGTGAAGAAGATCTATCGTGCGGCGCCACTGTGCACACCGACCTCGACGAAGAAGAAATGACGCGTCTAGTCAACCTAGATCATCTCAAGAAATTTTACTCCTAGTCCAAAATCTCGGCGCGCTACGACTCTTCTCATTTCCCTTCTATTCTATTCTAAAAAAAAATCTCTTTTTCCCCTACCCAGAACTACGTGGGCCTGATCCTCTAAAAACATTTAAAAAAATAAATTTTAAAATTTTTCAAAAAACCCTCAGAGGTATGTAGGCAGCTCATTCACTTCACATGAGCGTCGCCCCCCCCTTGTTTTCACAAAATGCTATTCTTTTCTTATCCCCAAGCATGACGTTCATTTTAACATATACATGAACAGAAGGATTATGTATGCCTTAGAGGTTGGTATGGATAATTCAAAATGCAAAAAGTCATCAAGAGGCATAACTAGATGATCAAAAACTTATTTATTTCATTATCTAAATTTTCGTACGATTACATTGGCGTAAGGAGTCAAACGACTTCCCTTGCTAGCACTACACCTAGCTTCCTAAAAAACCCAGATAATAACAAGCCCCACTACTCCTGAAAATCACCCCCTACATATTCCCACAAAGCACAAAACCACACATATTACAAAAAACCTTCCCAAAGCCCTACCCGTAGCTGCCAGAGGAACCAACACCATCATCACCGGCATCCTGGGCTCCCCAAACCTCCCCTGCCTGAATAGAGAATCGCAGACGCTCCATAGAGCGATAAGCCCAGACTACTTGGGGAAGACCACAACACCTACCTCCATGGTGTTAAATATGGCAAACCACCTTTAACCAGTCTCCACAGCCAGCATCCTGGCCACTACCTTCTTCCACAACCATTTTATGTAGTCCCCGAAGACATGGCAGACTCGCCCAATAGACTGAGAAGGATGGGTCGACGGATGATGATTCTCTCACAAAGAACCATGCCGCATGCGTATACGCTATGTTAGGTCCTCTATAGGGAATAAGTTCAGTTTCTGCGGTGGCACGATTTGCTCCCAACCAAATTAGCACAACAACCGCAAGGGAAAGTAGAAATAGGTCTTCCCGAGGCCTACTAACCGAACATATTGGTACTCTCCGAGTTCCATAATGGGCAGTAGCTCCCCCTACCAAGGCACATACCAGCGTAAGCCTCGAGCCCCATTCTTTACAAACCAATTCCCCCAAATCTCAATGTCCATGCCTAAGCTAATGAAATAGTGCGAGAAGAAGTTTGGCACCACCGGTAAGGGATACTCAGGTGGCACCACCATACGAAACCTCTCTGACAGCCACGTAAACAACATTACAGGGCTACCTCACAATAAGTCAGAACGACCCTCCCGTCAGGCATCTAGGCCATTCAAGGTCTCTGCCAGTATCACTGCCATAGGATTGCGACGGTATGACATCCAAGAAATTATAATAGCAAGTTGAGGGTCCACCAGCATCTCCCCAGTCATCAATAAAACTTTTGAAACAATGCCTAGGATGATAACCCCGGCATATCCAGCATTTCCCACGTCCTGCGAATGCAAGGACTGCAATCCGATCGAAAGGGAAATCATTCCCCCCGTAACCAATAGTTTGGCTGTCGAAGGCGAAATATAAAGAAGTCCAGCCAATAATTCCCTAGGCGAACGAGAAAACTCAGGAAGAGCTGTAGCAATGGTAGGATTTATCCCCATCATGGCAGAAAATTCCTCGTAGGAAGGACAAATCTCATGCAATCCAAAGTGAAAGACATGATCCTCGGGATACCAAAATTCGACAGCCTCCATCAGCATGTTCCACTCAATGGGCGGGTTGCGCCACAAAGAGACTCACCGCATGTGGAAGGCGTCATAATTGACATTATAGGAACACATTGATTCTAAGGCTTCGAGGTAGTTGGCGAATTAAATGCTACCAGGGAGAGCCATCTTGTAAAACCAAGAGATAATAAGCAAGCAAGATTGTGAAAAAGAAAGAAGATGAAAGTGTGAGGAGGAAAACCCCATTAACACCCCTATTTATACTTGGAAACTCTCAAGAACAAACAAAAAAACTCGGCAGAAATCAGAGTATAACTTGCCCCACCAAGTACTAAGTAATTGAAAAAAGTGAAATTAAAGCCTTGGATTGATTGGACTGAACTAAGATGCCGATAGGCAGGATAGGGGTCATGCCGATCGGCAACCCCCTATTTTGGGAAAATTCCCCCTTTCCTCTTCTGTCAAAATAAAAAAAATAATAAAAATAATTTTTATCTCAAGGAAATTCCGAATTTCATTTATACTTTTACTGTTACTAATAAAATCCTTCTCAAATCAATCTTCAAAATTCTTTTTATTGTCTCAGCGGCAAGGTAAAAAGAGCATGTGCGTTAATCACGAAGACAAAGAAAATTAACAAAAAACTTCATTATTCATTTGCATATATTTTGCTGTATTACATTGATATTTTGCAGAAAAAATAGAAAAAATAATGGGACTCTGCCCGAACCCAATTTCTTTCTCTCTCTTTAGGATCCCCCATCCCTACGGCGCGCCCTTTTTCCCCTGTGGCGAGACGACGTGCCCCCACTTTCAGAGCCAGACCCTTCCCCGAACGAGGCAGACGACACCAAACAAGAAGGGATTGGAATCGCCTCATGAATATGAATAGCTGCCGAAGATATCCAGTCCCGGATGTCCTTTAGCCAGGTGGTCGAAACAATGATATGCTACAACGAAGAATGGAAAAGATCAAATTAGTCAAGCATGAGGAAAGAGAAAGAAATCAAGGAAATAAAAAAATATGTACTGCAGGCCGAAGGACCTCCTCCGTCAGACCCAGCTCCTCCGGGTCCATTGCATGAGGATGATACTGCAGACGCACCAATCCCCAATCAACTCGGCGAAGGTTATAAATAGTAGAATGCAACCGCATAAAAGAAGGCCTTGATGTCGTCGTTTTCATCACAAACGTAGCCACACCACCTGCGCTATGAGAGGACCTAACCTGCCGACTCGAGCCCGCCCTAGGGAGAGGCATCACATCATATATACTAGGGGCATCAGCTAACTCGAGACAAAGTCCAAATAGTCATACATCATTGTTATGTCAGTGTACTCGCAGCCACACGAACATCATCAGATATCTCTCGCACGTGCCTCATGAACACGAGGGCCTCGTCGGTGGCACCGCAACATCCTCCTCCATGATTTATCAGACTACCCTCTCCCTAAGATACTAGGAGTAGCCGAGATCATGCGCCAGCAGGCGCCGCATTTGGGTATCCACCCGTCACCCTAGTGTGCTGAATGCCCATCCCCCATGAATAAAAGGTCACTTGTAAATCCCTAGCAAAAGAGAAGAATCAGTATCAATAAAATACCATCAAAGGAAAAGAACAGTCTCAAGATAAAATAAGTCTTACCCGCTCACTTGTTAGGCCATTCAAGACCTGATGCACTGTCTCTAAAAAAAGGTTCTTCGTCGATTGCCGATTAGACCTCTACCACCGAAACATCCGACAGAAGTCCCCCACAGAGTCATCCTTCGAAGAAATCAGTTGGGTGTTCAACCCAATCACCTCATAGAACCACGTCTGTAAAAGACAAGGATCAACAGTCAAGAAATAAAAAAGAAGTGCATGAATGGAAAATGCGAATGCATAAAGAAAGATGCGAAAAATAAAGAATACCTACAGAAGATACGTGGCCCCAGTAAAAGTCGACCGAAAGCACCGGCTGAATGCATCCAAAGAATAGTAAAGGGTCGTCAAAGTTAGGCTCCCCCAATCATTGAAACGAATGTTTGAAAACACCCTCAGAAACGATAAAACCCACAAGTGCACGACGTCATCACTCGTCGCCACCAGAAAACCTCCCCCACAAGCATAATAAATAAGCGGGCCATCTGATGCACCTGTTGCCTGTCATTCTCATCGAACATCCTCCTCAGCAAAATCTCCCTTAAAGAGGACAAGCGAAGAGAATATCCAGAAGTAACCCTCTCCACGTCACCCAAAACCATCGTCACCGCCTCCGGCATCACCCTCAACGTCCTGTCCACCTCAATCTGGGCACCCTTGTAATCCATTCCCAACAACTGCTGCACATCAATGGGAGTCACCGTAATCTCCCCGAAGCCAAAATAGAAGGTGTGGGTAGTATCCCACTACCTCTCTCCCAAAGCACATAGTACTGCAGTGGAGCGGGGCGTCTCATCTAAAGCCGACGCTAGCCTCCCAAAACTCGTAGAAAACACCATCTAACGCACCACATCAGGAAGATGTTACCAAACATCCTTAAGCCCTGTCGTACCATGAGCACGAATAGTTAACATGGAGATGTTAGACTGTCAAGAAATGAGGAAAACCCTTGTTAGATTCAAGAAATAAAGCAATCTCGTTAAGAAAAGAAGAAAGGAATACCAAGAGTCATGAAATACTTACATATCCACCAGGGTTCACCACCCTTGAAGAGCGATGACACGAAGGTGCATGCAGAAGTGTCTGATCATTTGCCACTGGCTCAAACGAGTCAAAAGAGTTCTCGCTACTCTATGCGAGGGGCATCTTAGCCCTCCACTCTAACCCTGCCTAGTCATCGGCATTAATCCATGCCATATGGGTTGCACTGCTTGAGAAGTCATCCATTTTGGACGTTAGGATGATTTGCAGAGGTTTATAGCCGAAGAAAAGAAGTCAGAAAGATGTTCAAAATAAGGAGAACCCGCCCCCTTTTTTTATACGAGGCTAAGGGTTATGTCGATCGGCAGTCCCCTCCACCCACCAATCGACACTAAACCTTTCACCTGCTCGAGGTACCCCAAATGTTCATGCCAGTGATGATTGGCACACCTCCATCCATACCGGTTAGCACACCCTTTAAAATTTTATACAAAAGATTCGAAAAAATACCAAAAAATCCCGAACAATTCTAAAAAAATTCCTAAAATTGTCAAATCCATTCTAGCACCTTCTTTACCAAGGAGAACATTTTTTTACACCCGAAGTGGAATTATAGAGAATCATTCTCCCCAACAACATCTCCAAAAGACGCTCCAAAAATTCTCCAGCTGTAAATCTTCTGATCATTCACTATTCCCCAGCGGAACCTAAAATCCAATCATCATCCCCAGTGGAGTCCCCTAATTTCCCGAAGGAAAAGTACACCTCTTTTAGGTGAGAATTGACCTCGGTCTTGGATCGTCATCTCAGTTAGGTCAGAATTGACCTCGATCCTCGGTTGTCACCTCCTTAGGTCAGAATTGACCTTGGTCTTAGATCGTCACCTCAGTTAGGTCATAATTAACCTTGGTCCTCGGTCGTCACCTCTTTTGGGTCAGAATTGACCTCGGTCTTGGATCGTCACCTTAGTTAGGTCAGAATTAACCTCGATCGTTACCTCTTTTAGGTCAAAATTGGACTCGCTCTTGGATCGTCACCTCAGTTAGGTCAGAATTGACCTCGATCCTCGATCGTCACCTCCCTTAGGTGAGAATTGACCTCAATCTTGGATCGTCATCTCAGTTAGGTCAGAATTGACCTCAGTTATCGATCGTCACCTATTTTAGGTTACATTGACCTGGGTCTTGGATCGTCACCTTAGTTAGGTTAGAATTGACCTCGATCCACGATCGTCACCTCTATTAGGTCAGAATTGACCTCGGTCTTGGATCGTCACCTTAGCTAGGTCAGAATTGACTTCGATCCTCGATTGTCACCTCAATTAGGTCAGAATTAACCTTAGTTTTGAATCTTCACCTTAGTTAGGTTAAAATTGACTTTGGTCCTCGATCGTAACCTCTGTTAGGTCAGAATTGATCTCGCTCTTGGATCGTCACCTTAGTTAGGTCAGAATTAACCTCGATCCTCTATCGTTACCTCTTTTAGGTCAAATTGACCTCGTCTTGGATCATCACCTTAGTTAGGTCAGAACTGATCTCGATCCTCGATCATCACCTCTTTTTAGGTCAGAATTAACCTCAGTTTTGGATCATCACCTCAGTAAGGTCAGAATTGACCTAGATCCTCGGACATCACCTCTTTAAGGTCAGAATTGACCTCAGTCTTGGATCGTCACCTTAGTTAGGTCAGAATTGACCTCTATCATCAGTCGTCACCTCTTCTAGGTTAGAATGGGCCTCGGTCTTGGATCTTCACCTTAGTTAGGTCAGAATTTACCTCGGTCCTCGGTCGTCACCTCTTTTAGGTCGAAATTGACCTCGATCTTGGATCATCACCTCAGTTAGGTCAAAATTGACCTCGGTCCTCGATCATCACAACTTTTAGGTTAAGAATTGACCTCGATCCTCTGAATCAGCCATCAACATCCTTTAGGTTCGCAGAACTGACCTCCCACCATCATGTGGTGTCTATTCAACGGCCATCACTTGTTCCAAGCTCACACGTGGAGGGGATCTATAGACACCACATTATAGGACCCCTAAGTATCTCCTTAGACACCTAGCACTCCCCCTTTTCACTGAAAACCTAGGTCGCACTATGAGTACCGATCTAGAGGCCATCGAGCGCTCCCGAGCCTTATTTGACTCTGGTTAACTCTTTCGTTAGAGTGAAAGCTCTTTAAATCTTTGGAGGGCTCCAAATACCCTTTCCAATGATCCACCCTGTGCACAAATCGGCATAATGGTTGGGATGAACGGACCATTTCACTATTAAAAACTAGTTTTGAGGCCATCGGGACCTCTAGGGCCCAGAGTTAACCCCAATCAACTCCACCGTCAGAGCGAAAGCTATTTGAATCTTCAAAGGGAACTGAAACCCCTTTCCAATGGTCTACCCTGTGTGAAAAACAGTATAACCATTTGGACTAACGACCAGTTTTCCCCTAAAAATTGACCCGAAGGCCACCGAGCGCTCTCGGGCTCCATTTGACCAAAGTCAACTCTTCAGCCAGAACGAGACTGAATGAATCTCTGAAGGTTACTGAATACCCTTTCTAATGATCCACCTCGTGAGCGATTCTGACCAACAATACGGATGAATGATCCGTTTTACTTCGAGAGGTCGTTGGGCGCTTTCGGGCCCCAGTTGACCAAGGTCAACTTTCCGAACCAAGAGAAACTCTTTGGAATGTCAAATTACATCTACTAAAATTTCTAACGGCCTGCATCGTACGCGATTCTGACTTACCATAAGGACGAACGATCCATTTTTGTCCGACGATCTTCCGTCCAAAAGACGGATGTGCGCTTCCGAGCCACATTTGACCCAAAGTCAACTCCCGAACTCGAGAGAGGTTTAAAGGACTCTCGAAGGTATCTGAAATAAATTTCTAACGGTATGCTCCGTGCACAATTCGGATCAAAGGTTTGTGCACTACGATAATTTTTTTAGAAAAGTCCGCACGGGACTCCCAATTGGAAGGTCCTGAACCCTGCCTATCGGCACAGTGCCAAGGGTGACCTGCCGATAGGCACCCCTTGGGGTACGACACCCCCTGACCCTACTCCCAAGAGAGACAAAAATCCATTAGCATCAGTGATCTCAGCAATATTCTCTCGAAGTCAGCGAAGTTCCATTCAAGCCTAAATACCCATCCTTTTCACACCCTATTTGGTAAATATCCTCCTCTCTCATCAACATCCATCAACATTCAAGGGAGTTCATCCAAGATCCAAGCTCAAGCTCCAAAGAAGGTCCACTTCCTTTTCCCTCTCTTTTAATCTCTTATTTTTGCATAAGTTACATTATATTCATAATCTAGTTCACTTTAGTTCATACACATTAACATCTACGCTTTTATTAGTATATTGCACGTACTTTATTTTTCATAAAAAACCCAAAAATAAATAAAAGAGGGTTACACCCATAAATTTCGAACGGAATTAGCCATCACACTTTTTCCAAAACCAAAAATACATTTTCTACATGTGCACACATAATAAAATTCCATTCGAATCTATGGGATAAACCCCACCCCTATTCTACATTTGAACTACGTGGACTTTGATGCCTTTACAGTCTACGTAGGCGTCTTAGATTAAAATCCGAGATTCGAGTCCAACTTTTTAATTTTCCAATTTCTCTTATTTTCCAAATTTCTCAAAATCTGTCATTTTATCATATATATATATATATATATATATATATACATGTAATATGCGTGTTCGCTTTTCATCTCACACATATTATCGTTTCCTAATAAGTATCAATACCACAACGAACGCTCATATTCTATCTTCTACATTTATTATTATTTTGGGAATATTCCTGTGGATGACCTCACCCTACCTTTTTCATGGTATGGGTCGAACGATTCCAATCTCCATTATAGAAATACATTCACACACTTCACAGGGATAAAGGAAAATATTAATATTTTCCCATGAGAGGTCGAAAGGGAGGGATGGGTGCCTAACACCTTTCCATTCCGTAACTTAGCCCCCGAACCTTTGATCTATTGGTTTCATATGCATCAGTTTGTCCTTGATGTCGCTCTCTCGAAGTGGCAACATGTTCTTTTGCCTGTTTTGATAAAAATAGGCTGACGACTACACCTCTTTACATTCACACCGACGACGGTCGAAGCACCTTTCGAAGAGAGGGTGTGAGACTGCGGCGCAGTTCTTCCTAGAGGTATTCTCCCCCTTTCCTCCCGGAACGAACGCCGCGTACCCCCCGGGATGGCCACATACCCCATTAAATCTCCTAGGTGTAATAACTAGTATAACCCAATCGAAATAAACTCATAAACTCCATCACCAAAGCAAAGCAACCAATCAACCGTAGGATTAAACTAGCTACAAAGCATATTAAATGATACGAATTAAACGAAAGAAAGTAAACTTAATTAATAAAGCAAGTAAATAAAGCAAGGAAAAAAAATAATGAATCTATACTACAAAGCCAGTAATTAAAGAAGTACAACTTAAATAAATTGAGAAGAAAGAGGAATAGTGTTCTTACACAACCATAAATGGGTCAACCCACTATATGAGCAAACCTTAGGAAGAAAAAAATGGCACACTCTCCATCCTTACCCAAACCCTAACCTAAGAGAACCAAACCCTAAAATTAAGTAAGAATGAGATATCTTGAGATCCCCACAAAAATAAACCAAATGGTCTATTTATACAAAGTTACAAAAAATAATGAAAGAAAAAGAAATAAGAAAAGAAAAAGGGATTAAGTTATAATTTCAAATAAAAGAAAAAGAGAAAAAGAAAGAAAATAGAAATGGGCACACAAAATATCTCGAATAAAACAGATCACCGGTCGACCGGGGCTAAGGCCGACCGACCGCAGCTGCCACAACATGCCCACTGCTGAAACTTGCTAATGTCGAGACCTATGTCCAACTCTGTAATTATACAAAAGACCCACCATTGATGACCTTCCATGGTGTAAAGCCAAGACCCATTTGCGTGTATGGTCAATGATCATCATCAATTTGGGCCACAATCATCCCAAATTGCATGTGGCCAAAACCCGAGCTAAACCCGGGCCCGGGCCAAAATCCAAAATTGCCATTTCTATTTGAAGTTTCCTGCAAAAGTTGGACAAAAGAGATAAAGGAGATAGATGGAATTAATTAGAATGTTAGCATTTAAAATAATAAATTAAATACCTTATAATTCTTCCCCAATTAAAGGTCCGTATTTTCTTCGTTCGGAATCAAATTCGAGCACTGTTTATGGCCACGCGAAGCTTGGACCTAGAGCTACAACTTTCGTGAAGACATTGGTAAAAAATACCAAAGTGTGAAATTACGGTAATGCCCCTGAACGTGCAAACATTGACGAATCTTTACCGAAACGTGATGAAACATCACAGTAAGTACCGTAACACCTATAAAAGCTCAATAATACCTCAAATAAAGTGTTAGTACATAAAACTGAGGTTGTCTGATGAACTAGCATAATAATTGGAATTAAAGCATCCGAGGGGGCTAAAATGCATAAGTTTCAAGGGTAATAAGTTCAATGATTCTGGACGAATCCCTATCCTCATAAGTTTACATATCAGTTTCTCATTTATACTTCATCGAATTTATAAATATTTGGTCGACATACTGGCTGACCAAATTAAGAAGATGAACCACTAGGAAGAGAAAAGGTCATTCACATGGGAATTATCAAGAGTTATTCCACACGTGTCTTAGAAGACCAATGGTCTCATTTATTGTGTATAGGTGTAAATGCTTGAATATATAAAGGCATTTCACCCTTTGATTTCGGACCATTATAAATATCGCATTTCCCTTAGCTCAAGGGACATGTCGATTGCACATAAGTAAGACTGCCCAAAATTCCATGTAACTATCGATAACAATAATACCATAATTGTGGACCTAGTTTTTTCCTTAGCTGAACCACGTTAAAAATATTTATTGAACTTTATTATCTTATTTGCTTTCTTTATCGATATTTAATTAATTATCTGTGATTACAAAATTGGTAATTCATAGCTAAGTCTATGCTAATTTTGGACATCAATAAATTGGCGTCGTCTGTGAGAATGACTGCTTGCCATCGTTCTCTACCAATTAACTTCACTGGTTTCACTTATTCACCTTAGAATCTTTTGAGAGGATGATGAACAATCCTGAAAGAAGCCTTATTGCTGTAGGCATTACTCATGATCCATCTAGTGCTCCTAGCATAGTAGGTATTCAAGGAATCTTAATTAATCTTGCTAAAGGGCAAGAAGCAATGCAAGAGACAATACGACATTTAGCTTAAATATTATAGGACAAGTCTACTACCACACCATCTCAAAATATCATTCCACCTCCTCCTCCCATAAATGAGAAAAGTAGTTACTCCAGGTCCTCTCGTGACAGATCTTATCACCCAGGAGCAACATCCATTTGATTTACTGATTACTATGATGATCATTCTTTCACTTCTGAGCGACCAAACGTGTTGGAACGATTGAGAAAAGCTCTGCTTTTGATCATCTTAGTCCCCGAGAAACTAAAGGTCATCATAGAGAACCGGTCCTATCTGGCGAACATATGTAGGGGCAATTTGGTCTAGAGCGAGCATTAGAGGATCTGTGTGTGCCGAGCAGACTTTTCAGGAAGAAAGCTCAACATAAAGGAACAATAAGGCCATCAAGCCGCCTCAGCCAAGTCCAAACCATAAGATCACTCTTTGAAGGGGGTTATACAGAGACTGGAAGATCTTCTGCGAGAAATGGCTAAGACCAAGAATCCTCCGCAAAGGACTTTTATGAAAGGATCTCTTTTCACCCATCCATTGCGGATTTTTCTACGCCATTCAAACCACCTGTGGACACTCCTAAGTATGACGACAAAACTGATCCCATCTTTCATGTTAAATAGTACGAAGTTACTGTTGATATTTATTTTGTTCTTGAGTGACTAGATGTAATGTCGAGCTTTCTCTGCTCGAGGAATTGATTTAAAATACTAGATCATTTGAATTTATATCATAAATGGGTTTCAATAAAAAATAATTATAGTGTAAATACATATAAGATTCAAGATCTCATACCTTTACGGTTCTTTCTAGCTTGAACAATAGAGATTTGATATATTTCGGGTTACACCGATCCGTGTCATAAATCTAACTATGAGACAGCCATAAAATTAAAATGATTTTATTCAAATATCTTAACAGTGCGAAAATAAAATCTTTCGCGAGTTTTTGTATCTTTCGACCTCTGAAACTCATAGAAAAACTTTCAGCCCCATCCGATCAACGGTTCTCAAGTTATGTCTTTAACAAGTAAATATCATAACATTTCGCGCATTTATTTGGGCAGATGAAATCGTGTGTTCTTGGACTGATTTCATCCCCAAACCTTCATATCTGTGCCAAAAATATTATATTGGGGTTTATGTATATTATAACACTTTCTTGAAAATGTAATTCACCTTCTTGATCCATTTTTTTATTCAATTCCAGATCTAATTCGTGTTATCAAATCTGCTTCATGAATCACTATTTTGTAAATATGCGAGAAATAGGCAAATCAAACGTTCTCCGAATGACTTGAAATTTCTTGTGCCTCTTCCTATATATGTCACGATTTCGTGGTTCAATTTAAATTTTTTTTGGACTCTCCAATTGTTCGTAATCAATTTTACAACTTGAGAGCTTTAAAAGGGACCTCGATGTCTTCCATGCTATTCCTTTAAGCCACTACATGTCATTAGTGTGTGGGCACCAAGGATCCCGACCACATCTCTCCTTTTTATGTATTTTCTGATATATATTGATCCCACACTTATTAGGAAGCAAGGGGTTGCTTTATATAGGCTAGCACGGGGACACCCAGGAGAAATAGGAGACTAGGTTCCTAAAAAATTCAGAATCTCAATTAAACTCTATAATTAATTCCATAATTCTATAAATTATTATTCATTCCACTAAAGAATAATAATTGCACTCTAGTCTACTATCTCAAAATTATTATTTCGAGCCCCTCATCATTAAATTCTTAATAATCTCGCCACATTAAGATTACAGATACATGTCGATTAAATTAAATTATTGATAATTATATTTAATAGACTTCTTATAAATTCCTTGATACCGTCCACTTAACTTATTTAATATGATGAATAATTAAATCCAGCGGCTGGGTTTGACATGATCAAATCTTATGATCTACATCAAGAGGGTAGCATAATTCTTTATGCCAAGACGTAGATTCCATTCGTAATTAACTTTCACCATACACTAATCACCATTATCCAATACACATGGCTTATTGATCCATAAAATAATCTCACCCAATAGGTCAAAGTAATGAACAATTGATGCACGTGTCCATCAATTATGTTCGGATTAAGAGCTTAAGCAATCCTAACAATCATGAGATATGCATTATCTTATATAGTCAGTGTAAAGATAATTATTTATAATTGGTCCCGTTAAATACACAAAAAATGTACTAGCACAATAAGTGAAAATTATAGTGTTTCCTGTAAAAAGGATAGACCTGCTAAAATAGTGTGCTACAATCCTACTAATGGTGTGTTCATCTCCATCTAAGATTGTGAACCAGACATATATTCTATAAGGACCAATGATCTAATCTTCCATGAGTAAGCCGAACTCTACACACTAAATCATCTACTATTTATAATAAACGACACCTATGCATAAATATATAAAATAATATGATGCAAACATCATTTGGGAATATTCTTATTAAACAAACATATTAAAATTCACTATTGAACCATGACTTTTGACGAGTGCATTATTTTGCATGAATCATGTCCAAATCTAGACCTTGTTAGGCCCTTTGTATTATAAATAATGAGCTTTTAGATTCGTTTTCGTAAAATAAAAGAAAAATGCAAGTTTGAATAAAATTTGAGTTAAAAATACAATTATAGTAACCTGAAGGGGTGAAATCATAATTTTCCAAACTTTATGGGCCTGAAAATAATTTTTAAATGTTTATCTAGGAAAAATAAAGTTCCCTCTGAAATTTGGTTGAATTTCGGATCAAAACGAGCAATTTATGAATTTCGAGGGCTAAAATGCAAAGAGGGGTAATTATGTAATTTTTAAATATTTATGTTCATAAATTTGAATTAATTATTTTTATTTTGCATTTTTACAGTTACCCCGAAAATGTGGATAACAAAGGAGTCGATGTGAAAAAATTATTACGATACGTCGCGATACGACATGATACGATTGATACAGTTGTACTAAATATTTTTTATAAAATCGCTCGAGTGTCCGTTGAGGCCGTGCCACAACTTTTCGAAAAGGTGTTGACAAGACTCACAATTTTGAAGTTCGAACGAAAATAAAATTTTGAAGTTTTGGGGGTCAAAAATGCGATTAAATCTAATGTTGTGAATAGTGACGTGAATAGTGCCAAAATTGGAGGAAATTATTTATAAAAAAAATGATTTCTCAATTATCTCCAACCCTTCTCAAGACTCCATGGGATAATTATCAGCTCAAATACAACCAATCAAAGAGAGTTTCACTTTAACTCAAACATTTCATTCCTAAACTTATAAATAAGACCCATTTGCTCATTATTAATAGAGCCATTTGAGAGATAATTTTTGGTAGTGTTATTTGAGAGTATATTTTCTTTGAGGGCGAAGAATTATTTGGTGGAAGAAGTTTATCAAGATTTATTGTAAGAAACGCTTATTGTAAGTTTGTTTCATTAATGAGAATTAATATTCATACTTGCATTTGTATTTTGTCTTCAATTATGCTAGTCCTCCCACACACTAGTTTATATATTTCGTAATCGCACTTTTTATTATTTTTTAGCTTAGTTTAATATTACACCTTTTTTCTATACCCATTTCGTCTAGTTGGACTGTTGCAATTCTTTTGAAAGTAAACGCTGACAAATGTCGGTGGATTCGACCCGTACTTACACTCGTTATTCTATAATAGCCCGTGCACTTACAGTATTTTATAAAATTGAAAACAAATTTTTGGCGCCCTTCCCGGGGATTTGTTCGATTTTTTTAAAGAATTATGACTTTCGGGCTAGTTTTTTTCTTTTTTTTTTTTACTTTTTGCACTAGTTTATCCTAAAATACAAAAAAATTAGTTTTTGTGTGCTCCTACGTGCTTTTGCATTACTTTTTTTTGAAAATTTTCAGACTTGTTTTTTTAGTCAGTAGTCCAGAGGTACGTTTTTGTGTGCTTCTACGTGTTTTAATTTCACACTTAATTTAGCACATTGCATAAATTGACTTAAGGGCAAAACGCTTAACAACGCTAGAATTAAAAGCTACTCCAACGCGAACTTATCAAATCGATTCTATTTTACCTCGTCTAGGATTGGTGTTTTTTAATGACTCTTCGTACCAACCACCTACCTGGAGGAAAAAGGGGAATTTTGGGTGATAATCGTTGTAGAAGGGTAGTGAGATTGGGGTCTATGAATAACTGGAAAGGGTGAGGTGTGACCCACTCCAATGGACGTTGTCTGCAAGGTTCTCAAGAACTTCTAGAGCAGCTTCTGATTAAACCTTCTCCTTTGGGGGAAAATGGATCTCGAGCTGGAACTCCCCCCTGCAAGAAGATGAACTTCCACAATAATAATAGTAATTTTCTCAAGAATGTCTCCTGAGAATGATGGTTGTCAGTGAGGAGTGAAAGAACAAGGGACTTAGCACTAGAGAGAGAGAGAGAGCAGAGAGAGAATACTAGAGAGGTTCTGGTGTGATTTTGACAGAGTAACGATGCTATTGCATTTTTCTATATATTCTTGAGGGTTGGTGAGGGACAAGGTTCGCAGTCTAATATTTGTCCCTACCCATGTGTAGCAGCCTGCCCCCTCAGGCAGGTGCCACCTGGTGCAAACCAAAGTCAAAAAGTAAATATGTCTCCTAATGGAGACAAAATATCTGATTTGGTAAATATCTTTTGAAACGGTAACTTTTGGTACCAACTTTGTAAACTTGAGGGGGGGTCTCAAGGACCACCTCCTCTAAAATCTTTGTTAGCTTGATGGGGCCTTGAGGACGCCCTTCTAAAATCATTTTTCTTGAGAGGGGCATAGAGGACCCTCTCCTTTAAAATCATTTTATAAACAATTCTTTTCTTGTGAGTAACCCTTCGGCTGCTCACCCTTGTTGTGTCTGACTGTGAGGTATGTGAGAACTGGGCGACCTTAGGGTCTTTCTACTAGTATTCTCTCAATCCTAAAGTGCTAAGTGATTGAACTAGCCCAACACAACTTGTTCCTCAATCGCCAGCCAAAACTCCCAAGAGATCTCAATTGGCCTATTTGATCCCTGCTTGCTCAACTAGGCTACCTGTACAAGAAATCGAAGTGTTAATACTTTTGTTCTTTTGAATAATGACTTTTCATGATGAGTAGTTGATCATGGTAGACACTCCCTCATCCTAGCCTATTTTTCTAGAAGTTGAGGGGGAGGACCTTGACTACTCCTCGCCCCGACATTTTCGAGAAGTTAAGGGACCTTGAAGGTTCCTTCACCAATATGAATTTTCTGCCGTTGAAGGACCCTGGGGTTCCTTCACCAATATATATTTCTTCTGGGACCCTGGGTGGGGTTGCTTCTCAGTATGACTTTTTGTCGGGACCCTGGGGGCGTTCCTTCTAAATGATAACATCTGCAGGGACCCTGGGGGGAGTCCCTCTCAACATGGGCTTTTGCTACCACCTAGGTGAGGTCCCTTCTCGATTTGAGTTTTTGCAGGGACCCTGGGGGGTTCTTTCTCAATGTCAACTTCTGCAGGGACCCTGGGGGAGTCTCTCTCAACATGGGCTTCTGCCTCCACCAGGGTGAGGTTCCTTTTCAACTTGAGTTTCTACAGGGACCTTGGGGGCCCCTCTCAACATGGGCTTCTTTCGCCACCTAGGTGAGGTTCCTTCTCGACTTGAGTTTTTGCAGGGACCCTATGGGGTTCCTTCTCAATTTCAACTTCTGTAGGGACCCTTGGGGGGAGTCCCTCTCAACATGGGCTTTTTTCGCCACCTAGGTGAGGTTCCTTCTCGACTCGAGTTTTTACAGGGACCCTGGGGGATTCCTTCTCAATGCCAACTTCTGCAGGGACCCTGGGGGAGTCCCTCTCAACATGGGCTTCTGCCTCTACCTAGGTGAGGTTCCTTTCAACTCGATTGAGTTTATGTACGGACCCTTGGGGGTCCCTCTCAACATGGGCTTCTTCTGCCTCCTAGGTGAGGTTCATTCTCGACTTGAGTTTCTGCAGGGACCCTGGGGGGTCCTTCTCAATATGGGCTTCTGCGCCACCTAGGTGAGGTCCCTTATCGATTTTAGTTTCTGCAGGGACCTAGAAAAGTATTTTGGGGATGACACCCTTATACATTAGCTCCTCGTGCAAAGTCTTTTGTGGTGGGCAGTGCAAAAGGATTTGTACGCCATAAATTCAGTTTTCAATTTTGAGGGACCCTAGGGTTCCTTCATCATTCCCCCTAGGGTCATTAAATTCTCTGTCACTTCATCCAAGTTTTTTAGACGAGGCCACTTATGGTGGACCTCCTTATTTGGGTTTCAACTTGGGTATAGGAGTTGCTCACAGTGAGCCCCTCATCCTTGGCATTTTTCTATGACCTTCTATTTTGGGTAGAGTGGTTGCTCAAAGTGAGCCCCTCATCCATGGCCTTCTTCTACGTCCTTCTATCTTGGGTAGAGGGGTTGCTCGCGGTGAACCTCTCGCGCTTGGCCTTCTTCCGTGGCCTTGTATCTCGAGTAGAGGGTTTCTCGCATTGAGCCCCTCATCCTTGGCCTTTGTCTGTGGCCTTTCATCTTGAGGGGTTGCTCACGGTGAGCCCCTCATCCTTGACCTCATTTTGTGGCCTTCTATCTTAGGTAGATGGGTTGCTCGCTATGAGTCCCCTCACCCGGGTTTTCACCTCGCCATAGGGCCACTCAAGATGGACCCCTTATTCTAAGTATTTTCTTGATAACTTGGGCAGTAGGAGCCCCTCTAGGTGGGCTCACTTACCCTTAGCTATTCTAGAATAGCAGTTGGACACCCCTCTACATTAGTCCCCTCGTACATTTGTGTTGGGTAGACCAAAGGGTTTTTTACGAAACAATCACTTCATCTTGGAATGCGTACATTTCATCCCTTTACATCATTATAGTGTATGATTTGGAGTGACAAAGCAGTTCCTCGTGGTGGACTTCCTCATCCTTAGTCATTCTATTTTTTGCATCGGTTTTTTGGGCAGAGGGGACACTCTTGGTGAGTCCCATCGCTCTAACTCATTTTACCTTATTTCTAGTTTATGCCCAGGGGGGGGGGGGGTTGAGGTAGACCCTCTCTTTTATATGTCTGTCTTTGGTAGATGGGTCACTTATCTTGGACTCCCTCACCCTGGGTTTTCCTCTTTGTATATGCCTTTGGCAAAGGGGGTCACTCGAAGTGAATTCACTCACCATGAACTGTTCGTTCCTTTGATTGTAGTTGAGGGGCCACTCATGGTGGCCCCCCTCGCCATCGGCTGTTTTGTAACATTACTCTTGGTCGAGGAGAAACTCGTGGTGGACTCCCTTGTCATAAACTATTGCTTATTGTAATCTTGACTGAGGGGCTATTTGTGGTGGACTCCCTCATCCTCGAACTGTTACTTGTGTTGGTATTGGCAGAGGGTACCACTCGTGGTGGACCCCAAGCCACGAGTCCTTTTCTATAGCATCAAGTTTGGGAAGAGGGGTCACTCAAGGTGAATCCCCTCACCCTATGTTATTTTCTGTCAATCTTGGGCAGGGTGAGCACTCTAAGTGGATCCCCTCGCCCTAGGCTATTTCACTCTTTGTTCACTGGATTGAGGACTTCTCAACATTAGCCCCTAGGTCGGAAGTGTCTTGTAATGTCGAGAGACTTGTGCACGAAATATCATAATCAATATTTCACTCTTTGTTCACTGGCTTGAGGACTTCTCAGCATTAGCCCCCACGTGCAGAAGTGTCTTGTAATGTCGAGAGACTTGTGCACGAAACTGTCGTACCTTTTATTTATGGGCGCTCCAATGACCTTGGATCCTCAGGTACTAAATTGTTGTATCTTTTATTTATACTTGACCGTTGCTCAAGACTGTGAACGCTCCGGTGCCCTTGGAACCTTAGGTACTAAACTGTCGTATCTTTTATGTATACTTGGCAATTGTTTAACACTGTGAGCGCTCTGGTGCACTTGGAGACTTAGGTACTAAACTGTCGCACCTTATATTTATATTTGGCACTTACTCAAGACTTTGAGCGCTCCTATGCCCTTGGAGCCTTAGGTACTAAACTTTCGTACCTTATATGTATACTTGGCACTTGCTCAATACTGTGAGCGCTCCGGTGCCCTTGGAGCCTTAGGTACTAAACTATCGTACCTTATATTTATACTTGGCACTTACTCAAGACTGTGAGCGCTCCTATGCCCTTGGAGCCTGAGGTACTAAACTGTCGTACCTTATTTATGCTTGCACTTTCTCAACACTCCGAGTTGCTCTATTTTCTATGAGAACTTCAAGACTGAACCTTCCCATAGTCTGTGGGGTATTTGCCTATTATCTGAGAAAGTTATCATTTGGAAACTATCCCTCTAATTGTGGGGTACTTGCATATAACTGAGCAAGTTAAAATTTTGAAGCCGCCCCTCTAACTGCGGGGTACTTGCATATAATTGAGCAAGTTAAAATTTTGAAGCTTCCCCTCTAACTGTGGGGTACTTGCATATAGGATGATAAAGTTAATATTTTGAAACCTCCCCTCTAACTGCAAGGTACTTGCATATAGGCTGAGCAAGTAAAAATTTTGAAGCTTCCCCTCTAACTGCGGGGTACTTGCATATAGGCTGAGCAAGTTAATATTTTTAAACTTCCCCTCTAACTGCGGGGTACTTGCATATAAGCTGAGCAAGTTAAAATTGGGAAGTTTCCCCTCTAGCTGCGGGGTACTTACATATAGCTGAGCAAGTTATGACCTTTTAACGCAACCCCATGTGACTATGGGGTACTTTCTAGCGCAACCCCGTGTGACTTTGGGGTATTTTTTTTAGAGCAACACCAAGTGACTGTGGGCTATTTTGTTATGCACATTCATTTCTTAGGGAGTGACTAGGAGATGGGGTTAGCCCTTCTCATTCCCACAAACTTTGAATAAAATTTCACATATATCATAAGTAAAGAAATAATTATTTCTTTATATTAAAAATTTCCCTTGGTCTGAAGGGTCCTTGTTCAAAACTTTTCTTAGGAACCTTTTTGTCTTAGAAAAAATAACAAGTTTAGGGAGGGGGTAGACCCCTTTCTCCATATTTTCTGAAAACTGGTCAAGTCAAAATTTTTCCTGAGAATAAAGGTTAGGGCTTGGTCTCTAGGTTAAAAATCTGAATGGAATAATATTTTTTTTTATTACTACTAAGAGGATAACCTCCAGTTGGTCTGGTGCCAAAAATGTACTTGTTGTGTCTGTAAGGACTTTCCTCAATATACTTTTCCCTTGGGATGGATATTCCCCCAAGTATAATGAGGAAAGACCTTCATGTCATGGACCTTCTTCTAATCTAGTAAAGGTTATACTATTCTCTTAAGAAAGAGAAAACATTAGTCCGGTGGACAATTTTGTTTATCCTTGGCACTTGATCAATATTGTGAGTGCTCCTATGCCCGTGGATACTGAGGTACTAAACTTTCGTACCTCATATTCATACTTGGCACTTTCTCAAGACTTTGAATGCTCCCATGCCCTTGGAGCCTTAGGTGCTCATATGGCACACCTTGTATCTATACTTGACACTTTCTCAAGCCTGTGAGCACTCGGGTGCCCTTGGAGCTTTATGTGCCCAACGGTCGCAGCTTATATTTTAATTTATACTTTGGCAAATGCTATTTATGTTCTCACACCTGTTGTCCTATTATATTAGGTGGATAAATAATAACGAGTAAAAAATGCACTCAGAGGCCCCATGGCCTATATAGGATAACTTGACATTTTATAAGCATTAAATTTTGCTAAGAAGGTATAGTTGTTACCTCATACTTTACGCTGCTAGATTTTGTCTTTCGCACTAGGTAAGAATGCTCATGAAGCACGTTGGAGTCGAGTATACCTCCAAAACAACATCAACGGCTTCATCATCACCCTGTGTTTCTTGAGATGTTGATGCCACCATCATTCCCATCATGATAGGCTATTTGCCTATCTCTATTTATATATCTACGGTGGTGGCCACTGGCACCACCACTATAACCACTACCCCAGGCGATTCGGTTGTCACCGTCTCTTTCGCCCCATTTTTAGTTGACGCCGTCGCTATGGTCCCTCTCCAATCAGTGCCCTGTGATTTTGACGGGTTATCTGTCGGCGAAGGGTTCCCTTTTGAGGCGAGGACCTCTAAGGGTTCCTGGCCATTTTTTTTAATGAGAAAATATTTCTCGTAAAAAATTCGGCCAGACTCTCATTCTTCGATGGGCTCTTCGTCGGCAACTTCTGTGTACAATAATTTAGGTACTATGACAAACAAGGTTCCTCGCCTACTATAGAGGTCATGAGGGGTTCCTCGTACGCAGCGGGTTCCTCGCAACCTGCTGTTAGCGGTATAATATTTGTGATGAGGACCCCTAAGGGTTCCTCAATTGATTCCTCCATGATTTTGGGTTCCTCGCACGTTGTATGGACATATTTTCATAGGTCCGTTATCAATTTATTATGTCATATACCGCTACACCGTCGAAGAGCATTCAAGAGACATCTACATCAAAGACGGATCCGAATTACTCAAGTTTTTCATCATTCAAGACTCCGCGAAGTTTACTTTGGTAAGGTTATATTTTAAATACCTTAACTTTTCACTTAGAGCTTTTGGGATATTTTTACAAAATATTTTCTAAGTGTTGGAGCGGACTTTTTCGTCAAAATTTGAGAATGAGTAATTTTTCTAAGTGTTGAAGCGGACATTAAAATAATGTTTTTTTTTCGCAACAGTCGTTCGAGCGACATAGCATGTCGTTCGCGCGAGATAACATGTCGCGCGATCTCGTTCGAGCGACAACTGTCTTTCGTTCAAGTGACTTGCTGATCTCGTTCGAACGAGCTCGAATTTCGAGGTGGCGCATTTTTTAATAAATACTCATTATTTGGTAACGTTTTCATTAAGAAATCCATACATTTTTCCAGAACAGAAACACTGCCAAAGCAGTAATCTTTAGGCTTCTTCCTTTAGGGGTTTAATCCCTTTTTTTGTTTTACAATTCACAAAACTCCCATCTTGCTTTAGTGAATTGTTTTGGTGTTTAAGAACACAACTTTTGCCCTTGTTTATTCTTTGTGGGGAGAGCTCTACAACCGACAGCTGCGTGCAATTGTGGAGGGAGTCCTTGTGAAGAGTTCAGACTGCGTGTCTAGGATTGCGGTCCTTGTGGTATAGCTGTGCGTGAACCACTGCAGATTTCTAGCCGTTGCTTTGAAGGTTTGACGAAGACACCGTGCGTTATTCTTGTGGGCGAAAGCAAGATGGTATGTAAGTCAATGGTCTTGTAAACTTTTCAAAGTTCTAAAAATAAAAGGTTTTGCCCTGCGGGGATTTTTCCTTAAGCTTGTGTCGCATGCTTTATTTATTTTATGATTTGACACATGCACACACGCAGTTGAATGATTTGGGGCTGATTTATTTTGGTTTAAAAATAGACACTAATTAAATAAGTGTGTCGAATTGGAAACTTGCGAATAAATTTAATTTAATCAATTATCACACAGTCGCGTTCTCTCAAATTGGTATCAGAGTAGGTTACGCTAATTTATCGCGTATTCCTATTTTCCGCAAAATTTGTGTGATATTGATTTTTTTTTGAAAAATCAGTTTTGTGAAAAATCGCAATTTTTTCAATGGAACGCTCGTTTAATGAGGAGCTTATTTTTGAAAATGTTCATGACCATGCTGAAAATTTAAAAAGTTTGAATTTGAAACTTTGCAAAAGAATTAAAGTTTCGGAAAAAGAAAATTCTCGTTTTAAATCCGCGATGGATCTTTTGCAAACGGTTCAAAATCAAAGAGATTTTTATCGTGAAAAATTAGTTTCCTTGGACCATGACTTTGTTTCTTTAAAATTGTCCAAGAAGGAGTGTGATGATAGGGTCCAAGTTTTAGAAAACGAATTAGAGGACCTTAAAAATTCGATGGTTTGTGTTTGTGCCAAAGATGATAAAAATATTTTAGTCAATGAGTTTGTGGCACGTGAAAAGACTCTTAGGGATAAGTTTGTTTTAATTGAGGGGGAGCGTGATACACTGTTAAGTTTAATTGATAATTTGAAAAATAAATCCCTCAGATTGGAAGAGTCTAATTATTTGCTTGAGTAAAAAATTTTGAAGTTAAAAAATGATTTGACAGACTCAAGTAGGTTTGATAGTGATGGTAATGGCTCATCTTGTTCTCATGCTTCTAGTGCTAAAGACAAAACCATTATTTGTTTTAGAGGGTCAACTAATTCCAAGGATATTAGAAAAGGTCAACCCATAGGTGTCGTTCCACCCGTTTACACATGTTCATATTGTGGTAGGAAAGGTCACCTTAGGCGTTTTGGTTTTGATCTTGGAAAATGTCCTAGGAAGTTTATGTCTATTGTTCCCGTGATTCCCAAATCCCCTACACGTGTTTTTACATCTATTTGGGTTAGGAAATCACTTTTGGATACGCTAGATTTTAGAATAGTTGATTCTCGTCTGCTTACACATGATTCTTCTCTTGCCATATCATATAGATGATTGTGTTTGCATGTTTGTCATACGCTAGTTATGCTTTTTGATATATTTTTGTTTACTAGTGTTGTGACATGTACTTTTTGTACAGATTTTTATTTTTGAAAAATTTTGAAAAATGCAAAAAGATTTTATTTTGATAAAATTTTTAGAAAAATCCAAAAAAAAAATAATTTTTTGTATTTTGTTTGCACCGTTTATGGATGAATACTTAGGATGACCGAGTCACAACATCATTCCATTTTACAAGTGACTATTTGATAGTGTTTTGAGACAATAGGTCAATTCATACTTGAGCTTTATAATGTTTGGAGTCATTAAGATGTAATTAAGTGTTCTTCCTACATGTTTGACTCATGTTTCCTTTATTGCACACATGCACGGATTTGATTGATTATTGCTCTTGACTTATCACATGTTGGTTGGGTGTTTTCATCTCAATTTTGTCCTTAAAACGAACCAAGTGCAATAATACGAGAGTAATAAAAGTAGTGCATGTAAAAACCATTGCCCGTGAGAAATTTGTTTAGATTAAAAAAATGATGAGTGAACACGGGAAAGGGCTGCGAGTGAATAATAATCACGTCGTAAAAGCCACCGTTTGAAAAGATCCCACAAAAAAAATTAAGGCTATAAAAAGATGAAATATGCCAAAAATTTGGGCCAATAGGTTTTCTCTAAGTTGAGAATTTAGTACCTCTTCAGATATAAAGAATTGCATTATTATATATGAGGGAGTTTTGGATGGATATATCAATGGGTTTGCACGTCCTTTGAAAAGTTCTCGAAATGGCACTAAATAGTTTTGGACGTTATTAGTGTGGAAATCATTTGACTTTGATTTGTTGATTTGATTAAGACAATGTCATTTAAATTCAATAATTTTTACACCTAAGGATTCTTTTGATGTTCATTCGTTAAGGGTACACGTATGCATCGTGCACATATGATTGATTGAGTTTATTTACCTATCGAATGTATTCACACACATTCATTACGTTTCCATGGATTGGTTGTTTGAGTTTAAATCCTTGGTGTGATTTTTTGTATCATATTTTTCAAAGTGGTATCTTATTTTTGTATGAACGATTGAAAAATCCAAAAATAGTTTGTGGAATTTGTGAGATACTCCTTTTGCATGCGCGTAGCTTGATCTTTGTTTGCTATGCATTTTGTCGTGACACTCCTTGTTTTTAATTGTTTCTTCTTATCTGTCTATTTGGGGACATCATAAAAAGGGGGAGAAAGAATTATCATGTTATGGGGGAGTTTTTGCATTATGGGGGAGATTTGATCATTAATGCTTTATTCTTATATCATTTCAAACTTGATGCATCACGAAGGAATTTTTCTTTATCTCATGTGTGTAGGTACAAAGATTGAAGATCATGATGTTGCACACCCTGATGAGAAAAATTATGAGATTTGACGAAGATGATTGAAGAACAGTTTTGAGGTCTTGAAAATTTATTCATGGGAGGGTAGATTTGTATAGGCAATTTAGTTTTTGATAATTCGGATTTTTTATGTATGTATCGGCATAGACATAGGGGGAGATTTGTAAGGACATATTTTCATAAGTCCGTTATCAATTTATTATGTCATATACCGCTACACCGTCGAAGAGCATTCAAGAGACATTTACATCAAAGACGGATCCGAATTACTCAAGTTCTTCATCATTCAAGACTCCGCGAAGTTTACTTTGGTAAGGTTATGTTTTAAATACATTAACTTTTCACTTAGAGCTTTTTGGATATTTTTACAAAATATTTTCTAAGTGTTGGAGCGGACTTTTTCGTCAAAATTTGAGAATGAGTATTTTTTCTAAGTGTTGAAGCGGACATTGAAATAATGTTTTTTTTACGCAACAGTCGTTCGAGCGACATAGCATGTCCTTCGCGCGAGATAGCATGTCGCGCGATCTCGTTCGAGCGACAGCTGTCCTTCGTTCGAGCGACTTGCTGATCTCGTTCGAACGAGCTCGAATTTTGAGGTGGCGCATTTTTCAATAAATACTCATTATTTGGTAACGTTTTCATTAAGAAGTCCATATGTTTTTCCAGAACAGAAACACTGCCAAAGCAGTAATCTTTAGGCTTCTTCCTTTAGGTGTTTAATCCCTTTTTTTGTTTTACAATTCACAAAACTCCCATCTTGCTTTAGTGAATTGTTTTGGTGTTTAAGAACACAACTTTTGCCCTTGTTTATTCTTTGTGGGGAGAGCTCTACAACCGACAGCTGCGTGCTATTGTGGAGGGAGTCCTTGTGAAGAGTTCAGACTGCGTGTCTAGGATTGCGGTCCTTGTGGTATAGCTGTGCGTGAACCACTGCAGATTTCTAGCCGTTGCTTTGAAGGTTTGACGAAGACACCGTGCGTTATTCTTGTGGGCGAAAGCAAGATGGTATGTAAGTCAATGGTCTTGTAAACTTTTCAAAGTTCTAAAAATAAAAGGTTTTGCCCTGCGGGGATTTTTCCTTAAGCTTGTGTCGCATGCTTTATTTATTTTATGATTTGACACATGCACACACGCAGTTGAATGATTTGGGGCTGATTTATTTTGGTTTAAAAATAGACACTAATTAAATAAGTGTGCCGAATTAGAAACTTGCGAATAAATTTAATTTAATCAATTATCACACAGTCGCGTTCTCTTAAATTGGTATCAGAGAAGGTTACACTAATTTATCGCGTATTCTTATTTTCCGCAAAATTTGTGTGATATTGATGTTTTTTTGAAAAATCAGTTTTGTGAAAAATCGCAATTTTTTCAATGGAACGCTCGTTTAATGAGGAGCTTATCTTTGAAAATGTTCATGACCATGCTGAAAATTTAAATAGTTTGAATTTGAAACTTTGCAAAAGAATTAAAGTTTCGGAAAAAGAAAATTCTCGTTTTAAATCCGCGATGGATCTTTTGCAAACGGTTCAAAATCAAAGAGATTTTTATCATGAAAAATTAGTTTCCTTGGACCATGATTTGTTTCTTTAAAATTGTCCAAGAAGGAGTGTGATGATAGGGTCTAAGTTTTAGAAAAAGAATTAGAGGACCTTAAAAATTCGATGGTTTGTGTTTGTGCCAAAGATGATAAAAATATTTTAGTCAATTAGTTTGTGGCACATGAAAAGACTCTTAGGGATAAGTTTGTTTTAATTGAGGGGGAGCGTGATAAACTGTTAAGTTTAATTGCTAATTTGAAAAATAAATCCCTCAGATTGGAAGAGTCTAATTCTTTGCTTGAGTAAAAAATTTTGAAGTTAAAAAATGATTTGACAGACTCAAGTAGGTTTGATAGTGATGGTAATGGCTCATCTTGTTCTCATGCTTCTAGTGCTAAAGACAAAACCATTATTTGTTTTAGAGGGTCAACTAATTCCAAGGATATTAGAAAAGGTCAACCCATAGGTGATGTTCCACCCGTTTACACATGTTCATATTGTGGTAGGAAAGGTCACCTTAGGCGTTTTGGTTTTGATCTTGGAAAATGTCCTAGGAAGTTTATGTCTATTGTTCCCGTGATTCCCAAATCCCCTACACGACGTTTTACATCTATTTGGGTTAGGAAATCACTTTTGGATACGCTAGATTTTAGAATAGTTGATTCTCGTTTGCTTACACATGATTCTTCTCTTGCCATATCATATAGATGATTGTGTTTGCATGTTTGTCATACGCTAGTTATGCTTTTTGATATATTTTTGTTTACTAGCGTTGTGACATGTACTTTTTGTATAGATTTTTATTTTTGAAAATTTTTGATAAATGCAACAAGATTTTAATTTGATAAAATTTTTAGAAAAATCCAAAAAAAAAAAATTTGTATTTTGTTTGCACCGTTTATGATGAAGACTTAGGATGACCGAGTCACAACATCATTCCATTTTACAAGTGACTATTTGATAGTGTTTTGAGACAATAGGTCAATTCATCCTTGTGCTTTATAATGTTTGGAGTCATTAAGATGTAATTAAGTGTTGTTCCTACTTGTTTAACTCATGTTTACTTTATTGCACACATGCACGGATTTGTTTGATTATTGCTCTTGACTTATCACATGTTGGTTGGGTGTTTTCATCTCAATCCCGTCCTTAAAACGAACCAAGTGCAATAATACGAGAGTAATAAAAGTAGTGCATGTAAAAACCATTGCCCGTGAGAAATTTGTTTAGATTACAAAAATGATGAGTGAACACGGGAAAGGGCTGCGAGTGAATAATAATCACGTCGTGAAAGCCACGTTTGAAAAGAGCCCACAAAAAAAAATTAAGGCTATAAAAAGATGAAATATGACAAAAATTTGGGCCAATAGGTTTTCTCTAAGTTGAGAATTTAGTACCTCTTCAGATATAAAGAATTGCATTATTATATATAAGGCAGTTTTGGATGGATATATCAATGGGTTTGCACATCCTTTGAAAAGTTCTCGAAACGACACTAAATAGTTTTGGACGTTATTGGTGTGGAAATCATTTGACTTTGATTTGTTGATTTGATTAAGACAATGTCATTTAAATTCAACAATTTTTACACCTAAGGATTCTTTTGATGTTCATTCGTTTGGGGTACACGTATGCATCGTGCACATATGATTGATTGAGTTTATTTACCTATCGAATGTGTTCACACCCATTCATTACGTTTCCATGGCTTGGTTGTTTGTGTTTAAATCCTTGGTGTGATTGTTTGTATCATATTTTTCAAAGTGGTATCTTATTTTTGTATGAAAAATTAAAAAATCCAAAAATAGTTTGTGGAATTTGTGAGATATTCATTTTGCATGCGCGTAGCTTGATCTTTGTTTGTTATGCAATTTGTCGTGACACTCCATGTTTTTAATTATTTCTTCTTATCTGTCTATTTGGGGACATCATAAAAAGGGGGAGAAAGAATTATCATGTTATGGGGGAGTTTTTGCATTATGGGGGAGATTTGATCATTAATGCTTTATTCTTATATCATTTCAAACTTGATGCGTCACGAAGGAATTTTGCTTTATCTCATGTGTGTAGGTACAAAGATTGAAGATCATGATGTTGCACACCCTGATGAGAAAAGTTTTGAGATTTGACGAAGATGATTGAAGAACAGTTTTGAGGTCTTGCAAATTTATTCATGGGAGGGTAGATTTGTACAGACAATTCAGTTTTTGATAATTTGGATTTTTTACGTATGTACCGGCATAGACATAGGGGGAGATTTGTAAGGACATATTTTCATAGGTTCGTTATCAATTTATAATGTCATATACCGCTACATCGTCGAAGAGCATTCAAGATACATCTACATCAAAGACGGATCTGAATTACTCAAGTTCTTCATCATTCAAGACTCCGCGAAGTTTACTTTGGTAAGGTTATGTTTCAAATACCTTAACTTTTCACTTAGAGCTTTTGGGATATTTTTACAAAATATTTTCTAAGTGTTGGAGCGGAGTTTTTCGTCAAAATTTGAGAATGAGTATTTTTATAAGTGTTGAAGCGGACATTAAAATAATGTTTTTTTTTTCGCAACAGTCGTTCGAGCGACATAGCATGTTGTTCGCGCGAGATAGCATGTCGCGCGATCTCGTTCGAGCGACAGCTGTCCTTCGTTCGAGCGACTTGCTGATCTCGTTCGAACGAGCTTGAATTTCGAGGCGGTGCATTTTTCTATAAATACTCTTTATTTGGTAACGTTTTCATTAAGAAGTCCATACGTTTTTCCAGAACAGAAACACTGCCAAAGCAGTAATCTTTAGGCTTCTTCCTTTAGGGGTTTAATCCCTTTTTTTGTTTTACAATTCACAAAACTCCCATCTTGCTTTAGTGAATTGTTTTGGTGTTTAAGAACACAACTGTTGCCCTTGTTTATTCTTTGTGGGGAGAGCTATACAACCGACAGCTGCGTGCTATTGTGGAGGGAGTCCTTATGAAGAGTTCAGACTGCGTGTCTAGGATTGCAGTCCTTGTGGTATAGCTGCGCGTGAACCACTGCAGATTCTAGCCGTTGCTTTGAAGGTTTGACGAAGACACCGTGCGTTACTCTTGTGGGCGAAAGCAAGATGGTATGTAAGTCCATGGTCTTGTAAACTTTTCAAAGTTCTAGAAATAAAAGGTTTTGCCCTGCGGGGATTTTTCTTTAAGCTTGTGTCGCATGTTTTATTTATTTTATGGTTTGACACACGCACACACGTAGTTGAATGATTTGGGGCTGATTTATTTTGGTTTAAAAATAGACACTAATTAAATAAGTGTGCCGAATTGGAAACTCGCGAATAAATTTCATTTAATCAATTATCAGACAACCGCGTTCTCTCAAATTGGTATCAGAGCAGGTTACGCTAATTTACCGCGTATTCCTATTTTCCGCAAAATTTGTGTGATATTAATTTTTTTTTGAAAAATCTGTTTTGTGAAAAATCGTAATTTTTTCAATGGAACGCTCGTTTAATGAGGAGCCTATTTTTGAAAAAGTTCATGACCATGCTGAAAATTTAAAAAGTTTGAATTTGAAACTTTGCAAAAGAATTAAAGTTTTGGAAAAGAAAATTCTCATTTTAAATCCGCGATGGATCTTTTGCAAACGGTTCAAAATCAAAGAAGATTTTTATCGTGAAAAATTGGTTTCCTTGGACCATGACTTTGTTTCTTTAAAATTGTCCAAGAAGGAGTGTGATGATAGGGTCTAAGTTTTAGAAAACGAATTAGAGGACCTTAAAAATTCGATGGTTTGTGTTTGTGACAAAGATGATAAAAATATTTTAGTCAATGAGTTTGTGGCACGTGAAAATACTCTTAGGGATAAGTTTGTTTTAATTGAGGGGGAGCGTGATAAACTGTTAAGTTTAATTGATAATTTGAAAAATAAATCCATCAGATTGGAAGAGTCTAATTCTTTGCTTGAGTCAAAAATTTTGAAGTTAAAAAATGATTTGACAGACTCAAGTAGGTTTGATAGTGATGGTAATGGCTCATCTTGTTCTCATGCTTCTAGTGCTAAAGCCAAAACCATTATTTGTTTTAGAGGGTCAACTAATTCCAAGGATATTAGAAAAGGTCAACCCATAGGTGTCGTTCCACCCGTTTACACATGTTCATATTGTGGTAGGAAAGGTCACCTTAGGCGTTTTTGTTTTGATCTTGGAAAATGTCCTAGGAAGTTTATGTCTATTGTTCCCGTGATTCCCAAATCCCCTACACGAAGTTTTACATCTATTTGGGTCAGGAAATCACTTTTGGATACGCTAGATTTTAGAATAGTTGATTCTCGTTTGCTTACACATGATTCTTCTCTTGCTATATCATATAGATGATTGTGTTTAAATGTTTGTCATACGCTAGTTATGCTTTTTGATATATTTTTGTTTACTAGCGTTGTGACATGCACTTTTTGTATAAATTTTTATTTTTGAAAAATTTTGAAAAATGCAAAAAGATTTTAATTTGATAAAATTTTTAGAAAAATCCAAAAAAAAAAGATTTTTTTGTATTTTGTTTGCACCGTTTATGGATGAAGACTTAGGATGACCGACTCACAACATCATTCCATTTTACAAGTGACTATTTGATACTATTTTGAGACAATAGGTCAATTCATCCTTGTGCTTTATAATGTTTGGAGTCATTAAGATGTAATTAAGTGTTCTTCCTACATGTTTGACTCATGTTTCCTTTATTGCACACATGCACGGATTTTTTTGATTATTTCTCTTGACTTATCACATGTTGGTTGGGTGTTTTCATCTCAATCCCGTCCTTAAAACGAACCAAGTGCAATAATACGAGAGTAATAAATGTAGTGCATGTAAAAACCATTGCCCGTGAGAAATTTGTTTAGATTAAAAAAATGATGAGTGAACACGGGAAAGGGCTGCGAGTGAATAATAATCACGTCGTGAAAGCCACCGTTTGAAAAGAGCCCACAAAAAAAAATTACGGCTATAAAAAGATGAAATATGTCAAAAATTTGGGCCAATAGGTTTTCTCTAAGTTGAGAATTTAGTACCTCTTCAGATATAAAGAATTGCATTATTATATATGAGGGAGTTTTGGATGGATATATCAATGGGTTTGCACGTCCTTTGAAAAGTTCTCGAAACGACACTAAATAGTTTTGGACGTTATTGGTGTGGAAATCATTTGACTTTGATTTGTTGATTTGATTAAGACAATGTCATTTAAATTCAACAATTTTTACACCTAAGGATTCTTTTGATGTTCATTCGTTAGGGGTACACGTATGCATCGCGCACATATGATTGATTGAGTTTATTTACCTATCGAATGTGTTCACACCCATTCATTACGTTTCCATGGCTTGGTTGTTTGAGTTTAAATCCTTGGTGTGATTTTTTGTATCATATTTTTCAAAGTGGTATCTTATTTTTGTATGAAAAATTGAAAAATCCAAAAATAGTTTGTGCAATTTGTGAGATACTCCTTTTGCATGCGCGTAGCTTGATCTTTGTTTGCTATGCATTTTGTCGTGACACTCCATGTTTTTAATTGTTTCTTCTTATCTGTCTATTTGCGGACATCATAAAAAGGGGGAGAAAGAATTATCATGTTATGGGGGAGTTTTTGCATTATGGGGGAGATTTGATCATTAATGCTTTATTCTTATATCATTTCAAACTTGATGCGTCACGAAGGAATTTTGCTTTATCTCATGTGTGTAGGTACAAAGATTGAAGATCATGATGTTGCACACCCTGATGAGAAAAGTTTTGAGATTTGATGAAGATGATTGAAGAACAGTTTTGAGGTCTTGCAAATTTATTCATGGGAGGGTAGATTTGTATTGGCAATTTAGTTTTTGATAATTCGGATTTTTTATGTATGTACCGGCATAGACATAGGGGGAGATTTGTAAGGACATATTTTCATAGGTCCGTTATCAATTTATTATGTCATATACCGCTACACCGTCGAAGAGCATTCAAGAGACATCTACATCAAAGACGGATCCGAATTACTCAAGTTCTTCATCATTCAAGACTCCGCGAAGTTTACTTTGGTAAGGTAATGTTTTAAATACCTTAAATTTTCACTTAGAGCTTTTGGGATATTTTTACAAAATATTTTCTAAGTGTTGGAGCGGACTTTTTCGTCAAAATTTGAGAATGAGTATTTTTTCTAAGTGTTGAAGCGGACATTGAAATAATGTTTTTTTTTCCGCAACAGTCGTTCGAGCGACATAGCATGTCGTTCGCGCGAGATAGCATGTCGCGCGATCTCGTTCGAGCGACAACTGTCCTTCGTTCGAGCGACTTGCTGATCTCATTCGAACGAGCTCAAATTTCGAGGCACCGCGTTTTTCTATAAATACTCATTATTTGGTAACGTTTTCATTAAGAAGTCCATACGTTTTTCCAGAACAGAAACACTGCCAAAGCAGTAATCTTTAGGCTTCTTCCTTTAGGGGTTTAATCACTTTTTTTGTTTTACAATTGACAAAACTCCCATCTTGCTTTAGTGAATTGTTTTGGTGTTTAAGAACACAACTTTTGCCCTTGTTTATTCTTTGTGGGGAGAGCTCTACAACCGAAAGCTACGCGCTATTGTGGAGGGAGTCCTTGTGAAGAGTTCATACTGCGTGTCTAGGATTGCGGTCCTTGTTGTATAGCTGCGTGTGAACCACTGCAGATTTCTAGCCGTTGCTTTGAAGGTTTGACGAAGACACCGTGTGTTACTCTTGTGGGCGAAAGCAAGATGGTATGTAAGTCAATGGTCTTGTAAACTTTTCAAAGTTCTATAAATAAAAGGTTTTGCCCTGCGAGGATTTTTCCTTAAGCTTGTGTCGCATGCTTTATTTATTTTATGGTTTGACACACGTACACACGCAGTTGAATGATTTGGGTCTGATTTATTTTGGTTTAAAAATAGACACTAATTAAATAAGTGTTCCGAATTGGAAACTTACGAATAAATTTTATTTAATCAATTATCACACAGTCGCGTTCTCTCACATGTTAATTTCGTACCCGAGGGTTCCTTATTGGGGTTTTTGATAGCGACGATTTCCTCATCGGGAACTTTGGTGACGACGAGTTCCTCGTTTGCAGGTTTGTCTACAGGGGGTACTTCATGTATTTTTTCTGTTGTGGATTTGAAGTCTATGGGTTCCTCGCCCCATGTTGATGGAGGTTCCTCCTTTGAGGTTCAAATTGGTAGTCGTTCCTCGCACGGCTTTTCTATCGAGGATCCCCAGGGTTCCTCACCTCTTGTTGAGGGAGGTTCCTCATTTGGTATCTTTATAGCGAGAGTTTTTTTTAACCGCCACTTTGGGTTCCTCGTTTGAAGTTGCTGTTGGGCCGCCCCATCTCGAGGGTTCCTCACTTACGGGTTTCTCGCCCACGCCGCTACCATTGGAGGGTTCCTCTTTGCGACTGCCATCGGTGGCTAGTGGGTCTGATAATTTGTGAGTTGCTTTGGGTGGGGGTATCTCGACCTTCTTTCGTGGGTTCCTCGTGTGTTGGGTCTGTGTTCGTGGCTGGAGGTTCTGCTACCACAAGTTTTTCGCTGACGAGGGGTATTACTTGGGGTCCATAGCGAGTTGGGTTTATACCAGAGGCTTCCTCGACTATTCCAAGTAGTTCCCTGTTTGATTTTCCATCTGGCAGTGGTGTAGCCAAGGGCTCCTCGTGAGACCCATTACATACCATGTGTTCCTCGTCGATGCCAAAAATTGAAGTCGCGAGACCCCATTGTGCTACGGGTTCCTCGCGGGTGGACTCTATTCCTGAGGGTTCCTCCCCGCTCCTAAATTTGGGTGGGTCTGTTATTCAGAGTTCCTCGCATTTCCTATAGTGGGTTCAAAGTTCTTTATGGCCGCGGGTTCCTCATCAAGCGCCACTTCTCTGTCAACGGGTTCCTCGCGTATCAACTTTTCATTCGAGGGTGTCTCATCGTGAGCACCAGAGATTGCTGAGTTAGTTCTTATGGGCGAGGGTTCCTCGCGAGCCATCCTGACCTCTATTGGTTCCTCGCAAACTATAATTTTTGATAAGGGTTCCTCGCGGGTTGTCTCTATACCCGAGGGTTCCTTACCACTTCCAGATTTGGGTGGGCCTATTATCAAGAGTTCCTCGCCATTTCCTATAGTGGGTTCAAAGCTCTTTATGGCCACAGGTTCCTCTTTAAGCTCCACTTCTCTGCCAATGGATTGAGCCTGGTAGGTTCCTCATCTTGGCCTTCTGCTATCGTGGGTTCCTCGTTGGGGGTCCCTCGCTGGGAACCCAGATCACTGAGGTTTCCTTGCACGGGACTTCTGCTACCCTCGGGTTTTTCCTTTTGCGATTGAACTTGAAAAATTTGGGTGGAACATACCCCTTTGGGTTTGGTTTCTCATTCACCTCTTATAGGCAAGGTTCCTTCAACTCCTCATACAAATGAGGACCCTCCCTCTGAGAAGAGGAGAGAAACTTCCTGACCTCCTTCATAGTAACAACTTAGGAGGGTGATTCCTCCAAACTCATGACCTTGCCTGTTGGTGAGATTGATGGTGCCATAACCTGCTCCGGCATCGCCCTTTGCGGCGAAGCTACTTCTAAAGGAATCGCTGCAGGAGCGATCGCTCCTCCAGAGGGGGCTGCTGCTGGTGTTACACAACCTTGACCCAAACTTATCACGTCTACGTTGTGTTGTTTCAAAAACTCAAAAACATGCTCACAAGGTTAATACCTATTGTCGGAGCTGCTGCCAGTGAATTGGTCTGCCCTCCCTGAGGAGCAAGTACTCTGGCTCCGGTCACCATCACATCCTCTTGAGTGGTGTGGTCTCTTTGTGCTCCATTCCCGAATAGAATGTCTTCAAACACTAGCTGCTTAGAAACATTAAAACCTTTTTTGTCCATGGGAGTGAGGATACCTACCCACCAGAGTCGCCAAATGTAGGAGGGTAGTGAGACCGGGGTCTATGAATAACTAGAAATGGTAAGTTGTGACCCACTCTAATGGACGCTGTCTGCAAGGTTCTCAAGAACTTCTGGAGAAACTTCTGATGAAACCTTCTCCTTTGGGAAAAGATGGAGCTCAAGATGGAACTCCCTCCCTGAAAGAAGATGAACTTCCACAACAATAATAATAATTTTCTCAAGAAAATCTCCTGAATATGATGGCTATCAGTGAGGAGTGAAAGAAAAATACACTTATCACTAGAGAGAGAAGGGAGAGAATATTAGAGAGGATCCGGTGTGATTTTAATAGAGTAAAGGTTCTATTGAGTTTTTCTATATATTCTTGAGGGTTGGTGACGGACAAGGTTCACAGTGTACTATTTGTCCCTACCTGTGTGCAGCAGCCTGTCCCCTCCGACAGGTGCCACCTGGTTCAAACCAAAGTCAAAAAGAAAATATGTCTCTCAATGGAGACAAAATATCTGATTTGGTAAATATCTTTTGAAACAGTAACTTTTGGTACCTACTTTATAAACTTGAGGGGGGTCTCAAGGACCACCTCCTCTAAAATCTTTGTTAGCTTGAGAGGGGTCTTGAGGACCCCCTTCTAAAATCATTTTTCTTGAGAGGGGCCTAAAGGACCCTCTCCTTTAAAATTATTTTATAAACAATTCTTTTCTTATGAGTAACCCCTTGGCTGCTCACCCTGGTTGTGTCTAACTGTGAGGTGTGTGAGAACTAGGTGACCCTAGGGTCTTTCTACTATTATTCTCTCAATCCTAAAGTGCTAAGTGGTTGAACTTGCCCAACAAACCTTGTTCCTCAGCCGCCAAGCCAAAACTCCTAAGAGATCCCAACTGGGCTATTTGAGCCCTGGGGCTCAACTATGATACCTTTACAGGAAAGCGAAGTGTTAACACTGTTGTTCTTTTAAAGAATGACTTTTCATGATGAGGAGTTGCTCATGGTAGCCACTCCCTCATCCTGGCCTATTTTTCTAGAAGTTGGGGGGGAGGACCTTGACTTCTCCTCGCCCCGACATTTTTGGGAAGTTAAGGGACCTTGAGGGTTCCTTCACCAATATGAATTTTATGCCGTTGAGGGACCCTGGGGGTTCCTTCACCAATATGGATTTTTGCAAGGACCCTGTGGGGAGTATCTCTCTACATGGGCTTCTGCCTCCACCTGGGTGAGGTTCCTTTTCAACTTGAGTTTCTACAGGGACCCTGGGGGGGTCCCTCTCAACATGGGCTTCTGCCGCCACCTAGGTGAGGTTCCTTCTCGACTCGAGTTTTTGCAGGGACCCTGGGGGGAGCCTTTCTCAACATGGACTTTTGTCGCCACCTAGGTGAGGTTCATTTTCAACTTGAGTTTCTGCAGGGACCCTATGGGGGGGGGGTTCCCTCTCAACATGGGCTTTTGCCACCACCTAGGAGAGGTTCCTTCTCGACTTGAATTTCTGTAGGGACCTCGGGGGGGGGGGGGGGGGGGTCCCTCTCAATATGGGCTTCTACCGCCACCTAGGTGAGGTCCCTTCTCGACTTGAGTTTCTGCAGGGACGTAAAAAAATATTTTGGGGAAGACACCCTTCTATAACCGTAGTTGGTCGTCTTTTAAGTTCCTCCTTGTCAAAGAGTATGGGCAGTCTAATTAGATTTTGAGTCAATTATAATTGCTTTTGCATTCTAAATTAAAAAATAGAAAAAAGATAAAAATTCATGAGTTGTAAATTACAATGGGCGATCCTCATATTGTTATCCCATCATCTTTCTCATATTCCTCAATTGATCCCGTGGGCGTGTTTTTACAAAATACAAAAAATTTAGATGACTACGTATTTCAATTTGACTCAGATGGATCAGTAGTCATTTTTAAAATTAACGAAGGTATGGATGAGAATCCACCAAAGTGTATTAATTGGAAAGAGGTAAACAAACAGTATAATGATGCTATTTCTAAAAATAATCATGAATTAAATGGGGTTATTCAATTTTGTGAGGAAGAAAAAATTGACAATCTTGACACATATAATAGTTTTGATGATTTGGATATTAATTTCTGTCGATATTTTTCTCCTAATTTAGTTGAGAAAAATACTGATTCTTCTTATATGTGAAAAAATTTATTTGAGGATTCGTCATCCGATTTTAGTGATACTTCAAGTATTGATGACGGTCCGTCTATATTTGATGAAGAAAGTGTATCGCCTCGTGATACCTCTTGTTCCCGTGCTTTTCATAAAGTCTCACATTTAGGAGTGGTGTATGCATCCCTAATTTTACGTGACTGCTTTCGGAAAAGGGATAGTAAATATTTGGATCCTTACTGTAATTTTCTATCCCTCTGTGGTGCATCGACATATGATTCACGCGATTCAAATTTGTTTATTATTGATGATGTCGGTGCGCACCATTATGACAATGGATTTAAGATTGAAATTTGTGTTGTGCGGTCATGCTCTCAAATTTATGATTCTTAGTGCTATAAGTTTGTTAATTGGAATGACTCACAACTATTTCGATTATTAATTTATGGTGATTGTGGTAATTTTTATGGGTTTATATATTATTAGTGTATTTTATTTCTTTTTCTTTTTTTTTTGTGTTCGTTAACATACACTTGTTACTTTGGATGTTGGTAGCAAAGTGAAGTTCACAAGTAATATCGTCATTTCACTTCTTTACTGTATTTTCTTTGTCAGAGTTTTTATTTGAGCATAAATTCGGGACAATTTAAAATTTAGGTTTGGGGGTAAGGATGGTATTTTTGAAAACGAAAAAAAATCAGAAAAATTTAAAAAGAAAAAAAATCTGAAAAATTTCAAAGAATTCAAAAAGATTTTCAATATAATTGAGTTTTGAAACGATTTCTTAATATAGAATAAATTCATGGATCTCTCAACTTATGAAATTTTTTACACATTAGCCATATAATATGATCGAAAATGGATATTGAGGCGAAAGTTAATATGATTAGCTAATAAATGTGGAGATTTTAACCCAGTGAGATTTTGTGCTATTCATCGTTTTCGATAGATTTAAATCAATCCGGGTAAAAGAAATTGAACTTTCCTTTAGTGATAAATTCGTTGATGATCTCAAATTCTTTGTTTCGTTCAATTAGTGATAACAAAAAGTCAACGTGTGAATCTTAAGACATTAGAAGTCTTAGTAAGTCGTCTTGACACACGAATAAACTTAACGAAACTTGAGAAGTGAGATTAGGCCATCGTTTGAAAGCCCAAATTTAAGCCTGAATTCCAATATTTTTATCATTATTCCGTTACAAGCTCATTTGAGCCAAAAAAACATGCCTTTTTGCCGAGTCTAAAGCCCATAAAAAGAAGCCATACCCATTTTTTGAGAATACTAGGATGAAATTACGGTTAAAGAAAAAGGCCCAAAAAAAGTTTGCAAAAGAATGATGTGTGAAAAAAAAAGAAAAAAAAAGGGAAAAAAATAAATAAAGAAAAGATAGAAGAAAAATGGAGGTGAGAAAAAGTGCCAAAAAGTCAAAATACTAAAAAAAACCTCTATATTCTCAGAAATTTTGAAACCCAAAAAAATATTATTTCTAGCCAAAATTCGAGCCTACAATACAACCAAAGAAAGTCCTAATCGATCTCAAGTGAAGTTAGCTATAGTGTGGAGAGAAGATGAATAGGATCTATTGCGCGATTCAACTTTTTCAATAAGTAATTGATTTTCCATTTACGAGATCATATTCATCCAATATAAAAAAATCCATTTTTCATCATGTATATGTGAAAGTTGTTCACGTAAATTTACTCTTTTATTCACATATACTGAGGGAAAATAATCCATTTTCGAGTGTTCGATTGAGAGTGCATCCAGTGAGATTTTGAAATCAAAACGAACTTTCGCATAAGAAATGTAATGATCAAATCTTTTGAAATTGACGGTTATATTGGTTATGCACACACATGATAAGCTGAGATTGAAAAGTGAAGTTCTACTATATTTATGAAGTTTGCATTCAAACTTAGTTATATTACTTTTGTGTCTTTTGTATTGAGTCAACTTTTTGAATTTTGTGGGTCTATTCATTGCAAAACCTCACGAGACAAAACTCGTCCGCTAAGGTAATCTAAGGGTTTAGCGATTTGTTGCGCATGCTAAGTGCAATAGTAATTCTTACGAAAGTGAGTTAAATTTTAAAAGTTTGATTTTTGATCGAGGACAAGCAAAATTTAGGTTTGGGGGTATTTGATAAGTGCATTATTTTACATGAATTATGTTCAAATCTAGACCTTGTTAGACCGTCTGTATTATAAATCATGAGCTTTTAGAGTCGTTTTTGTAAAATAAAAGAAAAATGCAAGTTTGAATAAAATTTGAGTTAAAAATAATATTTTAGTAACCTGAAGGGGTGAAATCTTAATTTTTCAAACTTTATGGGCCTAAAAATAATTTTTAAATATTTATCGAGGCAAAATAAAGTTCTCTCTGAAATTGGGTTGAATTCCGGATTAAAACGAGCAATTTATGAATTTCGGGGGATAAAATGCAAAGAAGGGGTAATTCTGTAATTTTTAAAATATTTATGTTCCTAAATCTAAATTAATTATTTTTATTTTTCATTTTTACAGGTACCTCGAAAATGTGGACAATAAAGGAGTCGATGTGCAAAAATTGTTGCCATACGTCGCGATACGATACGACATAATACGGTTGATACAGTTGTACTAAATATTTTTTATAAAATCGCTCGAGTGTTCGTTGAGGCCGTGCCATAGCTTTTCGAAAAGGTCTTGACAAGACTCACAACTTTGAAGTCCGGACGAAAATAAAATTTTGAAGTTTTGGGGGTCAAAAATACGATTAAAGCTGATGTTGTGAATAGTGACGTGAATAGTGAATAATTATTTAAAAAAAAAACTTCTCAATTATCTCCGACTCTTCTCAAGACTCAATGGGATAATTATCAGCTCAAATATAACCAATCAAAGAGAGTTTCACTCCAACTCAAACACTTCATTCCTAAACCTCTAAATAAGACCATTTGGTTCATTATTTTGGAAAAAAATTAGAGAGCCATTTGAGAGATAATTTTTGGTAGTGTTATTTGAGAGTATATTTTCTTTGAGGGTGAAGAATTATTTTGTGGAAGAAGTTTTGTCAAGATTTATTGTAAGACACGCTTATTGTAAGTTTGTTTCATTAATGAGAATTAATATTCATCCTTGCATTTATATTTTGTCTTCAATTATGCTAGTTCTCTCACACACTAGTTTATATATTTCGTAGTCGCACTTTATATTATTTTTAGCTTAATTTAATATTATACCTTTTTTCTATACCCATTTCGTCTAGTTAGACAGTTGTAATTCTTTTGAAAGTTAAAAGTGACTAATCTTTGTGAGTTCGACCCGTACTTACATTCGTTATTCTATAATAGCTCGTGCACTTATGGTATTTTATAAAATTGATAAAAACTTTTAGTATACAACCCCAACAATCTCTCACTTATACTCAAAAGACATGGAACCATACATCAATAGCCATATCTGACATCTAAAGTAAGAGGCTTACCAGTTGTCAACCAGTGCAATCATAGCCACTAGAAACTCCCTAATGTACAATATCTTATAGAAGGCGTACTATACACTTTCTGGAATCTAAAATTTGACTGAATACATGAATTAGTAACCTACAAGTTACTTATCTCTTTACTTGACAACCAAATATATATTCATTATTCCTTTTCAGGTACTTGAACATTTATTCTACCAAAACTAATGTTCTATTCTAGAGTAATACAATTTCAAAATCTGAAAGAGTGTAAAATGGGGGTCCCTTTATATGTGTGTACTTTAGATGAAAATAATTTTTCAAAAACTTTTTTCAATTTTACCCTGCACTAATTTTGTGAACAAAATCAATTAATCCACTTTTATCTTCTTAACCTAAACATGCATCTATTGAGATTAAGTAAGATAAAGTAAAGAAAGCTCACAAAACACATCGATGTATGAGGAAACGGCTAAAGGGAGAAAGCTTGGACGGTTCAGGCCAGACAATCACTATGATACGAAAATTACAAAGGAAGAATTACAGTCTTACTCAATGGCTTTATCCCCACAATCCTTGACGCATCTTCTTCTCTTCAACCGCTCCTTCACAGTGCAATGTAGGAGTTCACATATGCAAGGTCCAGAGCACATGAGTTCACGCATACCTCGGTATCCACCGATACAACCACAACAACCTTAAATCAGCAAGTACAGAGTCCATCGCACGAAACCAGTTCTTCGAGCGATGAATAATTAAACAGTGGTGCAAACAAAACATCTCTATGTCATGTGGTTATGTAAACTCGGATCTTGTAAACAAGGAAGGATGTTTTTGCTTTGAAAAGCTTTGGTAAACAAACTGCAGAAAATGTATAGGATCTGTTTTGTTCTATATGTTATGCACTCCCATTTTTCTGAGCAAAAGACGCCTTAAATAGATTTAACGACGTATTAAAACTAATTAATGTTAGCGGACCTATGAAATTGGACAACATGAACAAATATTATTGGATCCGACCTTAGATCATGGTTTTCTTAAAAAATACATTTTTTAGTGGTTCATTTTAAATTTATTAAATTTAATAGATTTTATTTATTACTCAAGTTAAATTTAATTTCCAGTATTATTTTAATTTAAAATAAGTTAATTATTTTTTAATAATTAAAATAAGGAAATTGGTTATTTTAATTTGAATAAATAAATTTGAAAATACCATTATTTTAATTGGACATTTTAAAATTGAACAACCTCCATGGTTATATGTTTAATTCATTTTTTAAAATTATGGGTTTTTAATGTGTAATTAGAAAATATAACTTAAATTTTCGAATTTATTTTGTGAATATAAGGGAAATGTTAATCCTTTAACCCTAGAACATGTAACTATCTAATTCAAAGCATAAATCAAACAAGCATGCAATGAAAAGCAAAGTTTCAGAAGAAAAAAAAACCTTTTCGGTGAAACCTTTTCAACACTTTAGAAATATTACAAGAGAGTCGACTTAACAACTACTTGATAACCACCATAAGTAATATGCACTAATCTTCATAAATTTTTAAAGAACAATTATGATCCTCTCAAGAATCACAAGACCGCATAATATGTTCTTTATTATGTGAATTAAATTCAAAGTTAATTGCTTGTTATAATATGTTCTTTGTTATGCGGTTCTTGTTTTAAATGGGACCTCCAATATCCACTTATTTGATACTCAGTTTTATATACCGTCTAGTAATAATTAAAAGGACTTAATTTAAATTGGAATAGTGTTGATGATAGAGAAATGCATATGTACATTTCTAAGTGTTGTCTTGAATAATCACATTATACGATTTCTGTATGGAAATATGGAATATAAGTGGAGAAGATTAATGGTATAACACATTATGACTTGTTCATTAAATCAGATATATTGTGGCATCGTTATCAATCAGTGTCCATTGCCTATAATATGATGATTATCTCACATCTAATGTTTAATAATTAGGGCATATAGTTAGGCAGGTTGCCATGAATGACTTTAAAGGAATATTGGTATGATTGATACAACCTTAGTTGTAAGAGTATATTTTGGTGGTGATTTCTCATTTGAAGGAACTGGATATCTAAAGAAGTAAAATTGAGGGGGAAACCCACGTCAATATCCTCCCCATAAAAAGGTTTTATCATAATATCATATAAGTATCCAAGTTATTGAAATAACTTCACTTCTTAGCCGAAAGGTTGATAGAATCTAAAGTCAAATCAGAACTATTAAGTTGGAATTCAAGCAGTGGCTAGGTTTCAAAGATAGTTAGCAAATTGCATAGTCGCGAGTGAATTCACTAAGAGTTGTCAGAATACTAGTAAGAGTTAATAATCTTATCTTCTTTAAAAGATTAAGGCAGATGAATTTTTTTTGGAAAAAAAAAGTTGAATAATGTTTAATGGCTTGCTCTACGATAACCTGGATTGTAGATACATGAGCCATTAATCATTGGTTCCAGGAAACTAGTCAATTAGTGATAGGTGAATTTATCTACTGCCGGGGATTTGTAATTGCAGTTGGGGACGTGAATTTTAGTTTTAATAATTAGAGATTAATTTCAAATGATTGCTTATAAGTATATAAGAATAGAAGGAACTTTGGTTCAACTTCTACTCTTTTTATGGAAGGATATTTGTTTTATTTTAATAACATATGTGTTGTTAATTGTAATTAAAAAAATCATCTATGGTACTAAATCGGATAATCATTATAAATAATTCTCATATTTAGTATACTGTACTTTTTTAATAGTTATCAGTAAAAGGATAAGAGTATTCTCCATAAACCATAATATATCTATAGCACCAAATACCCAGGTCATTTTATCTAAAAGAATTCTAAACTGGTAGAAGGTTGGTTCTTATATTCATCTAAAGTGGAGGCACTTCTAGTTAATGAATATGGGTTAGATGGAAAAGGATCAGGAGGTATTATAGGTACAAAAACATTAGAATTGGTTTATTATAATTGATATAATTCTTTAAATACCTATTTGGGTATTTAAGAATTACAGATCTTGGATTATATTCATGAAGATAATGCCACAAGTTACTTTCAGTAATAATGTGTCAAAGAAATAAGAATTAGGTTTATTTCACACGTGATAAGATTCACAATGGTATTCATAAGATATATATACGCATATGTCAAGATTGTTTTCCAAGTCGGTTTTCTTTACTCCCGTTAAAGATAATGGATTGGTTTCAATTCAATTCTAATACTTCATATAATGGGTAGTGAAACACTTGTGTTGGGAGAAAACTTGACAAGTTAGAACAAGGATTAATGTTTAAATCTATATTCTAGACCACATTCCCAAAAGCACTGTTCAGAACAAATGAAGGTCTAATAGGCTTATGTGAACTTCTTTCATACCATCAATATAGGTGAAAACATAAAAAAGAAATGAGTGTAACATTTTATTACCTTATCTTAGTGGTATAATTACTAATTTCCATAATGGTGAAAACCATATAAACACATCTATAATACCCCTTACTTTTATGTATTTATTTTTATATTAAATTATCGAGTGTGGGTGATTTAATATAATTGAGAATTAAAATAAGGGTTTAAAATAAATATTTATTTGGCTGGAATGGTTAATATTTGTGGGAATTACGCATTTACTACAGAGATATGGTAAATATAATCTTGTTTTATGCAATCTCGTTGTACATACGTGTATGGGCAGCGGTAATTAGTTATTTCTCAACCGTGGTATGTTTTAATGAATTATATGAGATTGTTATTCTACATTCCGAGTTTCAAATGTAAACTTGGAGGGCACAGTTGATTCCGGAAGGGTCGAGAAAGTCAAAATCACTGCCCTGGGGTTTTTATTAGAGTTCTGGAATCTTCTTGACTAGTTTGACTCAATTTACGGTATACTAGTTATTTTTATGTGTGCATTATCATTTAAAGCTATGATTACTATTGACAAGGGGTTATTAGGCTTAAGTGGGTAATTAATCTCAATTAAGAGAGAACCCATTTGAGAGAGAGAACATAAGAAGAAGAGAAAGAAAAGGAAGCTTGGGAATCTTCAAAATCTTATAGAATCCTTAACTTTGAGGAAGAATCAGACCCTAAGATCTTTGAGGCAAGTGGATTAACTTGCTAAATGCTTAATTGTGTGACCTATTTCATAATATGTGGTAAGAATTTGATAATATTAGAGTTATATGTTAAACCCTAAACCTTTGTAAAAAAGTGTAGTGTTTGTTGTGTGTATATGGGTTTGAAGTCATATAAATGCTAAAATGCATATTTTGGTGGTTATTGAGGATGAAATATTGTAGAGGAAGGGTATGTTGAAAAATAATGGAGATTTCGTAGGATGTAAAACTGTGCAGTCCGGACCGATTCATTTTTAAAAGATATCGGATCTATCCAAAAGTTAAGGGTTTTTTGGAAATTTTATAGAACCGGACTGGTTTATTTTTAAAGGGTACCAGATCGATCCTGAAGTTGAAAGATGCTATCAGTTTTAAGGAACCTGATCGGTTCATTTTTAAGGGGTACCGGATCGGTCCGATTACTGTAACTGTGGACTTTGATCCTATTCCTCTCTTAATGATTTAAATACCTAGGAAACCCCTTTATGTAATTATGTAAACATGTTTATGGGACATAATGTGGGTAGGTTATGACTCGATGGAGGGGTTACCTAGAGGCATATTTGAGAGGGTATTATCTTGCTTACTTTTGTAAATCCTCCAAGGAATAAAATTCTTTCGAGGAGAGTTATGGGCTAATGAGTGAGAGTACGTAGATCCTTACAAGGGTAAAACAAAGGTATAATCATAGGTATGGTGGGTTATCATTAATCAAGTAAATGAGTAAATTATGATATGAACATGAGGTGATTGTGTGAATCATTAGCTAGCGTAAGGTGTGATATTTACATATAGCTAGGATCAATAATATATGTATTTTCATTCTAAAGTATGATAGTTTGTATATATGATGTGGATGTATATTGATGTGTAATATATACTATGTGGTGCATACCCCTCTAGTGCTATCATGGGAAGTTGCGCGACGTGGGCAAATCCTCTGGCTCAAGGAGCAGGGAGAGTACGGTCCCCAGGTCATATCGTCCAGTACTTTATCGGGTGTGAGGCAGGGGTAAGACGACTTGGGTATGATTTTTCTTACCTTTAGGTGAGGAACTATAGCCGCTTCCCATACGCTTGTGAATAGGTTTGATACCAAGTCGGTGTGAGAGTCTGATCGCTGGTAACCCAGGATGATAAGTGAGTAATTCCCTGGAAGATGATAGCATTATAGAGACGGTTAGTATACATGGACGATGTGTGTTATGTATTACCCTATTTGTATGATATGTGAGATATGTATTACCCCCTTTTTAGAACGAGATTGAGTTATATATGCTTTGATGTTTATAGATTGGAATTTAGGAGTATGTACTATGGACTGAGGGCCGAACGGGTTCCCACGACTAACTATGCTAGGTAGTAGTGTATTGGGGTTTCACTTGCGAGATGTCCCACACACGAAACTTAGCGCTATGTTGGAAGTGGGGAAATGTTTGGTCATTAGTACACGGGGTATTTTGATTTTGCATAATAGGGGATTGTCATCTAACTATTAATAGGTTATAGTTACGCGCATGGGAGTTAGGTATAGGCTTGAGGGGTATGGTTCGTAGATTTATTGGGGTCGCTTAACTATATACTCATGTGTATAAATAGGTGCGCGCTATAGATGAAAGGCGAGGTTGAGTCTCAAGGGAGTGAGACTCCACTTCAATTATGAAATCTTGCATATTTAATTATTATGCATTTAATTCACTTGCTACAATTATTTTCAAACCCAGGGCTCTGACCCGATTATATTTTACCTTACTATATGTATATTGTGTCTATTATAGGTGTTCCTCCGCAAGGACTCCCATGATATTTATTTGTTCTAGAGTTTTTGGGAGCTGTAGCATGTGTGGGATGTTACATAATTTTTATTTTAAACGCATATCTTTTTATAATCTAGTTAAGAATTCACAGCTGTAAATCGGGTGTGTGTACCTAAAGGTCTTATACGTTGATCTCTTTTGTAGTTATCTTTTGATTTTTGTATGGTCTGTTTCCCTAGAGCATATTTGGGAATATTCTTTTGTTTGTAAACTCTTAGCTTGTTAATGATCTAGTCTATTAATTGTCAGTTGTTGTCCAAGCTCCGTTGTATGTGATTGATTTATTGTACGTAAGATTTTATAAAGGAAAATTTTGGCACCTGTTTATTTATATATATAGGGTGGTTATCGGTTATATTTGTATTCGACAGTTGATGCTGAGAATGATACACTTGAGATTCCTGTTGTATTTTAATATGGGACTGGCCACCTATATATTTGAATAGGCGGGGTGTCACAGGTGGTATCAGAGCATCAAGTTCTAGAGTCTTAGGATCTGTGCGGACTCCTAAGTTCTACCGTAGCGATTTTTATATAGATCCTTATCATTAGTATTGTTGTGTTCATATTGTGTCTTCGATCTTCTACTTTGTCAAATTGTTTGAACTGTGTGTTGTGAAGCACCTTATACTCTTGACTCACTTGAGTCTGTATTGTATAAGTGTTCATCTAGTTTAGAAATTGTCACAAAATTGTGTCTATCCTAGAAACCAAAGAACCCCAGAGTTTGGTTTGCTATTTCATCCCTCTTGCTTGATTGATCTAGACAATATTACCAACACTCACACACACTAGAACTGATCTCATACATTTCATATTGCATATAATTGTGTGTACATATGTTGAGTGTGTTTAAATCCCTAAAATTGATTTTTAATATTTTTTTTTGGGATTTTATAAACATTTAAAATAAGTTTTTTTCATTAAAATTTGTTTTTAAAAGTTTTTGGGGTCAATCTGCAATTAAGTATTGATGGTTATATTGGCTATAAGTTACCTTGGGTAGAATCCGAAAGCGGCAGAGACTTCAGGGTGTGTTTGAATTTAATTTTAGACGCGCGTTTGATATCTTATAACTACACAACACCTGTTGCATTCTAGTTGGTGGATTTTGTGTTTCTTTATAGAGTATAAAACAACGATTGTTTACAACCCTTGGATCGTTTTTATCAACGATCTGCATGCGCTCTTACATCATCCCTGTGAACCACATATGAACCAATCATGTGAGTTTTAATCATCGCATATCGTGAACCCTTGGATCAAAGTCAATCAACCTTGACTCAATCTGAACCATTGATTTTGAACCTTATTCTCGAATCTTATCATCCTCCTCTAAAAGGACCCCTTCACTCAGCCATCTGAGACTTTTGCCATTTCGTCCTTTAGAGAGAAAAGAGAGAGTAGAGAGAGAAGAGAAAATAGAGAGAGAAAGAGAGAAACCAGAAAGAGAGAGAAAGAGTTAGAAACCCTAACCCTAACCCTAAATCGTCAAAACCTTTTCAAACCTAAACCTCTTTTCAAGTCCTGTATATACCAAACACAACCTTGAGTGTTTGAGTGTTTTGAGAGGTTGAGAGTTGGTTTGTTTAGTTGATTTGTTGCTATAACCTCTTCGTTCTTATATCTTGTGTCCAACTTAAACATTTATCTTAGATCTAAGTTTATGCTTTATAGAAATTTCAGACCTGAGTACTTTATGTTACATTTCACTTAGATTTACATATTTTGTTTCTCATCTTGAGAAATATATTGTTGATTCCTTTTTGTAAATGTTTTTAACTTTGAAATCAACAATAATGTTTTCTGTTTCTAGTTCTCTTGAAACAAGACCTTTGACCTAGTTTGGAATCGCACTTGGTGATTTTCAATCTCAAAAATCTTTTCAAAACCTGAGATTGATTAAGATCTTGATACGTCTTTTGAGCAAGATAGCCGTGGATTCTGGGATTATTGTAAAGTTCAAATAAGGTTAAGTTTTGTGAGAAGAGAGAAATAGAAAAATCACAGCATATAGTTCTTATATGTAATTTGTTAGGACTGGTTGTATAAAATAAGTGTGTGTGTGTGTGCATGCATGTGTTAAAAAGCACCTCCACAAACACTATCACCCTACCAGACTAAAAGTGTTGGTAATAAGATCTTGAGAACAAGAGTCGACGTAAAGAACTTGAACAAATTGGAAGTTAGCAAACTGGGAGAACAACATCAACAATCAGAACTGCAGAGAAGTTATAAGGACACCAGAGGGTACATTCCTAAACTTATATAGGTCTGAGTTGTATGCATGTTTTTTATATAGTTTGTAACTGTTAAAATTTATTTTAGTGGAATTTTTGGTTTACTCCGTAGAGGGAGTCGTGGATGTTTTCCCAGTTGGGTGAGGTTTTACCACGTAAAAAATCCTTGTTCTTAATCTTTCTACATCTCCTCATCTCATTGTTGGTTGTGCTGAGCTTAAAGTTTTTAAACTGTTTTATTAAACCTGATAATCAAATCTTGAACAGGTCTCGTACATACTTTTGTTAAACACATCTTGTGTTCTATTAGTTTTGATTTTAAAGAAAAGAGTTTCTTTAAAAAACTGTTCGGAGTTACTTAAATAGTTTAATTTTATATTAAACGGCTTTAGTAACAGATTTTCATGTTGATACAGTTTTTTCTTTCTAGAGATGTCGCCAAAGAGAGGTCGCCCTGCTAGGGAAAATAGAGGAGCCGAGAATGTGGTACCCCAAGTGCCTCAGGGGACCATGACTGCCGCAGAAGTTGCAAATATTATGGCACAAGCTGTTAATGCGGCGATGACTGCGATGGCATAGCAGTACCCTCAGGCTTCGCAACAGCCTGCAGCTCTAGTAGTTCAAACCCACTCGGGTCCATCTACATGGGATAGGGTGGGTGAAGCTTTCCAGAAGGATCACTCTCTAGAATTTTAAGAAGGAGCCAATGTTATCCTTGCCAGTCAGTGGAAGAAGGATATCCAAAGGCATTTACGGATGGTTGAATGTAGTGACGTTCAGAAATAGATACTCGCCACTTTTAAATTGGTTGGTGCGGCTCTCTAGTGGTGGGAGTCGATTACTACTCCTGTGCAAAGAGATACGATGCCCATAGTCAATTTTTGGGTACTTTTCGATCGTAAGTATTTTCCTTCGGCGTTTCAGATAGAGATGACGAGCAGGTTGTTAAACGTGACCCAATGGGATCGAACTGTGGCTGAGTACGAAGATGAATTTACCCGCTTAGCAAAATTTGTGCCGGATGAAGTTAATACCAAGGAAAAAAGAATCTTAAAGTTTATGGTAGGTCTAAATTAGAGGATTCGACAACACTTAATGGGGAATCCGTCTCTGTTAACGTTAAGAGATGTGATGAATGTTGCACTATAACATTGTCAGGATTATCGATTGCATCTTAAGGGGAGCAAGAAATTGGTAGACTCATGTTCGTCGAGTAAGATGGGAATGGATAATGCCAGTGGGGTACAGCAGGAGCTTTAGCAAGCGAATAAGCAGAAGGAGAGAGATCTCCCTTCGAGGATTTGGTAAAAAGGCAATGTTCAGAATGCTTGCGATTTAATGGTGGTGGTTTTAGGCAGAATCTTCAAGGGAACCAGCAGCAGCAACAAAACGTTCCTCAGGGCCAAGCAGGCCGGGGGAACAATGGGGGAGGTCAATAAGATCGAGGTCGTCCGGTCCAGAGACAAAGACAACCCAGATTTGGGCAATAGGGCCAGAGGTCGGGGAACTTTATAGGTTGTTGTTTTCAGTGTGGTGAGGTGGGACACGGGAAGGTAGATTGACCTTAGTAGAATAGGGTGCAAGTGCAAGGAGCTCAGTAGGTTCAGCAAGCATTTTTACCACCTCCGATGCCTGTTCAGATTGCCCCACCTCCGCAGGGTTAGTTAAAATATGGGCGAGTGTACAATGTTCAGAATGTAGTGATACCATAGGTACAACAGCCTCCACCAACTATTGAGGGTAAGTTCCCTATCCATGGGCATATGGGTCGGGTATTATTTGATACGGGAGCATCCCATTATTTTATAGTTGTTCATTTTGTGCATGCGGAGGGCGTATTTGATCCAGTCGAAACTGTTTAAATGTGTGTAGAATCTCCCCTGGGAGATGGGTCACTTATCCATTTTATTTGTAAAGGGGTCGAGATATATTTTGGGAGATTATGTTTAGTTGCCGACTTATTAGTATTACATATGCATGGGTATGATGTTATATTAGGTATGGACTGGCTAGTTAGATATCGAGCTATGGTGGATTGCTTTGGGAGGTCGATCGTATTTGTTATTTCGGGCTAGGAAATGTTTCTTGTTGCTATGCCTCTTCCGGAGGGAGGTTCAAGCACCCATTTGTATTATATCAAGGAGGAGAATGCACATGAAGTAGTTGTTTTATTAGACTCAATTCTAGTGGTTCAGGAATTCGTAGACGTTTTTCAGGAGATTCCAGGCTTACCTCCGAGTCGTGAGATCGAGTGTGTTTTAAATTTAGCTCTGGGGCTCCTGTGGAATTGAGAGAGTTACAAGACCAAATCCATCAGCCTTTGGGACAAGGTTTCATTCATCGGAGTACGTCTCCTTGGGGAGCCCCTGTGCTGTTTGTGAAGAAGAGTGATGGTTCTTTGCGCTTATGTTTATATTACCGAGAATTGAATAAGGTGACGATTAGAAATAAGTACCCATTGCCTTGTATTAATGATCTGTTTGATCAGTTGAGGGGAGCCTCTTACTTCTCAAAAATAGATTTGCATACGGGATATCACCACCTTCGTATTAGGGAGCAGGATGTCTCTAAAACTGCATTTTTGACCCGATACGGATCCTATGAGTTTTTGTTTATGCCATTTAGGCTAACCAATGCCCTTGAAGTGTTTATGGATCTGATGAATAGGGTCTTCTGGGATTTCTTAGACCAATTTATAATTATGTTTATTGATGATATTTTGTTCTATTCTCGAACGGAGGTCAAACATAAGTTCGAGAAATGCGGATTTTAGTTGCAAGAAGTGCAATTTTGGGGTCATGTAGTGTCGAAGAAGGGTATTCCTATGAACCCGAGTAAAGTTACAGTAGTGAATGAGTGGGGTTAACCCACAACACTAACGAAGATTAAAAGTTTCTTGGGTTTGGAGGGTTATTATCGTCATTTTATAAAGGGATTTTTTAAAATTTCTAGCCCTTTGAAGAATTTAACCCTAAAAGGAGTCCCATTATGTGGGATGATTCCAGTCAATCAGCCTTTGATGAATTAAAGGATAGATTGACGTCGGGACCCGTTCTCGCTCTGCCTAAAGTAGGAGTGGAGTATTTAATCTTTACTGATGTGTCTCTCCAGGGTTTAGGAGGTGTGGTTCAATACGAGGAGAGGGAAATTTCATATGCATCTCGTAAACTTACACCCCACGAGTGTAATTATCCTACTCATGACTTGGAATTAGCTGCAGTAGTCTTTTCATTGAGAATTTGGAGGTATTATCTTTTGGAGGAGAAGTTTAGGCTTTTCATGGACCATAAGTCATTGCAATATTTGTTTACCTAGAAGGATTTAAACATGAGGCAGTGTAGGTGGTTGGAGTTTGTAAAGGATTATCAGTTCGATATCCAGTATCATTCAGGAAAAGCTAACGTTGTAGCTGACACGCTGAGTCGTCATCCCGCTGGGCAGTTAGCAGAAATATGGAAAGCCAAGTGGAAAGAAATTCGTTAGGATGGTGCGGTCGCCAGGGTTTGTATAGTTGTGTTGTCAGTCACACCCGAGATGGTAATGAGGGTTGTGACAGCTCAATCTGAAGATGTGGATTGTAAAGTTATAGCACATAAATTACCGACCGAAGGAGATAAATCCTACTCCATCAGTTTTAAAGGTGGATTAGGATTCAATGGTAGGTTGTTAGTCTTGAACGATTCCGATTTATGACAGGCTGTCATGCTAGAATCTCACTGGTCAAAATTTATCGTTCACCCAGGTGGAGATAAGATGTATCAAGATATGATATGGAAATACTGGTGGCCAGGTATGAAGAGGGACATAGCAGAATTTGTCTCCCAATGCACCACTTGTTAGTTAGTAAATGTGGACCACCATTGACCCTCAGGAACGTTACAGCCGTTGGAAATTCCTGTATGGAAATGGGAAAGTATTTCCATGGATTTTATCACGAGACTACCCCCTGACTCAGCGAAGCCATGATTCCATTTGGGTTATTATGGACCGGTTGAAGAAGTCGACTCACTTTTTAACAGTGAGGACAAATTTTACGATAGCACAATATGTTCAGCTCTTTATTGCCAAAATTATGAGATTACGTGGAGTATCGATTAATATTGTGTCTGATCGAGATAAGATCTTTGTCTCCCATTTTTGGAAGAGCTTTCAGGAAGCCATGGGGACCAAATTGAGGTTGAGTACGACATATCATCCCCAGACTGATGGGCAAACATAACGGGTAAATCAGATGTTGGAAGACATGCTCCGGATGTGTATGCTATATTTTAGAGGAAGTTGGGAGAAATACCTACAATTATTGGGATTTCCATATAATAATTCTTACCAATTTACTATAGGTATGGCGCCTTATGAGGCATTACATGGGCTCCCATGTCGTTCACCTACGTGTTGGTTGGAAGTTGGAGACAATAAACTCCTTGGCCTAGATTCGATCCAGGTTACTTCGGCAAAGATTGAAATGATTCACTATGCTGACGCACACCATAGGCATGTGGAGTTTGAAGTAGGAGACTAAGTGTTATTAAAAGTGTCTCCGATGAAAGGTGTTATGAGGTTTTGCAAGAAAGGAAAACTTTCTTCGAGATATGTAGGGCCTTTTCCAATTATTGAAAGGATTGGTCATTGTAATACCCCGTACTTTTGGTTATATTTATTTTGGGATTAATTAATTAAATGCGTATTAATTGGAAATTAATCCGGGTTATAAATACTAACGAGATACGAGTTGGTATTTGATTATGTGCATACATGTTTTGATATATGTATTTGGTATTATAAAATTTGTCGTGAGATTGATATACGGTATTTTAGAAATTTTGTTGAGACGCGTGTGACCGCCGCGTCATGGTATATTATGTTAATTATAAAAGTGAATTTAAAATCTATAAATCGTATGGTCGTTTTGAGTGCGCCAACGCGTCCGGAAGGGTCGAGATAGTCAGAAAACACTAGCCGGGGGTGTAGTTTGGGTCTCGGGGTATTTTTAGGCCATACCGGCAACTTAAAGGGTATTTTGGTAATTTTACATTTTGAGGAATTAAAAGTGACGAAAATTAGAGATGTAAATCTGATGTGGATTAAACCCATTAAGCCCATTAACCAAACCATATTAACCCTTTAAGCTACGGAGGTTATCATTAGGTTTACAACTTTCCCAAAGAAAACCCTAGCCACCTTAAGCCACCATTGGAGGAGGAGCTTGGAGAGAGGAAAATCTGCAGAAATCTTCACCAAACCAACACCAAAATCAAAAATCGAACCAAGGCAAATGACTTTATTCCATTTAATTTCAGAGAATGTCTTTTCCATGTTAGAAATTGAGGAATTTTAATTGTTCTTGAAAGATGAATGAAAACCCATGTAGTTTGGAGTTTAGAACTTGGAAATTTTGAAGAGAATTGCATGTAGAATGATAGGTAGAGGATTTCTCTCATAATAATTGTGATTAGAAGAGATTAAAACGAATTAAATTCTGGTATTTGATGATGATATAAACCTAGGGTTCATGTTCTTGATAAAATTGGGGAAAAGTATAAAATTTTGTGATTTAATGATGTTTAGGAGGCTTTAATGTATTAAGAGATGTTAGTATATGACCTTAGCATGTTATAATATGATTAGAGGACCTAAAACTCTGTTAGAACGATCTTTGGAGAAGGATTGAGGTGTTAAAAATGGTGAGAAACGTAACTTAGAAAATCTGGGACGAATCTGGCAGCTCGTTAGAAGCCTCTACCCAGGTCGTTCGAACGAACTCGTTCGAATGAGCTTCTAACGAGTTGACCAGTCGCTGCTAACGAGAAGGGGTTTCGTTCGATATCTCATTCGAACGAGATATCGTTAGAAGGTACAGTTCGTTCGAACGAACTGGAATCTCGTTCGAACAGCCTCGTTCGAACGAGACTTCTAACGAGTTGACAGAGTAATCTCGTTCGAACAGTCTCGTTCGAACGAGACTTCTAACGAGTTGACAGTTTGGTCCTTTTTGGACTGTTTTGATTTTTGGAGTCCCGTAAACTTGTTCGAGGATATAGATAACCTTCCTTTGATGATGTAAGGATAGATTTGGGACTTTTGGGTTATTACGAGGAGTAAACTATATACGCGAGTTATATTAAATGAACGGTTTGGGTTGAGACGTGAGTGTCTACTACGACGTGAGAAGATTATGGCGCGTATAATTATAAACCGGAATAGTATATATGGTGATAATTGTAAGTTAGTACGAGAATGCGATGTGTACTACGATTAAACTACGGGATTACTAAGACGTGTGTTAACTTAGTATTGGTATATGAATTGTGTGTATGACATACCTACCATACTTGCTATCACGGGAGGTTTGCGTTCGCTTAGGGCCCTCTAATCCTTGTGTTGCCCGGATTTAGACTGGTTACCTTGATGAACATAGGTCATAGAAAGACTTATTGGGATATTAATAAGTCCGCTGATCGTAGGAGCGTAGGTATGTGCGTGACCTATGTGATGTGACTGTGTTCGCCTCCATTGTTTGTGATGTTGTTATCTGTGAACTATTCCTGAGAGATTCGGAATATGTAATCCTTATGTACGTGATGTACCGGGATGGATAGCAGAGTATGTGTGCACCACAGCTTAGTTCTCGGGGTGCTTGTACTGTATATTTATGATGTGATTAATATACACTTAATTAATGGGAACCTTCATGTTATTGTTGTGAATATAATTACGGTATTGTTTCGAGAAATATAACGAGATAACTTACAGTATATATATTGCATATTGAGCATCTGAGTTTACGTTAAACCCCTACTTAATTACGAGCGTTATGATGTTAATTAGAACCGAGTAATATGGGTAGGACCTATGATAGTCTAGCTAGAGATGATGTCACTTAGCTAGTGGTTTGTGTCGTTATAGATGGGTACTTACGTTAGGAGTGCACAGTTAGACGAGAGGTGAGAATATCATGTGAGTGTACGTCCTAACATGTACTTTGCATTTAATGTTTTAAATGTTTTTAAAGCACTTGCAGGTTTTTAAAATAACTCCACATTCGGGCTCTGACCCGTTTGCTTTTCAAATCTTTTTCTTGTAAAACCATTTTTAGGTGCCCAGCCACAAGGACACCCAGCATAGGATACTCATTCAGGTGACGAGCTGTAGCTGTTTGTGGAAGCTACGGGGATTTGCTTGTAGACGCTTCTATCTTTTGGATTCCAGAGTCACTATCTATCAGTTGTAGGGCATGTTGCCCATTTCTATTTAGAGCATCTTTTACATTTCAGTTTTCAGACTTTAGCATGTATTGTTCCAGTATTCAGTTTACTTTTCAGTTGTGGGATTTGTAGTGAGGAGTTTTCCTCCAGACTTTATTTACACTATGTGATGGTTATTCGTTTTACTTCAGTATGGTGAATGGTGATATTTATTTCTTCTTTACACTTGTTGCATGTTAATCAGACTTTAATTAAAATTTGGCAACTTACTTTTTAAATACTAGGTGGTTAGTAAAAAAAAAAAAAATGTTTTCGACAGTGATGCTATTAACTGAGCCAACTTGGCATGTTGAATTAATTTAATAAAGGAGTAGCTACCCGGTATTTAATTAGTCGGGGTGTCAAAGGTGGTATCAGAGCATCAGGTTCTAGTGTCCTTTAGGATCTGTACGGTTATTATGTTTCCGCGACGTTTCTTTGATATAGAGCCCTATATTTTAGGACTGTTGTACTCTTTTTGTGTATGCTACGTTCTTCAGCTATTTTAAGTTTATAACTACGAACTTATAAACTTCATTCTTATTTTAGATGCCTCCACGACGTGCACGACGAATTCCCAGGGATGCAACGCCCGAACCCCAGCCCGCTCCAGTTCAGGGCATGATGAACGCCGCTGAGGTTGCAGCTATAGTAGCCCAAGCGGTAAATGCCGCCATTGCCGTTGTTCAGCAGGCACCACCTCAGGCGCCGGTTGCCGCGCCAGTACAGGTTAATGCATTCCCGTCTGCTTGGGAGCGTGTACGTGACGCTTTTCAGAAAGCGCATCCGCCAGAGTTTGCAGGTAGCTCAGATGTGGTAGTCTCGAGCCAGTGGAGGAAGGATATGCAGAGGCACTTAAGGATGTATGAGTGCACGGATGTTCAGAAGCAGGTGCTAGCTACTTTCAAGCTAGTTGGATCTGCGCTACAGTGGTGGGAGTCTATTACCACCATGGAGGAGAGGGATACTCTCACGATTCAGGAGTTCTGGGTGCGGTTCGACCGCAAGTATTTTCCGTCAGCTGTTCATACGGAAATGAGGAGGAGATTGATGAGTCTGAAGCAGGAGGGCAAGACTGTGGCCGAGTATGAGGCCGAGTTCACAAATCTGTTGAATGTCGTTCCAGATGAGATACCAACAGAGAAGAAGAAGATTGAGAAGTTCACGGACGGGTTGACTTGGAGGATCCGTCAGCATCTGCTTGGGAACCTATCGTTGGCCACTTATTCTGATGTGGTTAACGCTGCATTGTTACACTGCCAGGACCACCGTCTTCACATGGCCGAGGGCAAGAGGTCGGGAGAGTCTAGCCATCAGGGCAGGACTGGAGGACATGGTGCCAGCGGGGCACAATCTGGTCAGTGGCAGAGACAGAATGAGCAGGGCTCCCAGTAGGGGGATAATAAGAGGTTCCGGTCAGGGAACTACAGGCAGGATCAGGGAGGTTTCCGTCAGGGCCATCAGGGTCCAAACGGCCATCAGGGCCAACAGGGGCAGAATGGGCAGCAGTTTCACCAGGGCCAGCAGGGCCAAGGGAGGAACGGTAACGGCCACCAGGGCCGGGGACAGCAGGGGCAGAGAGGGGGAAACTTCCCAGGGAAGTGCTTTGTTTGTGGCAAGACTGGCCACAAGCGACAGGATTGTCCTGATAGGGGCAGGGTCCCACAGCAGTAGCAGCAGGGTGCTCGCCAGGAGCCACAGAGGCCTATGTTTCCCGCCGCTCTTCCCGCACCGCCACAGATGGCAGTATTGCCACCCATTCCAGCAGTCCCAGCTCAGCAGGGGCAGCTTCAGTATGGACGTGTCTACAACATCCACCAGGCTGCAGTTCCTCAGGCACCGCCCGCGATTGAGGGTACGTTTCCTATCCATGGCACTATGGGTCGGGTATTATTTGATACGGGTGCTACACACTGTTTTATAGCTACACACTTCGCGAAAGCTTTAGGATTGTTAGCTACGGCAGAGAGCACAGTGACGTGTGTCGACTCACCATTGGGGAGTGGGTCACTTATTTTCTTTATATGCCGGGGAGTGGGGGTAGAGATTGGTGGTTTGGTATTACCTGCAGACATGTTAGTGTTAGACATGCATGTTCACGATGTGATTATTGGGATGGATTGGCCCGTAGCTTATAGGGCCATGATTGATTGCTTCAGCGGGAGCATTGTTTTTGCCATTCCGGGGCAAGAGATGTTTGTAGTGGCGATGCCTCGCCCAGAGGGAGGATCGACCGCTCATCTGTATTACATTGAGGAGGATACCTCTAAGGAGGTAGTGATTCCTTTAGATTCTATCCCAGTAGTCAGGGAGTATTCGGATGTGTTTCAGAAGATACCAGGCTTACCACCTAGTCGAGAGATAGACTTTGTTATAGATTTGCTACCGGGTACGAGACCTATAGCACGCGCACCGTACCGTATGGCTCCAGCTGAGATGAGGGAGTTACGGGATCAGATAGAGCAGCTGTTAGGTCAGGGCTTTATTCGCAGGAGTACCTCACCTTGTGGCACTCCAGTTCTGTTTGTGAAAAAGAGGGACGGTTCACTGAGATTGTGTGTGGACTATAGAGAGTTGAATAAGGTCACGATACGGAATAAGTATCCGTTGCCTCGAATCGATGACTTATTCGACCAGTTGAGAGGAGCTTCTTTCTTCTCGAAGATTGACTTGAGATCGGGATACCATCAGTTGCGTATCAGGGAGGAGGATGTCTCGAAGACTGCGTTCTTGTCGCGATATGGTTCTTACGAGTTTCGAGTTATGCCTTTTGGCTTGACCAACGCTCCAGCTGTGTTTATGGACTTGATGAACAGAGTGTTCAGGGATTTCCTAGACCAGTTTGTTATTGTCTTCATTGATGATATTCTGGCTTACTCCCAGACAGAGGAGGAGCACGCCGAGCATTTGAGGCAGGTTTTGCAGACACTTCGTCAGAACGAGTTGTATGCAAAATATGAGAAGTGCGGGTTTTGGCTGAAGGAAGTCCAGTTTTTGGGACACATTATTTCCGACCAGGGAATATCTGTTGATCCGGGGAAGGTATCAGCGGTGAGGGAGTGGGGACAGCCCACGACACCAACGGAGATTCGTAGTTTCTTGGGTCTAGCAGGATACTACAGGAGGTTTATTCGGGGTTTCTCAGAGATAGCAGGTCCTTTGACACATCTGACACGTAAGGGTGTGCCATACATCTAGAGTGATGCCTGTCAGTTGGCATTCGATGAATTGAAGGACAAATTGACCTCAGCACCTGTGTTAGCATTGCCGAGATCGGGAGTTGAGTATTTGGTTTACACCGATGCGTCTTTGCAAGGACTGGGAGGTGTATTACAGCAGGAGAGACAGGCCATAGCTTATGCTTCCCGTAAGCTTAAGCCTCATGAGAAGAATTACCCCACGCACGATTTGGAGTTGGCAGCAGTTGTATTTGCCCTACGGATTTGGAGGCACTATCTTTTGGGGGGAGAAGTTCCAACTATTCACGGACCACAAGTCCCTACAGTACCTGTTCACGCAGAAGGAATTGAATATGCGGCAGCGTAGGTGGCTTGAGTTTGTGAAAGACTACCAGTTCGACATCCAGTATCACCCAGGTAAGGCTAACGTGGTAGCAGACGCGTTGAGCCGTAGGCCAGCAGATGAGATGGCAGAGGTGTGGAAGGCTAAGTGGAAGGAATTGGGACACCAGGATGCAGTGGCCCGATCTTTCATGTCTGTGATGACCGTTACACCGCAGATTGTCACGAAGGTAGTACGGGCACAGGCTAATGACTCGTTCTGTCAGGAGCAGATAGTTCGATTACTAGTAGAGGGAGCCGAGTCCTATACCGTTAGCTCAGACGGGGGATTACGCTTCAATGGGAGATTGGTAGTTCCGGAAGGAGAGGAATTGCGACACGATGTGATGGCAGAGTCGCACGGCTCACGATTCGCGGTACATCCCGGAGGGGACAAAATGTACCAAGACATGAGACGCCAGTATTGGTGGAGCGGTATGAAGAGAGATATCCCTGAGTTTGTTTCGAAATGCGCCACTTGTCAGCTTGTAAAAGTGGATCATCAGAGACCGGCAGGATTGCTACAGTCATTGGAGGTCCCGGTGTGGATGTGGGAGAGCATATCCATGGACTTTATCACGGGGTTGCCTACGTCGCAGAGGGGTCACGACTCCGTTTGGGTAATTGTGGACAAGTTGTCCAAGGTCGCTCACTTTTTACCCGTAAGGACTGATTACACTACGGGACAGTACGCCCAGCTCTTCATTTCAGAGATTGTGAGACTTCACGGTGTGCCCCTGAATATCGTGTCTGACAGAGACAAGATATTTGTTTCGAGGTTTTGGGAGAGTTTCCAGGAGGCCATGGGCACGGAATTGCGGTTGAGTACGGCTTATCATCCGCAGACTGATGGGCAGACTGAGCGCACAAATCAGATGTTGGAGGACATGCTACGCATGTGCATTATTGACTTCGGGGGTGGATGGGAGCAGTACCTTCCACTGGTGGAGTTTGCTTACAACAACTCCTATCAGTTCCCGATTGGCATGGCTCCGTTTGAGGCGTTGTACGGTAGGCCTTGTCGTTCCCCAGCATGTTGGTTAGAGGTGGGGGACAACAAACTGCTTGGGCCAGAAGTGATTCAGGATACTTCGGCAAGGATTGAGTTGATTCGGAGTCGCATTCGGGTAGCTCAAGACAGGCAGAAGAGTTATGCTGATGCGAAGAGATTTTTCAGAGAGTTCCAAGTGGGGGACCAGGTTTTGCTCAGAGTATCTCCTATGAAGGGGATTATGCATTTCGGGAAGAAGGGGAAGTTGGCACCGAGGTATGTGGGGTCGTTTCCTATTATTGAGCGGATCGGACCAGTTGCGTATAGACTTGGGTTACCGGAGCATCTACATCGGATTCACGATGTGTTCCACATTTCCTCGCTGAGGAAATACCTTAGAGATAATTTGGCTCATTCTCACATTACTGTGGAGGACATCGATCTCCAGCCGGATAGCTCCTACGAGGAGGGGCCAGTTGCTATTTTGGACCGAAGTGAGAGGAAACTGCGGTCAAAGATAGTTCCGTTAGTGCGTGTGCAGTGGAGACATCACAATGTCGAGGAGTCCACATGGGAGCGCGAGGATGAGATGCACGAACGTTATCCAGAGCTGTTTTTAGCAGGTACTTTCTAGTTTCGAATTTCGGGACGAAATTTAGTTATTAGGGGGGAAGTATGTAATACCCCGTACTTTTGGCTATATTTATTTTGGGATTAATTAATTAAATGCGTATTAATTGGAAATTAATCCGGGTTATAAATACTAACGAGATACGAGTTGGTATTTGATTATGTGCATACATGTTTTGATATATGTATTTGGTATTATAAAATTTGTCGTGAGATTGATATACGGCATTTTATAAATTTTGTTGAGACGCGTGTGACCGCCGCGTCATGGTATATTATGTTAATTATAAAAGTGAATTTAAAATCTATAAACCGTATGGTCGTTTTGAGTGCGCCAACGCGTCCGGAAGGGTCGAGATAGTCAGAAAACACTAGCCGGGGGTGTAGTTTGGGTCTCGGGGTATTTTTAGGCCATACCGGCAACTTAAAGGGTATTTTGGTAATTTTACATTTTGAGGAATTAAAAGTGACGAAAATTAGAGATGTAAATCTGATGTGGATTAAACCCATTAAGCCCATTAACCAAACCATATTAACCCTTTAAGCTACGGAGGTTATCATTAGGTTTACAACTTTCCCAAAGAAAACCCTAGCCACCTTAAGCCACCATTGGAGGAGGAGCTTGGAGAGAGGAAAATCTGCAGAAATCTTCACCAAACCAACACCAAAATCAGAAATCGAACCAAGGCAAGTGACTTTATTCCATTTAATTTCAGAGAATGTCTTTTCCATGTTAGAAATTGAGGAATTTTAATTGTTCTTGAAAGATGAATGAAAACCCATGTAGTTTGGAGTTTAGAACTTGGAAATTTTGAAGAGAATTGCATGTAGAATGATAGGTAGAGGATTTCTCTCATAATAATTGTGATTAGAAGATATTAAAACGAATTAAATTCTGGGATTTGATGATGATATAAACCTAGGGTTCATGTTCTTGATAAAATTGGGGAAAAGTATAAAATCTTGTGATTTAATGATGTTTAGGAGGCTTTAATGTATTAAGAGATGTTAGTATATGACCTTAGCATGTTATAATATGATTAGAGGACTTAAAACTCTGTTAGAACGATCTTTGGAGAAGGATTGAGGTGTTAAAAATGGTGAGAAACGTAACTTAGAAAATCTGGGACGAATCTGGCAGCTCGTTAGAAGCCCCTACCCAGGTCGTTCGAACGAACTCGTTCGAACGAGCTTCTAACGAGTTGACCAGTCGCTGCTAACGAGAAGGGGTTTCGTTCGATATCTCGTTCGAACGAGATATCGTTAGAAGGTACAGTTCGTTCGAACGAACTGGAATCTCGTTCGAACAGCCTCATTCGAACGAGACTTCTAACGAGTTGACAGAGTAGTCTCGTTCAAACAGTCTCGTTCGAACGAGACTTCTAACGAGTTGACAGTTTGGTCCTTTTTGGACTGTTTTGATTTTGGAGTCCCGTAAACTTGTTCGAGGATATAGATAACCTTCCTTTGATGATGTAAGGATAGATTTGGTACTTTTGGGTTATTACGAGGAGTAAACTATATACGCGAGTTATATTAAATGAACGGTTTGGGTTGAGACGTGAGTGTCTACTACGACGTGAGAAGATTATGGCGCGTATAATTATAAACCGGAATAGTATATATGGTGATAATTATAAGTTAGTACGAGAATGCGATGTGTACTACGATTAAACTACGGGATTACTAAGACGTGTGTTAACTTAGTATTGGTATATGAATTGTGTGTATGACATACCTACCATACTTGCTATCACGGGAGGTTTGCGTTCGCTTAGGGCCCTCTAATCCTTGTGTTGCCCGGATTTAGACTGGTTACCTTGATGAACATAGGTCATAGAAAGACTTATTGGGATATTAATAAGTCCGCTGATCGTAGGAGCGTAGGTATGTGCGTGACCTATGTGATGTGACTGTGTTCGCCTCCATTGTTTGTGATGTTGTTATCTATGAACTATTCCTGAGAGATTCGGAATATGTAATCCTTATGTACGTGATGTACCGGGATGGATAGCAGAGTATGTGTGCACCACAGCTTAGTTCTCGGGGTGCTTGTACTGTATATTTATGATGTGATTAATATACACTTAATTAATGGGAACCTTCATGTTATTGTTGTGAATATAATTACGGTATTGTTTCGAGAAATATAACGAGATAACTTACAGTATATATATTGCATATTGAGCATCTGAGTTTACGTTAAACCCCTACTTAATTACGAGCGTTATGATGTTAATTAGAACCGAGTAATATGGGTAGGACCTATGATAGTCTAGCTAGAGATGATGTCACTTAGCTAGTGGTTTGTGTCGTTATAGATGGGTACTTACGTTAGGAGTGCACAGTTAGACGAGAGGTGAGAATATCATGTGAGTGTACGTCCTAACATGTACTTTGCATTTAATGTTTTAAATGTTTTTAAAGCACTTGCAGGTTTTTAAAATAACTCCACATTCGGGCTCTGACCCGTTTGCTTTTCAAATCTTTTTCTTGTAAAACCATTTTTAGGTGCCCAGCCACAAGGACACCCAGCATAGGATACTCATTCAGGTGACGAGCTGTAGCTGTTTGTGGAAGCTACGGGGATTTGCTTGTAGACGCTTCTATCTTTTGGATTCCAGAGTCACTATCTATCAGTTGTAGGGCATGTTGCCCATTTCTATTTAGAGCATCTTTTACATTTCAGTTTTCAGACTTTAGCATGTATTGTTCCAGTATTCAGTTTACTTTTCAGTTGTGGGATTTATAGTGAGGAGTTTTCCTCCAGACTTTATTTACACTATGTGATGGTTATTCGTTTTACTTCAGTATGGTGAATGGTGATATTTATTTCTTCTTTACACTTGTTGCATGTTAATCAGACTTTAATTAAAATTTGGCAACTTACTTTTTAAATACTAGGTGGTTAGTAAAAAAAAAAATGTTTTCGACAGTGATGCTATTAACTGAGCCAACTTGGCATTTTGAATTAATTTAATAAAGGAGTAGCTACCCGGTATTTAATTAGTCGGGGTGTCACAGTCATGTAGATTATAGACTTGCCTTACCAGAACATTTACAAAGAATTCATGATGTGTTCCACGTTTCATCCCTGAAGAAATATAAAAGATGTGAGGGGGCTCATTGGCATGTTTTATTGGAAGAAATTGAGTTGCAACCTGACATCTCATACGAGGAACAACCAGTTGCCATTTTAGATCGCAGTGAGCGTAAGCTATGATCGAAAGTAGTACCTTTAGTTCGAGTCCAATAGGGGCACTATAATGCAGATGAGTCAAATATGTTTGAATATATGGAAATTAAAAGACAATTTGATTATTTTGGATGAGATAATGGTCCGGTTTGTAAAAAAATTCTTTAAAAGGCGATATCATTTCACTAAAGCATTGTTATTTTTAGAAAAAATTGCGCCTTAAGGGTTTTACCAAGAATAATGCGTAAAAAGATTAAGGGAGGGTGTTTCTCCCAAGCCTCAACCCTAGGCGTGCCTAGGAGGTTTTTTTAAAATAGTGCTTTGAGGCAAGTGGATTAACTTACTAAATGCTTAATTGTGTGACCTATTTCATAATATATGTATATGCATTCTAAAGTGTGATAGTTTGTATATATGACATGGATGTATATTGATGTGCAATATATACTATGTGGTTCATACCCCTCTAGTGCTATTATGGGAAGTTGCGCGACGTGGGCAACTCCTCTGGATCGAGGAGGAGGGAGAGTATGATCCCCAGGTCATAACGTCCAATACTTTATCGCGTGTGAGGCAGGGGTAAGACGTCTTGGTTATGATTATTCTTACCTTTAGGTGAGGAAATATGGCCGCTTACCATACGCTTGTGAATAGGTTTTATACCAGGTCGGTGTGAGAGTCCGACCGCTGGTTACCCAGGATGATAAGTGAGTAATTCCCTGGAAGATGATATCATTATAGAGACTGTTAGTATACATGGATGATGTGTGTTATTTATTGCCCTATTTGTATGATATGTGAGATATGTATTAACCCCTTTTTAGCACGAGATTGAGTTATGTATCCTTTGATGTTTATAGACAGGAATTTAGGAGTATGTATTACGGACTGAGGGCCGTACGAATTCCCACGACTAACCATGTTATGCAGTAGTGTATCGGGGGGATTCCTTGTTTGGATTTCGCTTGTGAGACGTCCCACGACTAAACTTAGCGCTATGTTGGAAGTGGGGAAATGTTTGGTCATTAGTACACGGGGTATTTTGATTTTTCATAACAGGGGATTGCCATCTAACTGTTAATAGGTTATACTTACGCGCATGGGAGTTAGGTATAGACTTGAGGGGTATGGTTCGTAGATTTGGTGAGGTCGCTTAACTATATACTCATGTGTACGAATAGATGCGCGCTGTAGATGAGAGGTGAGGTTAAGGTTCAAGGGAGTGCGACTCCACTTCAATTATGAATTCTTGCATATTTAGTTATTATGCATTTAATTTACTTGCTATAATTATTTTCAAATCTAGGGCTCTGACCCAATTATATTTTCCCTTGATATATGTATATTGTGTCTATTATAGGAATTCCTCCGCAAGGATGCCCATGATGGTTATCTATTCGAGAGTTTTGGGGAGCTGTAGTATGTGTGGGATGTTATAGGATTTTTGTTTTAGACGCATCTCTTTGTGTAATCTAGTTAAGAATTCACAGTTGTAAATCGGGGGTGTGTACCTAAAGGTCTTATACGTTGATCACTTTTGTAGTTATCTTTTGATTGTTGTATGGTCTGTTTCCTGACAGCATATTCGAGAATATTATTTTGTTTTTATACTCTTAGCATATTAATGATCTAGTCCGTTAATTGTCAGTTGTTGTTCATGTTCTGTTGTATGTGATTGATTTATTGTACGTAAGCTTTTAAAAAGAAAATTTTTGGCACCTGCTTATTTATATATATAGGGTGGTTACCGATTATATTTGTATTTGACAGTTGGTGCTGAGAATGATACACTTGAGATTCCTATTGTATTTTAGTATGGTGCTGGCCACCCGTATATTCCTATCATAACATCACGATTTGTACACCCATAAAGGTATACCTTTATCATAGTGGGAGTGTTTCTTATTCTTAGGATTGTCACCCATCGTGACCGTTGGAGAAGAAGATAATAAACATTTTAAATATAATAAAGTATTCCTTCACAAGAATGCGTAACATTCTTGAAAAAGTTATGATATTTGGTACCATATAGATTCAGCAAGATGGGGTCAAACCCATTAGTTTCAAGTGAATCTAGTAAGATAGGTAATCAAATTCATGATTTGATAAATGGTTTAAAATTTTCATTGTGTACTAAAGGAGTTATAGAAGCCTGGGGATGTTTTTAAATACTAGATGTGCAGATATATTTATCATCGCACGCAATGTAAGGATATTTCATACAGTTATAGTGTGGTAGTCCAATCAGTTCAATATGAAAACATTAGAAAATTATACTACATTTTTGTGATCACATAATCATTTGAACACTAGAAAGAATGTACTTTAAATTATTTAAGTTATCATATTGATATTGTTCTTTCAAAACTTTGTTATGCAATATTCCAAAAAAAATGTCACTCTTTATAAGGATGAATTTCTAAATAGTGTCAATTTGTATGTATTGGCATTGTTCTTGACAAAAACCACTTTGACAAAAATGTCAATTTTTGGTGCACGTTTCACGTCTTCACATTGTTTTCAGAGATTCTATCAGTTATGGATAACGTAATGGTTTTATTGATACTCAGAATATTTTTTTAAAGATGTGATTTTATTTAAATATGATTTAAAAAAAATTTCTGAGATAATTTGTGTTTAGAGTCATATGAACTTTTTCTTTCACTTTACATGGTTCAAACGACTTCATCAGTCGTTCAAACGACATGGCAATCTCGTTCAAATGAGATTTTGTATTTGTTAAAACGACGTGCTTATTTAGTTAGAATGACGCTCCGACTCAAAAATATTATTTAGGGTGTCTTTTTCTCAAAAAAATAGGAGTGCAGAACATACAAAACATAACAGAATCTATATGTTTTTTGCAATTTGCATCCTTCCTTGTTTATAATATCCTTCCTTGTTTATAATATCTGAGTTTACATACCCATATTGATCTTGTGTTTTCACCATTGTTTGATTCTTAGTCATTCGAGGAACTATTTTTGTGTGGTGGACTCCGTACTTGCTGATTGAAGGTTGTTATGGTTGTATCGGTGGATATCGAGGTACGCATGGATTCATGTGATGCGGACCTTACGTAGGTGAACTCCTACGTCGAACTGTGGAGGAGCGATTGGAGAGAAGAAGAGGCGTCAAGACTTATGGGGATTAAGTCGTTGAGTAAGACTGTAATTCTTCCTTTATAATTTTTGTATCATAGTGATAGTTTATCTTGGGTCGTCCGAGGTTTTTTACCTTAGTGGTTTCCTCGTACATCGGCATGTTTTATGAGCTTTCTTTACTTTATCTTGCTTAATATTACTAAATGCATGTTTAGGGTTCGAATATAAAAGTGGATTAATAAATTTGGTTCACAAAATTGGTGCACAATAAATTGGAAAAAGGTTTTGAAAAATTACTTTCACCTAAAGCTCACACACATAAAGGGACCCCCGTTTTTACAAATTGGTATCAGAGCGAAAACACTATTTTATTGTGTGAGTGATCCCGTGTGTCTTTAGGTATAAATTTCGGTATGTATGATGGCTTTAGAACACCAATGTTTGATGGGTCGAATTATGCTTATTGGAAGATGCGTATGAAGTGCGCACTTAAAGCAATAGATGAGCGTGTGTGGTTAGTGGTAGAAAAGGGGTGGTGGACTCCATTAGTCATGAGAGAGGGTAAGGCCACTCATTTAAAACCGTTGAGTCGTGGACCGATGCCGAACACAAACTTGCACAATTTAATTCCAAAGGTTTAAATACTATCTCCTCACTTGTCAACCCCAAAAGAATATAATCATATCATGATGTGTGAAACATCTAAAGAGGAGTGGGATGTTCTTGCACTTAATCATGAGGGAACTAGTAGTGTTAGGGCTTCCAAACTCCAAAACCTCACCACCTAATTTGAAACGAATAAGATGTTAGAGAGTGAGATGTTTGATGAGTTTTATGCTAAGTTGTTCCATATTGTCAACTCATCATTTAATTTGGGAGAGACAATACCTAACAATAGATTCATAAAGAAAATCTTAAGGTCGTTGCCCGTTAGATTAGATCCAAAGGTGAGCATTTTAAACTCTTTGGTTTTGCTTCACTCAATAAAACTAGAAGAGCTTGGAGGTGACCTAAAACCTATGAGCTTGATACATTTACCTCCAAGCAAGTGCCGAAGAAAGAAAAGGGCATTGCCTTGAAATCTCAAAAGGAAGAAACTAAAGTTTCGGATGATGAATCCGACATCGATTTCGAAGATGTAGCCTTGTTATAAAAGAAGTTCAAGAAGTTTCTTATGTTTCAAAAGCAATCGAAAGAGTTAAAAAGACTTTAGAAATTCAAGAACAACAAGGCCGATCACGTCCGTAATAACTGAAGTGAGAATGATAAGAAGGATGATTCGAATAAGTGTTATGGTTGTGAGGGTTATGGCTATAGGGTAGCAAAGTGCCCAACTAGACTTAAGAAGGAGGGTAAGAAATCAAAATCATTTAACACCGCCCTTAATGATATTGAACAGAAAGAGGGAGAGGATACCCCCATTGAGCATAACTACATCGCGTTTATGGTTTGTCATGTGAGCGATGATGATAAATCTTCTCATAAAGATACTCATGTGAATGACACTTCCGAGGCCATAGTGAGTGAATTCCAAGTGAGTGAGGATGAAGAGAGTGAGGATGAATATGTGGAGGAAAGTGAGTTGCAAGTTGCCTTCCGTGAATTGTACTAGGAAACGGTGAAGGTGAAGAAAGCAAACTTAAAGTTGTAAGCTACGCCGAAAGAACGTGCCATAGAAAATAATGATGCATTGATTGAGGATCTTAGGGCACGAGAGAAGACTCTTAGGGAGAAACCAGCGCACGTTAAGGGTGAGAGAGATATTATTTACGATTTGATGGAGGCTATGAAGAAGGAGATTCTAGAGTTTGAGGAGTCTAGGCATTTACTCGAGTCTAGGATAGGTGAGCTTTATAAGAGATTGAGAGATTCAAGTAAGGTTAAGCTTGATTTGGAGACTAGGTTCAAAAAGATGGATAGGATGTTAGGCACCGTCCAAATCAAGGAAGATACGTGTGGTATAGGCTTTGATGATCGTATTGCTCCCATTCCCAAAGCCAACACCATTAGTGTGAGAGATCCAACTAGGAACATTACGATAGGTTCATATTTAGGTAACATTCATCACGGTGTTTACACTTGCACTCATTGCGATAAGAAGGGTCACCATAGACGTTTTTGTTGTGATCTAAAGAATGCCCCTAGGAAGTTTAAGAATAAAGTCATTTCGGTTCCCAAAACCCCTATGCGTCATTACACACCTACTTGGGTTAGGAAATTGAATATAGAGGCTTTAGGAATTAGACTTCATGACTCTCGTTTGCTTTCACGTGATACTTCCCATGATAGAACTTACGGTTGATTATGTTAGCATGTTTGTCATACGCTAGTTTTGTTTCATGATATATCTTTTCTAGTGTTATGGCACATCTTTGTATTATATTTTTCTTTCATTTGAGTCTCATTGGAAAAATACAAAAAGATTTTTGGTTTTATATATTTTTGAGAAAATACAAAAAGATTTTATTTTGGGGTAAAAAATATTTTTGGAAAAACAAAAAAAATTATTTTTTTGTGTCATGAGTTTACACTTGATGTGGCATATTGGTGTGCTTGGACCCCCTTCACTTCATCTTTCCACATATCTAGGACATTTGGTCATGATTTTTGGATGCATAGATTGATCTTAACCATATGTTTAATGCGGTTGTTTCGAAGTTGATTTGCAATTTGATTCGACTATCCATATGATCACACACATGCATGAACTTATATGAATATTTGACCTCTCATGCACATTTGAGTTTGGTGAGACGGTATCCTCTCAATTTTATCGTCTACGCGCATATTAGACTTAGGGTGTGCATGTAAGAACCGTATCCTGTGAGGATTTATGTTGCATATTAAAAATAATGAGTGTGCACGGGAATGGGCTGCGAGAGGCATGTGAACTCATCGTGAAAGCCTCCATTTAAAAGAGCCCAAGAAAAAATTAAGGCATTACAAAGATCATATGTATGACAAAAATGGGACAATAGGAAATCTCTTAAAAAGAGAAATTAGAACCTCAATAGAAAAAGAATTATCAATTATAAGGGAGTTTAGTTGGAAAATACAACGGGTTTGCACAACAAGTCCTAGGTTGAAAAAGTCGTGTCGTGACGCTATTGTTTGGTAGAATCGTTAAAAATTTTATACTTGTATACGCGATGTTTGTTTAGTTCATTAAGTTCAAAATTATAATTGTCGCATGTGGCTAAAACATAGTTTGATGACATTTAGTGATCAATTAGAGATTCTTGAACGTATCTTTATGTTTAAATAATGATTCATTTATGTTTGTTACACCAATTCAGTCCATTCTATGTTTAGGCACAATGATACTATGTTAACGTGTCACTCGTGTTTTTGTTTTAGAGTCAATTTTGTTAATGTTTTCGTACTATCAGATGCTTATATCAGTTATTCATATTTCTGGGTTGATTTACATTGTTTCTGGGTTGGAATGGAGATTTTTCGCAGTCGTTAGAATGACTTCCTGCAGTCGTTTGAACAACTTTGCCATGTCATTCGATCTATAGTTCTAACGAGGTTACAGTGAGATGAAATCGACGTACAGTGTTTGGTCGTTAGATGGTCGTTATATGGGTACCTTCGGACAAGATTCGAATGTGGGGCTACTGTTTTGCATCGTTGGTAGTGAGATTTCACATTGTTCTAACACCATTCATTTATCGTTTGAACAACCTCACTATATTGTTCGAACAACTTGTTTTGGCATTTCGAGATTGTTGATCTGTTTCAATACCTGCTTGATATATATTATTCTGCTACACTGATTTGGTACTTCTGGACAATTTATATGAAACTTACATTGGATTATTCATGCTTGATTATTACACAGCATTGTTGGATGAAATTTTGTTTAGTCACATCATAGGTTATATTGATGTTTCATTTATGTGACTATTTGTTAGCTATACTTTTATCATAATTTGATCTTTTATTATCTAGTTAATCATGTTCATCTAGTTATGCTTCATATGTTATACTCATTCTAGATATGATTCTGTTTATTTATTTGTCCTTTTAGTAGTCTATTCCAGACAAAAAAGGGGAGATATAGATATGTGATGTAGGGGAGACTTGACTTGACTTGTGATTTGATTGATTTGATCATATTATTTATATATCATTTATTCCTCCATACTTTACTTGGTATTTGCTTATTTCATGTGTGTAGTGATTCATCAGAGATTCAAGATTTTGTGACTACATCACATTCAGACGGTTCATGCTTGTTGATACAACATTTACTAGTCCATGTCCTGTACTTTTCTTTTGGCTTTATGGGATAGGTTTTAGGTCATTCGGCTTGACGGCCCGACTTAGGTATTTCACTATTTTGGTTTTGTCCCGGAATAGTCGAAGGGGGAGATTTGTGAGGAAAAATTTGCAAATAATATTAATTTGTATGTATTGGCATTATTCTGGACAAAAACCACTTTGAGTCATAGGATATATTTTACTCGTCATGATTCCCATTAAGCTTGGGACGTCGTGTTGAAGACGTAGCGGTCAAGATTCAATGATAGATCATGCTGAGTTTTGGTGCACGTTTCACGTCTTCACATTATTTTTCGACATTATCTTAGGTATGGATACATAATGGTTTTGTGGATACTCGATTTTTTTTTCAAAGCATGCTATTTTATTTAACTCTAATTTTAATATGTTTTTTCTGAGATAATTCTTGCTTAGAGTCGTATGAATTTTTCCTTTCACTTTACATGGTTCAAATGACTTTATCAAACATTCAAACGACATGGAAATCTCATTCAAACAAGATGTTGTGTTCTTTGAAACGACATATTTATTTCGTTAGAACGACGCCCCACCTCAAATATATTAAACATGAACCACAATCACAATAAAATAATAAAATCAAGAGATATAAGCTGAGTTGAAGTGAACCCATACTGTTCCATCACCACTAAAATACTCCGATAGGTTGCTCGTACCAAAATTACACATAATCGCACTACCGTGCTATGTTTTCACAGCACCTAATACGCCCATGAAATGTATCGTGACACTTCCGTGTGATGTTGTAATCTCTATCTCACACTCCATGGTCCGTTACAACAAAATAAGATTTCACCAAAACTTTCCAAATTATTGTTCGTCCCTAAAATTATCTTCGGTGCCTGGCTCATCGATCGATTTAGATTTCGACGAACCAAAAAAAATTACATGTAATAGTTACAACCAGTTCAACGATCTAAAATTAAATATTAAAACCCAATCGAAGACAGAAAAATAACCACGCATAAACTATCGTAGAATCTAAGCGCATAAAATTAATAAATATGAATCGGACCATAATGGAGGGGCGAAACTTATGAATCTCTGTAAAAAAAGTGAATCCTAGATCTAATATTCATTCAAGATTAAAACTAAATCAATTAAATCGATTTTGATGGACAAAAATGGTTTCCCAATTATTATGTAAATCGAAATCCTGCTCTCATACCAATTGCTGGAGGACTTGAAATAAAATACTAGATCATTTAATTTATATGATAATTGGGTTTCAATAAAAAATGGTGTATCTACATAGGATATTAAGGATCCCATACCTTTTCGGTTCCTTCTGACTTGAACCATAGAGATTTGATCTCTTTTGTGTTATACCAATGCCTGTCGTAAATCTAACGGTGTGATAGCCGCAAAATCGAAATGATTTGTTTCAAAAATTTTAATGGCGTCAAAATAAAATATTTCCCGAGTTTTTATATCTTTTTGCCTCTAAAACTCGTAGAAAATATTTCATTGCCATCCGATCAACGGTTCTCAAGTTATGGCTCTAACAAGTAGATACCATGACATGTCGCGCATTTGTTTGGGGAGATGAAATCCGGTGTTCTTGAACTGATTTCATCCCCAAACCTTCATATCCATGACTCCAGATGTATAATATCAGGGTTTATGTATATTATAACACTTTCTTGAAAATTTAATTCACCTTCTTGATCCATTCCTAATTCGATTACAAATCTAATTTGTGTCGTCGAATCTTCTTCTTGAATCATTATTTTGTAAAAATGGGTGAAGTAGGTAAATCAAACGATCTCCGAATGACTTGAAATTTGTTGTGCCTCTTCCTCTATATGTTATTAACTGGTGGTTCCAATTTAATAATTTTTGGACTATCCAATTATCCCTAATTGATTTTACAATACGAGAGCTTTGAAAGAGACCTCGGTATCTTCCACATTATTCCTTTTAAGCCAATACATGTCATTGGTGTGTGGGCACCAAGGATCACGACCCCACCCCTCATTTTTTGGTATTTTCCTGGTCTATATTGATCCCACACTTATTAGGAGACAAGGGTTGCTTATATAGACTGGCACGGGGACCCCCAGGAGAAATAGGAGACTAGCTTCCTACAAAATTAGGAATCCATATTAAGCTTTATAATTAATTTCACAATTCTATAAATTATTATTCATTCCACTAAAGAATAATAATTGTACTCTAGTCTACTATCTCAAAATTATATTTCCGAGCTCCCCGTTATTGAATGCTTAATAATCTCTACACGTTAAGATTGCAGATATTCGTCGATTAAATTAAATTATTGATAATTATACTTAATTGACTTCTTATAAATTCATTGAGACTGTCCATGTAACTTATTTCATATTGCAGACAATTTAATCCACCGGTCGGGTTTGACATGATCAAAACTTATAAGCGACGTCAAGAGGGGATCATCAATCTCTATGTCGAGACATGGATTTTATTCATAATTAGCTTTCACCATACACTAATCACCATTACCCAATCTACCAAGCTTATTGATCCATAAATAAATCTCACCCAATAGGTTAGAGTAATGAACAATTGATGTAGGTGTCCATCAATAATGTCCGAATTAAGAGCTTAACCACTCCTAACAACCATGAGATACGCATTATCTTATATAGTCAGTATAAAGACAATTATCTCTAATTGGTCCCATTCAATATACACAAAGTGTACTAGCACGATAAGTCAAAACTATATTGTTTCTTGTAATCAAGATAGATCTACTAAAATAGTTTGTTATAATCGTACTGATGGTGTGTCCATCTCCATCTAATATTGTGAACCAAACTTATATTCTGCAAGGAGCGATGATTTGATCTTCCCAGTGTAAGCCAAACTCTATACACCAAATCATCTACTGTGTAGAATAAAAGACACTTATGCATAAATATATAAAATAATATGATGCAAACATCATATGTATAGATTCTCATTAAATAAACATACTAAAATTCACAACTGAACAATGAATTTTAGTATACAACCCCAACATTCTCATGTACAATAACTGGTCCAGCTTAGATATGGTATAATAATTTACCTCGAGGAAAAATTGCTAATTTTCATCAGCTCGCCGAACTATTCAACAATTTTTTTTGCTTTCAAGCAAAGCCAATCAAGAGGGTAACCCATTTACTTAGTGTTCGCCTGCGACCGGAGAAACTTCTCGGAATATATTACTCGCTTCAATAACGAGAAATTAAAAGTGGTAGATTATGAGGAGAAAATTGCGATTCTAACTTTAATGAGTGGGTAGCATCTTGAAAATCTACATTATGCGTTGAAGAAAAAACCTCTAAAAACTATGACTGAACTGATGGCGAAAGTTGGTAAAATCATGAATGTCGAAGAAGCTATGGCTGCTAAGCAAACCCCCAGGACAAAATCTGATGGCCAAAAGAGCTCTTATAAGAAGGAAATAAAGATAAGAAAGTTGAGAAGCCTAAGAAGTATGAGGAATATACTCCTCTTACAATAAGTTGCATCACATTTTTAAGGAGATTAGGGGAAGTCCTGGGAAATTGAAATCGCTACCCAATCGGAGATATAAGTCTAAGTACTATGACTTTTTAAAAGACTATGGACATACCACTGATAAATGGATTGACCTTAAGAATGAAATTTAATCTCTCATTTGCCAAGGAAAGTTGACCAAGTTTGTTGACTGAACTGAAGGTCGGGATACGAGAAAAATATCAGAGTCGCCTTGCAAAAAAGATGACATGAAAAAAGGACGAGATGATGATTCCGAGGAGGACCCTAACTTTCCAAAGAAACCTAGGGAGCCTAAAATTGAGGTAGGCATGATATCTTTTGGTTGTCATTTCATTGTCGTAGGGGATATTGGAGGTGTAGATGAAATCTCTGAGAGAAAGGCCTATTAAATGAGGCCAAATCTTATTCTTACATTAGTTGAGTCAACTTATAAGATGAGATAGATGGTCAGTCCAAAAAGGTGAATAAAGACAAGCTGGTCACCAACTTTTCCAAAAATGACTCATCAGGGGTACTTTACCCTCATGACGACCCTCTGGTTGTTACTTTTTGGGTACATTATGCAAGGGTTGTAAGAGTTCTTGTGGATAATGATAGTTCAGCAGACGTTATGTTCATTAATTGTTTTCATAGCCTGGGGTTATAAAATAGAAAACTATAACTTTATCATAGGCCTTTAATTGGTTTCTCTGGAGAAAAGGTTTACCCTTTAGGAACTGTAAAATTAGAAGTCTTGATCGTCAGTTGGTCAGTAAGAAGAATTGAGAAGATTCACTTATTCATCCGAGACAAAAAATTTCCCCCAGCCTATATTATGATCCTTAGTAGAGTTGGATTGAAAAAAAATTCAAAGAAGTGTCATCTACCGCTCACCAATGTATGAAATTTCCCACTCACTAAGAGGTTGGCGTATTAAAAGGTAACCAAGTGGAGACCAGGGAATGCTACTATACTTCAACCGACCAGCAGGAAGTTCATAAGAACAACACTACTTACCAAATCAAAACTTTAGATCCACGAGAGGAGGCTGAATTAATCAAGGGGAATATTGTGGAAGCCATAAAAACCATCATACTAGACGATGAAAAACCAGAGATAGCCACACAGATTGGCTCAAACCTAGCACCATCCCTTAAACAAGAATTAATTACATTCCTTAAAGAGCAAAAAATGTGTTTGCCTGGAGCTATGAGGATATACCTGGAATTGACCCTAACTTCATATGCTATGAACTTAACATTAATAAAGATGCCAAGTCAATCAAGCAGAGACACATGGTATTTAGCCCTGAGAAAAATGTGTCTATCTAGGAGGAATTAGATAAACTGTAAAAAGCTCGTTTCATTAAAGATATCAAATACTTTAATTGGTTGGACAATGTAGTGTTGATACAAAAGAAGAATGACAAATGGCGGATGTGTGTGGATTTCACCGACCTCAATAAAGCATGCCAAAAAAAATTTCCTTTACCAAGGATTGATCAATTGGTCGATGCAACATCAGGTCATGAATTGCTGAGTTTTATGGACGCACACTCTGGTTACAAGCAGATAAAAATGAAATCAGAGGACAAAAAAATCACATCTTTCATCACCAGCCGAGGTACTTACTACTACAATGTTATGACTTTTGGGCTTAAAAACGCTGCAAGAACATATCAAAGCCTAGTGAAAAAGTTTTTGAAGAAAAAATCAAGAAGAACATGGAAGTATATGTGGACGATATGCTTACCAAGAGGAAGGTGGCTGCTGACCACATCAAAGACCTGCATCAAATGCTCGATCAGCAGGAAAAACATCAAATGAAGCTCAACTTGATCAAGTATGTGCTTGACGTATAAGAAGAAATATTCTTGGGTTTTATTATGAATCAGAGAGAAATTAAAGCCAATCTAGATAAAATAAAGTCATTGATTGATAGCAATCTCCAACATACAAGAAGGATGTACATAAATTAATAGGAATAGTTGCTACCCTTAATTGATTTGTGTCCCGAGCTACTGACAAATGCCTACTATTTTTCAAAATACCCAGGAAGACCTTTGAATGGAATGAGGAATGCAAAAAATGCCTTTCAAGATTTGAAGAAGTATTTGGGATCTCCACCACTGCTCTCCCGACCAATTATGGGGGATAAATTATATCTATATTTGGCTGTCTTGGAATCTGATGTTAGCTCAACATTAGTCGAATTGGAAGATGGAGTTCAAAAGTCGATGAATTACACTAGCAAAGCATTCAAAGGAGCAAAAATCAGATATCCACGTCTGAAAAAGTTAGCTCTTGCTCTTATTGAAGCTTCAAGAAGGATAAAGCCATACTTTCAAGTACATACCTGTAATACTCCGTAATTTTATTGATTTCTATTAAATGGATTAATTGAATTAAATGAGAATTAACTTGGAAATTAATCCAGAGGTAAATACTAGCGAGATGTGAGTTGGTATTTGATTATGATGTTAGAATAAACATTTATGTGAATATATGGTAATATATGTGTATTGAAAATATTAAAATTGTCACGAGGCAGAAATACGACAATTTGGGAAATTTAGTTGGGACGCGCGTGTCAGTCGCGTCAGGAATGAATTTATTTAGATTAAAAATTAAATTATATTTTTATCAATCGAATGGTAATTTTGAGTGCGCCAACGTGTCCGGAAGGGTCAAAATAGTAAAAAAATACTAGTCGGGAGTTTAGTTTGGGTCCCGGGACACTTTTAGGCCAAACCGACAACCCATAAGGGTATTTTGGTATTTTTAAAAATTGAGGAATTAAAACCCACGAATTTTAGAGTTAAATTAGATATTATTAGAGAGGCCACTAAGGCCATTATCATCCAAAATAAAGGGAGTGGGCTACGGGGTTTTTTGAGAGAAGTTAGAGAGAGGTTAAGAGAGGTTCCAAACCAAACCATCTCCCATCACCATCATTTTGGAAGGAATTGTGACCAGAAAGAGGAGAGAATCAGCCTATAATCATCGACAACAAATCTGAAGAACAAACCTAAGGCAAGTGATTTAATGTTATTAGTTTCAATGAATATTTCCTCCATGTTTAGTGTAGAAACTTTATCTGCTTTGAAAGTTTTAATGAAAACCCAATGTATTTGTCATGGAACTCATAAGTTTGGATAGGGATTGCATGCAGAATGATTATGGACGAAATTATTACCCAAAACTTAACTTTAATGATTTAAAAACAGATTAATGATGAGTATTTAGGTGCAATAAAGTTCTGTGTTCATGTTCATAGGGTTTGGGGCAAGATTTGGGAATTTATGGTGATTACATGTTGATTAATAAGATTTGACCCAAAAAATATGTGAAGAAATGACTTAGGGTGACCTAGAGTAGTTTAACAACACAAAAATGTAATTAGTATGACTTAGAATGGATTTGGAGAATTGAATTTGGTGAAAAACGAAGTTGGGAAAATTCTGGGCGTTTTCTGCAATCTTGTTAGAAGACCAACCCAGGTCATTCGAACGACCTCGTTCGAACGAGCTTCTAACGAGATTACAGTGTCCCTTCTAACGAGTTCATAGTCATTCGAATCCATTCGTTCGAATGAACTCGTTTGAATGACCTCGTTCGAATGAGATTTCAGTGACTTCTAACGAGTTCACAGAATGGTCTTTTTAGGCCCGATTTTAGTTTCGAACTTCCCGTAGACTTATTTAATTGAGTGTTATTCTTCCCTTGTTGATTAATGGGTATAGTCGTGAGATTGGAGTACATTGAGGATAAAACTTAGAATTATATAATAGACCAGGTGACCTCTAGGGGTTAGGATATAAGTACTTGAATTTGCGACGTGAGAAGAGTTGATAATCTATGATGTATATTTTTCGGAGACTTGTAAGTGTACTACATTAATGACGGTATAGGAATGTAAAAAATACCTCTATTAATATTATAAGATATCTAAGATGTGTGAATGCTTAGTATATGTGGTTATCTATGTATAACATACCTACCATACTTGCTATCACGGGAGGTCAGCGTTCGATCAGGGCCATCTAATCTTTGTGTGCCTACGGGGGGATTTAGATTGGTACCTCGAGGACATAGGTTAGAGAATGACTTATTGGGGAGTTAATAAGGCTGCTGAACATGGGAGCGTAGGTATGTGCATGACCCATGGGATGTGAACTATGTTCGCCTCCATTATGTGTGATTGTTTCTTATCGAAACGGTTCCTGAGAGATTCGGAATACGTGATCCTTATGTACGTGATGTACCGGGATTTGATAGCAGAGTATGTGTGCACCGCAACTTAGTCTAGGGGTGCCATTATTGTATATTTATGATGAGATTGATATACTGAAATATTGAAATGGACTGTTTATATAAGTACAAGTGTGAATTAATGTAACATCTTTATATAGTTAAAATTTGGAAAATTCTTAGTGATTTTTGTAACTAATTCTAAGGAATGAAGGTAAAACTCTCAGTTTATATTAAGATGTCAGGAATTAAACCATGAATAGTATAGAAAAAAAATCAGATTAGGAATTAGACTAGTTAGATAGTGGAATAACTAGAATGGGTACGGGTACGTAGGAGTGCACAATTAGATGAGAGGTGAGAAACTCATGTGAGTGCACGCGCTATCATGTATTTTATATTCACTGTTTAATGATATTAAACACTTGCTGTATTTTAAACTATTTTCACAATCGGGCTCTAACCCGTTTGCTTTCAAATCCATTTTTCTTGTAAAAACTTTTAGGTCCCAGCCACAAGGACACCAAGCTTAGGAGTTCCCTTCCAGTGGCGTGCTGTAGCTGCTGTGGAAGTTACAGGACCTCGATTTTAGATGCCTCCACTTTCTACCTTGATTCCATTTCAGACTTATTTGTCTGTAGGTCATGTCGCCTCTTTTCTCTTAGAGACAGTTTATTTATTCAGTTTTGGTTGTAATTAATTAGTGATTCAGACTTTGTATTCAGTTTTATTCAGTATTTCGGATTATTTTCGAGGAGTGTTCCTCCAGATTCATTTATTCCTTTATTATTGTAATGACTGTAATGTGTTTGTGGTATCATTATTTCATAGTTTAATACTTGTTGCATGTTAATCTAATTTAATTAAAATTGACAACTCACTTTTTAAATATTTGGTGGCTATTAATCGTTAAAATGTTTTCAACAGTGATGCTATGAACTGAACCAACATGACATTTTGTATTAATTGGAATAAAGGAGTAGCTACCCGGTATTTAATTAGTCGGGGTGTCACAATACCATCATGGTTTACACAGATTTATCTCCGTGCCAGGTGCTTCACAAAACATAAAAATCAGGTAGATTGATGTCCTAGGTAGTAGATATAGGAGAATACGAAATCATCTATGAGCCAAGAACCGCGCTGAGGGAACAGTCCATAGTAGATTTTATTACTGAATTCACGTATCCAAAAATGATTAATAAACCAAGTTTGCTTGCCGAGCAAAATTCCTTGAAAGAAAGCTCCGATCCAAATCAAATTAAAATTATCTCCGATTAACTTGAAACATCAGCTACTTGAGAAATGGCTCAACAATAGTGTAAGTTAAGCAAAAAATTATTCCAGCAACGAGTATTATCCGAGGAGAGCTTTAACGATGACATGCCAGTTTACAAGTTGTATATAAATGGATCCTCTTGTGCCACGGGCAATGGAGTAGGTCTTATTATCAATACTCTGAATGATATTGATGTATAATATGCACTTCGCTTTAAATTCCAGGCCTCCAAAAATAAACCATAGTATAAAGCATTAATCACAAACTTGGAGTTAGCTTTATAACTGGGAGCCGAGCAGGTTATGGCACATAGTGATTCTTAACTTATTGTTAACCAAGCACTTCAAATATATGGAGTCAAAGGAGATCTCATGATCATGTATCTATCTAAAACTATGGAAGTTATCTCTGTCAAAATGGTCAGAATACCAAGGATACAGAATGCTCGAGCAGATGCACTTGATCGGATGGCTTTAGCGACCAGGACAAAACTCAAGAGAACCATCCTTGTGGAAATTCTTGCACATGGGAGTGTAGATGCGAAAGTTATGATTAATTTTATTACGGGGGATTTAGTACCCTCATGAATAGATCCTATTAGAATTTACATTGATAAAGTTGTATTACCTACTGACCCAAAGGATGCCAGGAAGTTAAGGTACAAAGCATCCAGTTACGTGTTAGAGCGAGGAGTCTTATATAAAAGGGGATACATTGTTTCCCTGCTTTGGTGTGTATGCCTCACCGAGTTACCAAAATTGATCATAGAGGTAACTGAGGGTTCCTATGGGGCTCATTTAGACGTTCGATCATTAGTACGAAGGTTACCCACGCAGGGATACTACTAAAAGAAAATGAGAGAAGACTATTTCATTTACTATAAAGTGTGATAAGTGGAAAAAATTTATCGCAATCCATAGGAGATCGGAGGATGCTTTAGCTCCGATTACTTTTCCTTGGCCTTTTGCTATATGGGGAATTGATTTAGTCAACCCATTACCGAGGACCAAATGAAGGTTCAAGTACTTGGTAGTGGCAGTAAATTACTTTATAAAATAGGTGGCGGTTGAGCCATTAGTTGAAGTTCCTTATGAAAGAGTTTTCAGTTCATCTGTAAGTATATCATATGCAGGTATGGAATTCCATATACCTTCATCACTAATCACGATAATCAGTTCGATAATGACGAATTTGAGGAGTACTTCATTTAGTCCAAAATTCAAAAACTTCACTCTACACCTGGACACCAATAGTGTAATGGCCAAACAGAGGTCACCAATAAAACTATATATGATGGGTTGAAGAAAAGGTTAGATGATGCTAAGAAAAATTGGATAAATGAGTTATACAGTGTTCTTTGGGCATATAAAACCAAGCTGAGAACAACCATGGGTGAAACTCCTCACAGGCTTGCTTTTGGAACTGAGGCAATGGTACCATTAAAAATAGGTTTGTTGACTCACAGGGTGTTGAACTTTGACTCTCCTAAAAGTGACACCATGAGGAGCTTAGATTTAGACTTGATTGAGGAATTCAGGGAGGATGCTGCATTACAAGTAGTTGCTTATCAATAAAGAGCGTAGTTTTTACAACATAAGGGTCAAATCGACCAACTTAAAAGAGGGAGACTATGTTCTTAAGAAGGTCATCTCTAAAGGAAACAAGTTGGAGGAAAACTGGCAAGGTCCTTATCGCATCTCGACAGTCATCCAATGAGGAACTTATCTCCTAGAGACACTTAAAGGAGAAGAATTTAAGAATCCATGGAACACCAATCATCTCAGGAAATATTATTATTAGTTATTTTATGTATTTGATGTAATCGCTTCGTCCAGTTAGATAAAGTTGTGATTTCCAATCAATTATGCTTACTTTTTTTGTTTTTTTGGAGTACGACGATGATATATCCCCCAACAAACTTTTCCAACTTCAAAAAAGAAAGAAATTTAGACTTCATGTATGACCTCCTCTTTGAGAAGTCATGAATAAGAAGTCCCTGAAACTTCATGTATGACTTAAAGTAAAAAAATAAGAAGTTTTACCCGACTAAGTGAAATTCAAGAAATACCTACGTTCCTAATACATTTGGTCACCATTGGTAACTAATGCGAACACTTAGACCTAAAATCGACAAAGATGTGTTTTACCTAAGTGCATTAGTAGAACCTAAGGCCTAATAACTCAAGTTCATAACTTGACTAAATGCAGATCAATCAAGCAGGTTAGTTGTTGCATAGCCAAAAAACTAATCAAAAATCTTAATTATTATTCAAAGACTAAAATATATAGACAAACATGTATGCAAAAGAAAGTATTTTTTATTGCAAAAAACTTTTATAGAAGACAAACATAGAAATCATATTAAAACATAAATAAGTAATGATAAGAAAAATAAAATCATTCTATGGTACGTTTCCTTTAAGCCTTGTCCATCCCAATCAGAGGACCATCAAGAGTACTAGGTAGAGTAGTAGTATTAAATTCACTCAACCTATTACAGCCGGTGATGCTCGGTTGATCCAATAGGTGAAGGGGATAAATATAAGTATCTTCACTATGAAGACTGATTAGGCATAAATTCTTCACATTTATCCCCTTAATTTCGGTATTTTTATGATCCCGTGCGGTGTAAATATCTTGAATTTATCTCATATCTATGATACTAACCGTTTTTGGCAAGTATTTCGTATTTTGTGTATCTCTTATGTGTTTTACAGATATTTCATGCAAGAAATATGGAAAAGAGAACTCAAAATAGTGAAAGAAACCAAGAATCGGGGAGTTGAAGGGCATTTTCATAATTTTTCAGCCTTAATCCGGAGGTGGGGACAATTGTAAAGTTGAAGAGCTTTCAATTACAAGAACACTGGAAAAAACGGTACCTCAATCCGAGTTACGGTGAAGAAGTTATGCCCATTTGAAGTTGAGAAGAAATCCAAGAAAAAAGCTGTCAGACCCGAACCGAACCGAAACTGAGGAAAAAGAACCGGTCCGCCCATTTGTCACGCACCAGATCCGTTATGAAATTAGTCACGCTCCAGGTCCGTTACGAAATTAGTCACGCTTTCTAAGTGTGACAAATTGGCAGATACGGAATTTTTATTTTGTGCTTATCTTTTAGCCAAAAGAGTTTTATGTTTTGGGGACTCTTCTAAACGACCTCTAGCCTATATATTTAGTCATTAGGACTCTTTTTATTCAGATTCAATTCATGTAAAAGCTCCATAACAAGTAGAAACATCTAGGAGAAAGATTCACATATTTTGCACCATTAATTCAAGAGCTTTTCGAGTTTTTCTTCAATCTTTGATTTCTTCTTGCATGTTCTTGTTCTTCAATCCTGGTAACTTTTATTTTCAGCACTTTTATTATTATTCACCATATTAGGCTAGGCTTTTAAAGGTTGGGATGCATGAACCCAGCCTGATGTGTTAGTGCGTGCGTATAAAATTAATCCGTTGAATTTAGTGATTGATTATGACCGTATTGCGTAGTTACACAACAATTGTAGATCTTTATATCTTGTTTGCCTCTGGGTACTCGTGATGATTTAGAGTGCAATTCGAGTGCTACTATCGCGATACTGATTTACTCATCCTCAGATTAAGTATGACGCGGGCTTGAACCTCGTATACGTAATGCTTGGGAGTACTAAATTCCGAGTCAAATTAATCAGTTAAATTTACGATTAGTTTTATACCATCAATACTCTAGGGTTGGGGGATTATGTCTCTACCTTAATTTTTCTAATTAGTTTTAGTTAACTTCTTTATTTTTCCCTTTTTCCTTTCTCACTCAATCACCATCTTTTACACTTTATTTTTTGAAATAATAAATCAATTAAAATCTTTCAAACATTCCCTGTGGATTCGATACCCAGACTCGCCACTATACTCCGCAAGAGTGTAGTTAAAGTTTAGTTTTTTTTGTATTGTGGTTGGAAGTCGACAACAATGACTAGTGTATTTACACGGACGCTCGGTTTTCGACTCGATCAAAGACCATAATCACCTAGGTACTTTCTCATTAAGCTCCAGGGAATGGCATCATTCTAAATCCATTCAACATAAATTCTGAATGGAGGGTCAGGATAATCTAACATGCCTGGATCTTGCCAATGCCACAATTCTCTTTTTTCATCCACCTTTATTAGGGTCAACATGTTCAACAATCTCCACTTATACCTTTCTCAAAGAGATTATTCCAATTGATCCTCCATGTGAGTTATGGCCTCATCATAAACATCCATCCAAACAGGTTTGGGTTATTTATGGAAGTGAAACGTTAATCGATCCACTTGGTCTTGGAGCTTTTTGATGATCTTATCTTTATTCTTTAACATAGTTGCTTGGTCGGCCAAGGTTTTCTTAGTCCTTTATTTGTCCTCAATTGGCTGAGAAATAATCCTATGTGAAGAAAAATTGGCCAGATTTGGTCTTCTTCTTCTTTAAGTTTTCCAATTCTTCCATCAACATGGCATTTTTAATTTCCAAGAAAGAAGCACCTTCGTTCAGTATAACCTCAACTGATTTCTTAAAGATGTCTAATTCATTCCTTAAATTGCTATTTTCTTTTTCAAGAAGATTGGAAATGTCCCGAGAATGTTCCACCTCGCTATTCAAAAGTAACTCCTTCTTCTTGAAAGCAGATGTGATCTCTTGAAGCTTCTGTTCAAAGCCCCAACCAACAATCAAGGACTTAACCTTGGCCTCATAGTCATTATGGAGTAAAGCTCGAGAGTGATTTTGATTATTTTAAATTGCTCAATCATTTCATATTAGGCCGTATTATTTGCCACAACTCTATCAAAGAGACAGTGCAAATGAACATAGGCTTCCTTTACTTGATCTGAGGCATCCATGCTGAGCAACCCTTCTAGCTCAGTCTCAATCAGACTTACATGTACAAAACTCAGCAAGCTATTGCTACGTCTTAATAGATCGATCTCAACAGAGATAATAGCATTTCCCCTTCATTAAACTAAAAAGCAACAGTGTAAGAATAACAAATCCGACCAAGCATAATGAGCAAGTACAATTAAAAATAAAAACTAGCAAGTTGACCAAATAAAACTTTTCATTCATTACTAAGGAATGTGTTATAGTGGGTTTTTCCATTACAATAAAATATAAAAGGAATAAAAAAAAACATAAAAGAAAAGAGATACAAGATAGAGTGGTTCATAAGACTTGAAAATATTTATATCTTCGTAGCGTCCTTTGTTGCTGCCTGGGAGGATGGATTCAATCCCAATCACAGGTACCAAGGAGGATTCATTTATTCCATCTTCATCATCAATCTCCTCTTTCAATTTAGGAGGGTTACTAGGATCATGCCTCTGAAATAAATCTTAGTCGATAGAGGTATCAATCTCTTTTAAGGAAGAAGTCCATCCATCCTTAAAGGACATCTTCTTCAAGTACTCTATTTGAATAACTGCTGCTGCAAAGCCTTTATCCCAACCTCTATTGAAGGCATCTTCCATATCTTTGTTACTCTGGGCCTTCAATTCCAAAAATTCTTCTTTTCAATAGTCGCCTAAAAAATTGAGTTAGCTGCCTTATCCTCAGCAGTCTTCACTTTGTCCTTGGCTGCTATCACTTTATCTTCAGTTTGATTGAGCTTTTCTTGCCATTATTTTTAGTCTCTTTCTCTCTCTCATATTTTTCCTTAGAGTCCTTCAAAGATTTTTCTATGCCTACAAAGGCTTCCAGCACGTCAGTTGATGATAAACTCAACTGGTCATCCTTGATCAACAACTGGTCATAATCGAGTAAAAACTGCAGGACAAGGCAACAACAAAATCATTATCCCGCATACTTAAGAGAAAAGTTTTGAAAGCATGTAAAGAGTCAAGAAGTTTACCAAGGCTAAATTCTGATTTTCCCTCTCCAACAGAAGGGCTTTGGATAAGGAGGATACCTTCGACCTATCAATTGAAAGAACCCCATCATTAATTAACCCCTTGGCTAGGTTAGGGTTCACTACCACTGAGGGAGACTCAGCAGCAACTTGGTCAATTGAGCTTTTCTGGACCAATTCTTACTAGACAACTGGTACTCTCTTCAATCTCTTAAACCTAGGCTCTGTGGTTTTGGTCTCTTCAACATTAAGGACCAAGTGCCTTTTGTCACCAGTAGTACTCTTCTTTGGCGGTGGAAAAGGTAGAACATCCATTAGGATAAGAAATCTTCTATTTCCCATCTCAACGGTGGGTGAAGTTTGGATAGCGATGATATCAAAGGACTTAAAGGATGATGATGTCCCTCCTAATGTTAATTCCTTATCTTCTCTAAAAGACTCAGCATCAGAAGAGGTTAAAATAAGTTCCTCATTCAAGTTTATTGGAGCTTGGGGAATAATCTCAGTTGGTCAGGTCACAAAGGATGTGATAGAGCTATTATACTCCAACAATACAGAAGTAGATTTAGGTAGACCTGGCAACATTTTGATTTGGGCCGTGTTCGTGTCGGGTCTTAACGAATTCATGTGAAATTTTGCTCAACCTAAACACAATTTTTTAACTTAACGGGTCATAAATCCAATATTTGTATACGATTCGTTTTCCTAACGGGTTACCCGACACGAACTTGTTTAACCCGTTAAGGTAACGAATCGTGTAGTTTACCTGATATGAAACTTTAGACCCATACCAATAAGACCCGTTAGTTTCCAATAAGACCCGTTAGCTTTGCATAATTACATATTTAGCCCCCTCAAACTAAAAATATTATTTTTACTTTTCCCTACATATCTTAACGGGTCATGATGGTTACTAACGAGTCACACGACCCACTATGACATGAACAATATTCGGGTCTTAACGGGTTATCATCGGGTGATGAAAATTTAACCAACCCGATTCATTATTTTTAACGGGTCTCTCGTGTTAACCCGACAGTGACCCGTACCCGGTAAGCCTTGACCGGTTAACTTTTATTTTTGTGTCGTGTTGTGTCACATTTTACCATGTCTAGATTTAGGCTGCTCTTCACCTATTCTCTTATGAATTGACTAAAAGAACTTCAACTCGTCAAAGTTCACCTCAGACTCCTTGGGACACCTCTTCTTACTTTACTCTGCAAAAAAAAAAAAAAAGAATTTTTAGTCGAAATTTTAACAAACAGTTAGCAAGCATTGAAGAAAAATAAAATTCAAAGTGTTAGCCAACCCATGCCACGCCCTTCCTGGGGGCATTTGGGACCAGTATATTTCACTCCCTCAGGAAAGGGGGCATACTGCCAGTTCTTTGCCACTACTTCATAATATCAAGAATCCTTGTTGGAATCGGGCAAATTAACTACTAATGCCCTATTGGCCTACCTGGTCTTCAGGTAATATGTATTGTACCCTATTATTCCCCACTT